>JADLZL010006390.1:0-444362 GCA_015844335.1 Chrysopogon serrulatus
AGGCTGAACCTGAATAAAAATCGAATATTACAAGTGAACCAAATGCAACCACATATGACAATGACAAATGATAACTATTCTCAGCGTTGTTGAGACTATGCTCTAGACTCCAGAGTTTGTGTGTTCAGCATGGTGGAATTCTCAGTGTTGTAGAACTTCCAAAACGAAATACTTTGATTGGAAGTGCCTGAAAAATAAAGGGTTCTATTTTTTTCCACAGCTATGATTTGTCCATTTCATACTCTTTTTTTTTTTTTAGAAAGCTAGTAGAAAATAAGTTATACATGTGTCGGATAGAAATACCCCGTATTGTTTTTTTAGTTTCATATACACTTGCGAAGGGATCAGGTTACATTTGTGCATTTGGCACATTCATTTGGATGCTTAGTGAATCCAACGTCATCTTAGAAAAATAAAAGAAGCTAACCAATCAATCGAACTCCTCTCTCTCCCCATCCCCTTTGAATGGGAAGGAAAACCTGTTTAATCGATCGTGAAAGCAAAAATCTGAAGACCATCCCAGCAGTGTCAAGGATAGACTGAATGCCGACAGTCTATACTGATCTATAATGTTAAAAATCTATAATATTTTGAATGGCGAGTATCCTTCCAGGAGCATGGGCAATGAGACTGTCTAGGTGCTGACTATGCTGATCTATCAAATCTATAATCTTCAAAGGATGAATGCAAGCAATGCATTAGGACTTACTCGTCATAAGACGAGAAACAGGTCAGTCTGCAGGAAAATTACATACAGAACTAAAAAGTGAAGTCAGTAAATTTGCAGATTGATGGAGGCTAACCTGAAACCACAAGATGGAATTCAGTTCCCCATGCTCTCAAAACACATGGGAAATTGTCATACCTAAGTTCACCTTAGCAGATGAGACGCTTCTGAGTTCAAGGTTGGTTGCTGGGAGAGGCCCAGGCCAAGGCAGTAGTGCTGCACTGCTACAGCTAAATATCATGAGGCCAGGCCAGACGGCATCTCTGCTAATGTGCGCAGTGCTCCACGCAGAGGTATGGTTTCTCAAAACAGAGTGATGAGAAGCATCTCTTGGGCTGGTCTGCCTTTGCCAAGGCGTGTTTTTGTTCCCAACGCTTCTCAAACCCACACCAAATTGTCTAGGATAATACCGTGTCCACACATGGTTTGTCTTGTCTTTCTATCGAGAATATCAGGCAACAGAAACTATCATATCGCTGCTATTTCACTTCCTATCCTACCTGTGTGAACCACTATGGCAGTCTCACATGCTCCGCACACTTTTTTATTTTGCTGGTCGGTGGGACACATTTATATAGTATTCAATAAATCAAGAGGGTCTCCTCATACTGTTTATTTTTTCTATATATATTAGGATCTGAAGTTACCAAAGAAACTCAAGAAGCCTAAAAATAAACAGGGAAAGCCGAACACAAAATTGTGGAAATGACAATCTATTGCTCAACCAATGGGACGTACAACATCTTTGCTCGATGAAAAACCAGTGATGTTTGAAAGTATGTCTGTCCAACAGTCCAAGTGAGGCTGAACTTGAGTAAAAATGGGATCATTACGAGTTAACCAAACACATCTGTCCGGTTTGTAGTGATATGAACACCTAAATTTATCCACTGATTTATGGAAACTGCTCCGGTACACCCTCTTTAAAAATGGCACGAATCTCAAAGCAGTTAATTAAAAAAATTATTTATTTATATTTCATTTGTGCCTGGGTTACGGTTGGGCTTAGGATGTCGAGCCCAGCCCGTCCGTTCGTCTGCTCCGTTAATCCATCGGAGACAGCGCCGCAAGCAGCAGATGCTCTCTGCTCCTCCCCTCCTCTCGCGATCCCATTTCGTCGTGCTTGTGGCAAGGAGCTCCGGCAGTGCAGCCGTCGCCCGTTGAGGGAAGAACACGCCGGGCCATTGGCCGGGGGAGCCACCGACTGTGGAGGCGCCCGCCCACACGGCCACACCCTGCTGCGCCACCGGGGCGGACGGAGCTGCATGTGTTTGGAATTTTGTACTGAACTATCTACCTGTGCAGGCTGTGCTATCTGTGATTCATGTGCCTGTATCATTGGAGGGCAAAAATGACATCTTGTTTTTTTTTCTTTTTTCTCAGATGCAACAGGGGATACGACTGATGACGAACTCGAAGCTCGTTCTATGTTCAGTTCAGTAACTAATTGCAGTTTTCCATGTATTTGTTGTCTTCCATATGTAGAACCTCTTTTTGCTGCATTGGATGGCTACTGCAATTCAGCAATAGCTCGTGTATAGATCCTACGAGGGGGCATCTTATTTGCAAGTTCATACATTTTGTTTTAGAAATATTATTACATACAAATTCTTCTATCTTAGAAAAATGACTGCACTTCTATGATTAGGTTCTATCTTGGAAACGTGCCATCCTGTGTGTTTGACGAAGTACCACTATACGATTTGGCTTCAACCAAATACAGTCAACAGGTGAAGATGAACTTCACTAAATTAACGGCTTCGCAAAGTTTACAACTTGTTCATAAGTAGTTGCTGACGGGAGGAACTAATTTCAGAAGTCTATAATTTGTTTCCTAGTGGAAATCAAGCAGTACTTTAAGCCGTGCAGTGTTTTCACATACACGTCGAGAATGGGAAAACAAATTCATGGATCAGAGTCATGAAAATAAAAGTAGAAAAATAAATAGAAATATTTTACAACCTCATTTTCAGCTCTGGCTGCTAACTAAACAAGTAACAACTCTATTCTCTAACCAATAAGCACGTGAGCACAATGCATCTACACATATCTTCTGTCCTGCACCAGGTTTCAGATTTGGGGCCATCATTGCACATAGAAACTACCCACTTGCATTGCATAAGATCAGCAAGGCAGCAGTTCGTTCACTTGGTACTAAGATATACAAGCTTGCATGTCTTGAAGAAAGCGTCTAGCAACTGCATACAAAGGCAACCATGTTAATGTTTGCGATGCTCTGAATTACTGGTCGTTGCAAAATACATGGATGCAGGGCATCCCCAACTGAGGTACTTACACCAGAATGTTTGCTGCAACGTATTAAGATCCGTTAAAAACTTATAATTTGGTTGCAAATTGAAATGCGTTGACACTCAACACAAGCTACGCATTAGCATTAAGATCCGTTAAACACATATTTTGATGATAAAAAACAACTAAACAAGGACAGGCAACAGTCAAATTTATAAGTAGAGAAGTACTAGCCGGTGTCTCTTCCGGGCATCCCCTAAAAAATGTATGAGCTGCTCACAAAGGATACTGAAGACCCCAATCCCAATGAAATTATAGAGATACACATGAACAAGTCTATATGGAAATCAACCAATGAAGGTTTCCTTTTTGAGCTGTGCACTCAGTGTCATGAACTGATAATAGAAGTTTGAAGGCATTATCCAATCATATGCCTCAAGATCAGTTGCATCATGACCAACATAATTAGACATGTTTCATTTGCAGCACTGCTTTTGCTTTATGCCCACTGCGTCAAATCCAACGTAGTCTCACGAAGTGCCAAAGAGCTGATGCCAAGCTCAAATGCCACAGGATGGAAACAAGGCAAACATGAAAGTATTGATTGTGAGCCACTAAGATAAACCATTATTATATACTTTCAAATTGCATAGATTCAGCAAATTCCTTACTCAACATAAACTGAACCACTCGACTATTGATACTCTTGTGTGGTCCGTTATCTTCTGTTAGTTAATTCTGATATTTATAAGAGCTAATCTTTTACTGAACTCTGTAAACTCACTGGTGCAAGCAGATTGGAGGATGGGTTCACCGTGCCATCATCAATACCTGCTGCCATCGCATAAACTTCCACAGATTTGGACGGATCGCTGGATCTCATTGGTAATGGACCCAACAAAAGGAGATCCTGACAGAGATGGATCAGATGGGCTAAGGAGAGGTGGAGGTTCTGGGCGTGCCACTCCCGTCTGCGGGCTGGTGGTTCTGCCGACAGGTGGCCCGGCGTCTTCTTCCTCAATGGCGATGGCGGCCGCGGAGCTCCTTGCCGCAAGCACGGCGAAATGAGATCGGGAAAGGTGGGGAGGAGCAGAGAGCGTATGCTGCTTATGCGTCGTCTCCGACGGGATTAACGGAGCAGATAGACAGGTTGGGCTGGATACCTAAGCCCAACCGTGACCCAGGCACAAAATGAAATATAAAATAATTATTTTTCTTTAATTGGCTGCTTTGGGATTCGTGCTATTTTTTTAAAAAGGAGAGTACCGGAGCAGTTGCCCTGATTTATTGCCTTGTGCTCCTGGATGTTATGGCCAATGTTTCTTCTTTGTTTTTACGGCGTGGGTAGTGGAAATGTGATTCACAGCTGTATTACCTTTGTTGTTGGTGCATAGTCAATTTGTGCTGGCAGGTGCTCTAAATGCTCCTAACCTGAACACATACACAAAAAAAAAAACATGATGATCACTGAAGTTTGTGTGCGCAGTCAGTGTTTTCTTCTCTTGAGTGCGAAGGATTGAAGCATTTGGCACATTCAATTGACGTTTGGTGAAGCCAACAAAATGAATCAGACCTGTTTTCCCCCTTTTGAACAGGAAGGTGAACCTATTTTTTAAATTTACCGTGACAACAAAATCTGAAGATGATCAGCTATCAAATCCATTCCGTTCCAGCAGCGTCGAGGATAGGCCGGGGAAACTGAATGCCGATAATTATCTTCCCCATTAGCATGGGAAGTGTACCTTAAGCATGAAAAACTAGATCACTGAGGTGCTGACTATACTGATCTATCGAATCTGTAATGTCAAAAATGAGAATAAGGCTGCTTGCTGGAGGAATGCCCAGCCCAGGCAGCGTTGTAACGACTGATGAGCATTAGTGCTGCTGCCGAGGCCAGGCCATGCCAAACCAGGCGGCAGCTTCAATGTGCGCAGCGCTCCATGTACAAGTAAGGCTTCCCAAAATGACTGATGAATGCATTTTTTGGTGCCGCTCTCCCTTGTCCCAAAGTGTCTTTGTTCCCAACGCCTCTCAAACCCACAACAAATCCTTCCTCAACTCTAGGATAATTAATATGCCGTCCCATGCTTTGGGCTTCTATCGTGTCAAGAATACTTATCAGACAATGGAAATTATCATGTCGCTGTTGTGTGTTTATTTCACTTCTATCTTGCATATGTGAACAACAATGGCGGTCTCACATGCTTCTATGCCAATTTTTATTCTGCTGTTCTCTGGGATGCATTGATACATACAGTTATACATATACACACCTAACAAGACCAATCAGATATATATGGTTCTATAAAGCACCGGATCACTTTTCTTTTTATAAATCAAGAGGGTGCCCTCCTACTGTAGATTATTTGTATATTGAAGTCTAGAGAAAACTAAAGAGACAAAGAAAACAGAGCACAAAAATTATAGACAAGATTCGACAAGATTCTCTCCATTGCTCAACCAATGGGATGTCAACGGAAAACCAGTGAGGTCTCTGAAGGGTATGCTTGCATGCTTCAGTCCGGCCAAGAGGCTGAACTTGAGTAGGAATCACATTATTGCAGTTAACCCCAAATGCACCCGACCCAAAGCACAGGTAATTATTTCAATGCAAAAAAAGTAAATGCTAGTTGGACCACAAATTTTTAAGAATGTGGAAAGGATTCTCATATTTTAGTGGTGATTAGTGGCACATGCCCAACAATTCGCGGAAAGCAAACTGACAGTAAAGAGATAAATTATCCAAAACTTCAAACATAAAACACAGTCATAGGATTGTCTTGTATGAAATCCATAGTTAATTTTGCAAAACAAAAGAAGAAAAGATCCATAGTCTTCAACCATAGGAGTTGTATTAAATGATCCTTTAAGAAAAGCCAGAAGACTGTGATTATGTTGATATTTTGATTTCCAAGTAAAGATAAACTTCAGAGTGTCATAAGATTGATAAAAGACAATGTAGTAGGTCCATGTTTGATGTATATGCTGCTTCTCGGCTTATGGCTCTTTTGCTAATGCATATCTGATTAAAAGTATACACACAATTTACAATTTATTTAAATCTTCCAAGGCATCTATTTTAATCGTTCTTAATCTGCTCCTTTTTAAACTGTTGTTGATTTCATATATGAATTTGAAAAAATAATCGACATCCTTCCTTAAAAGGATACAATTCTAGTTTGTATTTAGTTGGGCTATCAAAAGTTTGAACAAGCTTATAGAAAAAAGAGCATCTATACTAATGACATCAAATTCATATATATATATATATATATATATATATATATATATATATATATATATATATATATATATATATATATATATATATATATATATATATATATATGCTTAAGTGTATTCATAACGTAACTTGTGACTTATTTGGTATCATAAATATTGATACCTTTTGTATTAACTTGATCAAACTCAAACTTATTAAACTTGAAATGGTACTAGTTTAGACTTGTATTTTTTTTCAAGGTGGAGATAAGTACAATGTTTTATGTAGCAAAAAATATATGGTACTCTGTCTAAATAACTATAGAAGTTATTCATTGCATACCACACATTATTAACATTTATGACTTCGTATCATACACTTTTATTATAGGCTCTTAGTAGGATGACAAATAAACACCGTCATAGGCTCTTCAAGCTAATAGTGTTGTTAGGCGACTGACCAATTGTGATAGTGAACCAAAGGCAACACTACCTGATGGAACTCCAATCAATTGGTTAGTGGTGGTACCCCAAGGCATCATGTTTACTACCAATTTGCGTACCCAATTCACAGTGATGTAAAGGAGTGAAGCACACTTCTTTAGTAGTGAAAAAAAAGAAGATAATTAGGATTTGTACCTAAACCCTAAACCCTAAAAACCCTATTTATCATTCTCGATTTAGTATGGGTGCTCATCCTTTCATCTAATTACATTTTTTTTTTTTTTTTTGTTGTATGTGACGTGCTAGTGGATAGCAAGGTGCTAGTGAGCATTAGTTTTAACTCAAGATTTACCAGTCAAGTGAACAAAAGATGCTTCATGCTTGGATGTCATTTTGTGCTAGTCTTGTGCTCTGATGTGATGAGCAATCTTTCTTTTGTTTGTGGTGGGCTAGTGGAATTGTGAATGACAGTTTTATTACTTTCCAATTTGTGTTGGCAGGTTCTCTAAATACTCTAAACTGAAAAAAGAACATGATGGCCACTAAAGTTTGCGTGTGTAATCAGTGCTTTTCTTCTCTCGAGTTCTAGCACAAGGACTGAAGAATTCCTTTTCTGTGTTGTTTGGTGTTTTGCATGGTTAAATTTTCAGCGCTGGAGAACTTCGAAAAGAAATATTCTGGTTGAAGTGACTAAAAAATATAAGGTTCTATTATTTACCCATAATTATGATTAGACCGAATGCCAATGGTGTATCTGTTCAATAAGACTATAATGATGTGTAATGTTGAAAATCTATGACCTTTTGAACGGGGGGGAGTTTCTTTTTTAGGAGCATGGGAAATGAGACCGTTGAGGTGCTGACTGTACTGATCTATCAAATCTATAATGGTGAAAATGGTTAATGTAAATTTTTAGGACATACTCATAGGAGAGACAGGGCAGTGTGCCAGAAAATTACAGAACTAAAACAAATGGAGTGAAGTCATTAAATTTGCAGATTAATGGAGGCTAACCTGAAGCCACAAGATGGAATTGAGTTCCCAACGATCTCAATAGGCATGAGAAATTGTCATCCCCTAATTCACCTAGCAGATGAGATACTATTAAGTTCAAGTATGGCTGCTTGCTAGGAGAGACCCAGGCACAAGCAGTAGTGCTGGCGTGATGAGAACCATGTCTTGCGCTGCTCTGCCTTCGTCAAGCCATGTTTTTGTTCCCAACGCCTCTCAAACCTACAGTGAATCCTCTAGGATAATACCGTGTCCACACATGCTTTGTCTTGTCTTGTATGGAAAATATCAGGCAACGGAAACTAGCATATGGCTGTTATTTCACTTCCTAACCTGCCTGTGTCAACAACAATGGCGGTCTCACATGCGCTGCGCCACCTTTTTATTTTGCTGCTCGATGGGAGGCATTTATACAGTATTCAACTGAACGAGTGCAGTTATACACCTTAACACGACCAGTCAGTTAGATATATGATTCTAAAGCACCGAATCTTATATATATGGATCAAGAGGGTATCCTTCTACTTTACATTTTTTATGTATAGATATAGGAGTTTGAAGAAGTTACGAAGGAACTCAAGAAACCTAGAAAGAATCAGAGAAAACCCAACACAAATTGTGGAAAAGACTATCCATTGCTCAACCAACAGGATGTGCAACACCTTTGCTGGATGGATAACCAGTGACGTCTGAAGCATGCTTGCGTGCATCTGTCCAAGTGAGGCTAAATTTGAGTAAAAATCAGAGCATTACGAGTTAGCCAAATGCATCTGTCCAGTTTGTAGTGATAATTGATATATATGGAGACCTAAATTTGTCCACCGATTTGTTGCCTTGTGCTCATGATATAATGGGCAACCTTTCTTTGTTTTTGGGGCGCGCTAGTGGAAATGGGATTGATGGTTTTATTAACTTTGGTTGTTGGTGCATAGTCCAATTTGTGTTGGCAGGTGCTCTAAATGCTCCTAAACTGAACCAAAAAAACATGATGACCACTAAAGTTTGTGTGTGCAATCAGTGCTTTTCTTCTCTTGAGTAGGATTGAAGAATTGCTTCTCTCAGTTGGTTTGTACTATAGCCAGATGCAGAGTTTGAGTGTTCAGCATGGTTGAATTTTCAGTGTTGCAGAACATTCAAGTGAAATACTCTAATTGAAGTGCCTGAAAAAACAAGGCTTTTTTTAATTGAAGTGCCTGAAAAATACAAGGCTTTTTTCCCACAATTATGATTTTTTTCCTTTTCTTACTCTTTTTGAAAAAGATAATAGAAAATAAGTAATAGATGTGTCAGATAGAAATACCTTCTTTTTCTTGGGAATTTTTCCCAGTGTCCCAATAGAAGTACGTATTGTATTTATTTTCATGTACACTTGCGAAGGGGTCAGGTTACATTCGTGTGTTTGACACATTCAACTAGACGTTTGGTGATGCCCTTGCCTCTTTGAAAGGGAGGGCAAACCTATTAAATTGACTGTGAAAGCAAAATCTGAAGACCATCCCAGTAGCATCGAGGATAGACTGAATGCCGACGATGTATCTTAGGACTATACTAATCTGTAATGTTGAAAATCTATAATCTTTTGAATGGAGTATGTTTCCAGGGGCATGGGAAATGACATCATTGAGGTGCGGACTGTATCGATCTATCAAATCTATCATCGCAGTAGAAACAGAGCAGTCTGCAGGAAAATTACAGAACTAAAACAAATGAAGTCACTAAATCAGGAAAATTTGCAGATTCATGGAAGCTAACCTAAAACTGCAAAAATGGTATTGAGCTCGCAACGCTCTCAAAACACAGGAGAAATTGTCATGCTCCTAAGTTCAAGTAAGGCAGCCTGCTTTGGAGAGGCCAGGCCCACCTAGGCACCAATGCTGCAGCTATATCTCACGAGACCCGGGCAGACAGCATCTCTGCCTACGTGCGTTGTGCTCCAGCCACCCAAAACTGAGTGATGAGAGCCATCTCTTGGGCTCTGCCTTAGCCAGGGCATGTTTTTGTTCCCAACGCCTCTCAAACCCACAACAAATCCTCCCACTACTGTAGGATAACTTGCCTTCTATTGAGAATATCAGGCAACAGAAATATCCTGCCTGTGTGAACAACAATGGCAGTCTCACTTCTCTGCACCACCTTTTTATTTTGCTGGTCGGTGGGATGCATTTATACAGTATTCAACTGAACGAGTATAGTTATACACCTTATAACATGATCAATCAGTCAGATATATGGTTCTAAAGCGCCAGACCTTTTATATATAAATCAAGAGGGTCTCCCCCTCCTGTACATGTTATATATATAGATAGGTGTGCTTGAAGTTACCAAGGAAACTCACGAAACCTAGAAAGAAATAGAGAGAACCTAACACAAAATTGTGGAAAAGACTCTATCCATTCCTCAACCAATCGGATGTACAACATCTTTGCTCTATGCAGAACGAGTGACATCTGAAGGTATGCTTGCATGCATATGTCCCAAGAGAGGCTGATCATTTCTAGTCAACCAAATGCACTGGCTCATTATTACAATGATAATTTTCCAAGAAAAAAAGGAATTGCCAGTTGGACCTCGGAACTAAAGAATGTGGAAAGGATCTTCATATTTTGGGGGGCAGTTAGCCCTATTGATGCCATTGCCGTGAGAAAATTGACAGTAAAGGGATCCAAGCTTTCAAGCATAAAACAATGTGTAAAGGAGTGAAGCACACTTCACTAGTAGTGAAAAAGAAGAGGAGTTTTCAGTTCTTGATTTAGTATGGATGAGTTTTCAGTTCTTGATTTAGTATGGATGCTCATCCTTTCACCTAATTCCTATACCCAATTGATATTTATGTAGAGGAGTGAAGCATGCTTCTTTAGTAGTGAAAAAAGAAGATAATTGCAACCTGTGCACAACTTAGTTATTTAGGTTCCTTGTGATTGATCTTATCTAACAAGTTTTCAGTTCTTGATTTAGTATGGGTGCTCATGAGCTCATCCTTTCGGCTAATTATAATTTTTGTCATATATGTGACGTGTCCTTGGATATATCGAGGTGCTAGGAAGCATTAGTTTTAACTGAACATTTACCAGTCCCAGTGCAACAAAAGGATGCTTCATGAACTGAACATTTACCAGTCCCAGTGCAACAAAAGGACGCTTCATGCTTGGATGTCATTTGTGCTAGTCCTATCTGGAAGGTATCTATTAATTTCCGTCCTATCTGGAAGGTATCTATTAATTTCCGAATGTAACAAGTGAAACAAGTTCCATGCCTTCTTTTTTTTAATAAAGGATAGAAACTATCCGGCTTCATCTACCCGTGGGTAGAATCAGGCCAAATTATTACAACAAAAAAATAAAAAGAAAGAAACTGACGGAAAAAATGACATCCCAACAAGAAGCTCAAGTAGTCCTACGCGACAAACAGGTTTGCTCTATGATGTCAACTCCACTAGAATAAGATCACCAACGTGATGACAACTCCACTAGAATAAAATCACCAACGTCCAGACAAAGCCGCCAGAAACACGTTTATCAGACCAAAAAAGGTAGTGAAAATGTTGGACACCGACCACCATTGAAGACATAATGCTTTTTCCAAGGCAACAACACAAAGCACTTGGTGCAGATGCAAGCCTGCCCACCAAAAGCCGAGCTGTTACGCCATTGATCGCCATCTCCATCTTGAGCTGCGCAGCAAGGTAGCACGCAGTAGGAAATCTCGGTCCTGATGAACAACAACTTCGACGACGCGCCAGCTGCGCCACCGCCGCCGGCCCGGAAAAACCAGGCTAGGTTTTCACCCAGTTATTGAACAGCCACGGGTGCAACAGCTTCAATGATGCCTTCAACAAGGTGCGTGGCTTTGTTAGCATCACCGCCGTCGGCCCGACGTAAGATGTCAAGCGGGGTTTTCACCCAAACTGCCGCCCGTGAACCGGCCGCCGGAATTGGATCCCCCGCCGCCCAGATCCGGGATCCCGCCACCGGGGAGGAGGGTGTTAGCGACCAGATCCAGATCCAGCCTGCCGTCACCCAAGAAGCCCCAGCCCGCAGGCGCTGCCCACACGGGCTGCCCCCAGTGCCCGGCCACCGGAACCACCCGCCCGGAGGGCCAGATCCTTCCGTCGGCCGGCCGGCGTAGCTGTCAATGGAGATGGATGAGAGGAGGAGGGAGGACGAGGAGAAGGAAAGAATGATGCTGAGGAAGAGAAGTGGGGCCGCCACCGCCGCGAGCCAGGGAGGACCGGCGACGGCGGCCGGGGTGGCCCTCGGAGAGGCCCCGAGGGGTGGCAGCGGTGGGATCCCCGTGCCGCCTAAGAGGCAACGCGGGGGAGAGTTACGTGTTGCACTTGTTTAGTAATAATGATAATGCTCATACAGCAACACTTTAGGGCTGTGCTGGGGCTCCCTCCTCTCTTCACGAGAGCCTCAGACATCCTCCTCGTTCCCAAAGAAAAAGAAAGGCTTTTTCATATTTTGAGGAATAAAACACAGCTACGAGCTTGGTATTGTCTTATACTTAGGGTTCTTCCATCTTCTCTTGAGCAAAAACATATCCTTCTACAATTGTGCATACAAAAATTTATAAAGATTTTAAATGGCTTTCGAAATCTTCATGTCAGAATGAAGCATCAAGTTTTCCATCTGGACTCTTTTTGTATGATCAGTTAGACACCAGGGAGCTTCTCATAACAAACATGGAATTCCAATCTTACAACTGTGTCCTTTGCTCTGATGACCTAGAAGAAAGTTTAATTCATCTGTTCCTATGATTCCCCTTCGCAAAGGAGTCATAGACGTGTTTGCAATTGCTAGTTTCTCAGCTTCACATTTCAGAAATTTGAACATTTTAAAAGAAAAGTGGCTGTATATTTTTAGAAGGAAATCAACCATAGGGTTCTCTGTTTATTAGTTGGATTTGAGAGGGAATGAAGGGGATTGAAAGGTATTGAGGCCTTGTTTGGTTAATCTCCTCCCTATGATGTTTGTAGGATTCAAAGGGTTTGATGCAGATTTTGACTCATAGGGGATATATATAGCCCCTTCAACCCATCTTCAATCCCCTCCGATCCCCACCAAACCGAACAAGGCTGAGGATTAAATCTCTTACATTAATTCACAAAAAAATCCCGTACATTACTAGTTAAAATACCCCTCATCCTCTCCAATCCACTTGGGAGGGATTAGCCGAACAAGGTCTTGCAAAGTGGACTATGTGGAAAATATGTAATGATTGAATCTTCAATTAAATTAAACCTTCCTTCGGCAGATACAAGTATAAATTCATGGAGCAAGTTGTTCTGGTGTTCCATCGAGCAGAGATGAGTTATTTTCCTTCTTTTGAGCAATGGCTTGATTTCTACCTAAAATTTTTGGCTTTCCTCTTTCGTTTTCTTCTCTGTATCTTGAGCTTTCTTGTATACTCCATGTTTGTGAACTCTTCTAGTTTCATAAAACAATAATACTGCAGATGCTACAGCGCAGACCAATTAGATTAATTGCAAGGTGCTTTCAATTCTCCATCTGTCACGTTATTCAGGTTTTAGAGGCATTTCCTATAATTTGTCCTGTTTACACCATCTTTTTACTCTTGGCTCCTTTAGCAAGCCAGACAGTGGATTGCTAACCACTTGTGCTCATAAATTCTGAACGTGCTGATGTCCACATGGCTGCTGAAATAAAGTGTAATGAACTTGAAACACAGAATTTTGTAAGGAAATCTGTTGGTGTTTATTCAGAGGAAGGAGGTAGTTCTCTCTGTTGGTGCTTATTCAGAGGAAGGAGGTAGTTCTGTTACAGCTTGTCACGAACTGTAAGAGGCAGACACTTATACACAGCGGCACATGGGCCAAAGGGCTGACTCAGAGATAAACATGGACTGGGCTTGCCAGAGATGCGTTGCGTCCAATGCCGGACTGCGTAGTTAGGGGACGCCAGGCACAGGCAATGCTGCAATCAGAGCATACCACTCTGCTGCCCCTTGTAAGGTGGCAGCTATCTCTACTGCCCGTTGTAGGGCTTATCACAAGGTCAGGTGGCGTATCCGCAGATGTGCCAAGTGCTCAAAGTAAAAGTATGGCTTGCCAAGAAACGGTGATCACAACCATCTCGACCACCAATAGCCAACACTACACCCAAGCCATGGTTTTGTTCCCAATACCTCACAAACCCATAAAAAAAATATGTAGGACGATAACAATGTCTCCCATACCTTATCTTCTATCCACAATATCATGCTCCTATATATGATGATACTCAACTACTCACACTCTCACATGCTCTATGTGACCTTTTTATTCCATAGCTCTGTAGAATGCATTTATATAGTAATCTACTGAATGAATGCTGTTAGACACTTAGACATAAAGCCTGACCACAGTCACGTTTGGTTCTAAAGTCCAGATCACTTTGGTCCTATAAAATTAATTGATATGGTAGGTCCACGTTTCAATGCATGTTGTTTCTCTACTTGGCTCATTTTGTTCATCATATCTAGTCAAAATATGTGCACAGCGTACCAAGTATATTGAAAGGTTTCAAATCATATGGCTTCATAGGGGTATGCATTACATAGGTGGTTGCACTTTTTGTCAGCATACACGTTCTGGGTTTTGACGCTCTCGAGGATGATGATGCGACCAACACAAGCATACGTGTTCCGGTGTAGAGTACTTGTTTACCTCCAGCAAGCCAGGCAGTGGTGTCTGGCTGACTGCTGAGCGATGGCATCCTGCACATTTTTTGAACATTTGTCCATCTCCCACTAAGATTTGATCCTTTTGCCAAACAAAACAGTATTTTGTCATGTGTACGTTTTCCAGTAGACATGAATGACATGGGCACACAGCAAAAGCAAGATAATTGTCTGATTCAACGTCCGAGATATTGATGGTCTGATTGGTGGAAGTGTAGGTGCAAAATTCAACAGGATTCACTCATATCCTCAAACAGACAGGGTCTACATCACCTGTGCATTAGCAGACATGTATATGCACATGACGATCACCAGCTAATGAGGGCTTATGTCTTATCTTCCTGAATCTGAAGGCACCTAGCAAGCATTCTGGGACTTGAGTGATAGATGGCACCCAATGTTTGATGCCTTTATCTGATATTCTGATTGTCAATTGTATGTATAGACTGTTACAAATCTACGGAAATTGGAAAGCAAGATAAAATATATACACTCAATAACGCTATTTTGGCTTAATTTGGGTAATATTAAGGGCATGGGAGGTTGAGTTTCTGAGATAATATAGATTACCATGAGAAATTGTTCAATTTAAAAAAGTGTGCAGGAATACTAATTATATTGTATCAAACTATAGGTACATGATCTTGGGAACTACATAATATAACAAATTAAATTAGTTGAAAAGTAATCATAATGATATATAGAAACAGAAATTGTTGCAGCTACAATATTAAAAACAGCTTCCATCATTCATTTGCATGGCTCTGGATTAGCTGGTTTGGTTTGCCAAAAACCGTCTAAAACCATTGTAACCCATGGTTAAACAGGCTTACCACTTGATCAGATCAGTCGGGTGCATCCCTGTTGCACTAAAACTTCTCGTGTTGCACTAAAACTTCTCATGTTGCACCAGTAAATCTTCTCGTGTTGCACCAGTCAATCTAATGGATTAATGGGTCATAGCTAGAAACAACCCGCTGTAGCACTTAGAAGGTCGAACGTACCAAAGTCCACCTAGCGGATGGGACGAAACTGAAGAAGCCTGCCTACTGGGGAATAGCCAGTTCCAAGCAACACTGCCATGGGCAGTAGTGCTGCAGCTATCACAAGGCCAGGCGGCATCTCTGCTAATGTGCAAACTGCCCCAGATAGATTCGTGCTGTGTGACCTGCCAAGCCATCTCTAGCGCCGTGCTGTATTGCCCAATTCGTGTTTTTGTTCCCAGCACCTCTCAAACCCACGGCAGCAAAAAATCTTTTATGATAGTAATAATGCCCTCCCATGCTTTGTCTTTGGTTGACAATACCACACCATGGAAACTGTCGCTTATGGCTATTTCACTTGCTTGTTGTCGAACAACAATGGAACTCCCATATGATCTAGGCCACGTTTTTATTTTCCTGTTATCTGGGATTCATTTATAGAGTATTCAACTCAATGAGGGCATGCAGTTATGCATACACACACATAACCACTGACCAGTCAGATATATGGTTCTAAAGGACAAGCACCCGATCACTTTGCTTTTATGAACCAAGAGGGGGGTGCCCTGCTACTGTATTTATTTTATATATTGGAGTTTATATTTACAAGGAAACTCAAGAAATCAAGAAAAAGACAAGAAAAAAACAGCACAAAATTATATATGGAGAATATATAATACTCTATCGCTTAACCAACAGGATATCGTCGATCGAAAACTAGTGATGTCTCTGAAGGTATGCTTGCATTCTTTTGTGCAAGAGAGGCTCAACTTTCATAAAAATCAGATTATTATGAGTTAACCAATGCACTGAAACATGAAAATGATAATTATTTCCATAATAAAAAGTAATTGCTAGTTAGACTATGAAACTTCAAAAATGAGTAAAGGATTGATGTCCAACAGTCGCTGCAAACCGACAGTAATGCGATAGATTCCATGCTTTCAAGCATAAAACAGTCACAAGAGTTGTATTGTACTAAAAGATTCATAGTCTTCAACCACAGGAGTTTTCTTGTGTTAAATGATCCTTTAAGGAAAACAAGAAGAAGACATTGTGATCATGTTGGTTTTTTTATTTCCAAATAAAGATATACTTCAGAGATTTATAAGCTCAAGATAAAGACAATATGGTAGGTCCTAGTTTGAAGTGCATGTTGCTCCTCGGCTTTCAGCTCTTTTTATTCATGCATTTTTGTTTAAAAATATATGCACAATTCACAATTTATTGAAGTCTTTCAAAGCATCTCTATCCACTGTTCTTGATTGACTCTTTGTAAACTGGTGTTGAATTCTTATCCTCATTTGACAAGAAAAATAACCCTGCATCCTTTCTAAAAATAATGCAATTCTAGGTCCATATTTCATCGACCCATCTAAACTTTGATCAAGTTGATAGAAAAGAATATCAATAGTTATGGAACCAACACGATATTGTATGAAAAATGCATTTATAACGAATCTTAAGACCTATTTGGTATCATAAACATTGATATACATTTGTTTTCACTTGGTCCAACTCAAACTTATTTAATGTGATACTACGCTGAATTGCATTTTTAAGACATTATTGGCAGTATGTTTTATATGACAAAAAATAAATGGTACACTATCTATTTAACTATAAAATGTATTCATTGTGTACCACAACAGTAGGAACTCTTCTTGGAATTTTAATTGAGGATCCTATTAGGACGACACAGATAAATATGCTAATTTGCATAATATCATTGGTGAAATCTTAACTATAAAATTTATTCATTGTGTACCACAACATTATTAACATTTAGGAACTCTTCTCAGAATTTTAATTGAGGCTCCTATTAGGACGACACAGATAAAGATGCTAATTTGCATAATATCATTGGTGAAATCTTATATGAAACAAATGTAATCTAGCTAATAGTGTTATTATGCAACCAATTGGTTGTGATAGTACATCAAGGCGACAGTAATTGCCAGAGATAATATGGCCTTATTTAGTACACCTTGTTTCACTGGTGGAGTAGCTTCTTTTGGCATCGGCTCCATGAGGCACAAGCAGCTCCACTACTGGAGTTCCAACTATTCTAGAAGAATCTGTCTATGTGTCACTCGGGTGTTTTGGCCCCTGCTCGTCACCCGATTTTTTGGGCACTATTCATCTTCCTCCTCCAGCCACCCGCCACCGTTCATGGTTGTCCTCGCCCCCGCTGCCGGCCACCGCCCCACCACGGGTGCCCCTCTCCCCCCACCCCACTTTGTTGCCATCTTCATCTCCGGCGAGCCTCCCCCGCCCTAGACCTGGCCCAGCCGCCGCCCCCGCCGCCAGCCTGCATCCCCACCGCCTGTCTTCCCTTCCTCCCCCCGGGCGGCCGGACAATCTATACCCCACCAGAGTTGGGGGAGAAGGAGGAGGAGGAGGAGGAGGAGGAGGAAGAAGAGGAGGACGCCTACCTCCACCGCCGTCGTCTCTGCGAGCTCGGCCGCCACCACCGCCCGGTGGGGAGGGATGGAGGAGCCGCGTGGGTGGCGCTAGGGCTCGGGGCGCCGCGGGATCGGGCGGCCACCACCGTGTCGTTGCGCGGATCCGACGGCCGCCAAATCCGGGTGACAAGAGCCCAAATATTGCCCGGGCAACATACAGATTTTCCGATTCTAGAAAATTGTCTGGGTGAACAACTTCTTATGATACATAAAATAATGAAATGTTCATAATATGTTTTCTCTCTCTCTCTCTCTCTCTCTCTCTCTCTCTCTTTCTCTCTCTTTCATTCTTTTTTCTGCCTTTATTATTCTTTTTCTCTCTGTTTTCCTCTTATCCTCCTCTTCTTCCAACTACCGTCAGTTTTTCCATCCCTACTCATCTGTTCGCTCACCTCGGCCACTGTCCCGCCTTGCGTCCTAGCTACTTGCACCCCACCCCACCCCTACTCCACCCTGCACCTGTGACTATGTCCTCCTATCGTCGGGCCTCGTCCCACAAGCACAAAGTAAGCAAGGATATGATGGACCATGGGGAAGCTTTTTTCCAGCTCTGTCCACCGCCCATGTTTTGTGAGGCCAGGTTGTCCACGAATTCACATGAGTAGTTGTTCCTTTTTCACCTATTTGGCAAAAACAATGCATAACTGCCCATGAACACTCTATTTAAATGTCATTGCCAATTAGATTGAGCCACAATTGGTGACTGGTGTGTCCCCAAGGCATCACATTGGTTGCAGCCACCAGTGATTAGTGATAAATATAATTAATACAAATCCCTTCAACTAATTGATAGTGATGTACAGGAATGAAGCACGCTTCATTAGCAGTGAAAAACAAGAACATAATTGCAAACCTGAGTGCAACTCAATTATTCAGATTTCCTGTAAATGATTTGAGTGGGACAAAAATTCTTCTCATCCTCTCCGATCCCCTTTGGGCTTTGTTTGGATTTTGGGGGGGGGTGGGGTGGGGGGGTGGGGGTGACCGGGCACGTACGATCCCCGCCACCCGGCGAACCAAACCCACATGGAGGGCTTTGTCCTGGTCTGAGCAACATCGATTTTTGGCTGAGGCGGGGGTTGGAAATGTCAAGCAGATCCAAGGGGCAGTCGAGCAACACCACTTGAGGCCAGGAGCGGTTGTGTCACTCTCATCGTGCGAAGGCGATGTCCCCACCAAAACTCTTGCGTCTCCCCTCCTGGTGGTCGATGCATGGTGTCCCTCGACCTCGACCTCGAGCTCCCAGCCCCCATCTCCTCTGCCTCATCTGCCCCCCTTCTCCTCCTCGTCCCCTTCTTGCTAGGGTTCGTTGTCACTACTCCTGTGCCCACGTCGAGTCCAACAAATGGCTCCAGCTTGTTCTCATGTTGCACCCAACAAAGATGAGTTAGGAGGTGCTTAGATCCAGAGCTGAAAAGTTTTAGGGTGTCATAGAATGTTATATGGGATGTTGAAATACTAATAAATCAGTCATTAGCACATATTAACTTCAGCACCACATTATCAAATCATGGACTAACTAGGCTTAAACAATTCACGTCGCAAAATACTCACAGTCTATGCAATTAATTATTTTAATCTGTATTTAACACTCTATGCATTTATGCAAACATTCAATGTGATAGGAAGGAAAACAAACACCCCCTTATTTTCCTTGTTTTGAGAAATGGCTCAATTTCTACCTATAATTTTGGCTTTCCACTTTTTCATTTCCTTCTCTGTATCTTGAGCTTTCTTGTATACTCCATGTTTGTTAACTTTAATAGATACTAGTACATTGTGCGCGCCCTTGCGCGCGTAGGAGTATATGCTATAATATCAATAATCCATAGGGAAGGGCAAATAGTGGTATTATACAAGATACACACACAATTGATTTGGGACATCGTAAAGGTGGAGGTACAAGGCATATAGTATTAGTTCAAGCCAAACATATTTGATAGGTCTGACATAGTTGATGCTAATACATGCCTAGATATATTTGGGATCGATGTGCATTGCGCTTCCAATATTTTAGTCTATATCAGAGGCTGTTTTTCATCAATCCAAAGTTAGCATTGAAGTAATCTGTGACATAAAGTGAGGTCAATATATTAAGCCAATAGAAATAATGCATCTCAGATATGACATAAAAAATTATAGCCATGGCACCACCCTAAAAAGGAGATAAAAAAGACGCTTAATAAGAATATGGGAAAGAAGTAAATAGAAACAATAAGCCCCTGAGTGCCAATTGTGAGATGCAGCATAACTGATTTTGCAAGTAGATAAATCAGCAGAGTTCAAATATGACCCACGTAGAACAAACAATGAACAAAGTATTGCAATACCATATCAATATCTAAAATCCATTGGGCCAAATATATAATTGATAATAGAGCAGAGCATAGAGGGAGAAAGAACCTAATCAGCTAACTGAAGAAGTCACACATAGCTAACAATCAGTAAGAGTTCTGTTGTCATAGAAACCATCCGATTTCAGGTGGGTCAACCATTGAACTGCCAATTGTTACATACAACAAAGGATGCATCTTGGGTTTTATTATCAGATAAATCTAACTTACTTCAATTTAACAAACGAACACACTTTTCAGCCAGCAGTTATGTAACTATACGTGTCAATTTAACAATAATCATCCAGACGATTCCCCATCTCTTCTTTTATTAGAGACCCTTCCGATAACCAACTACATGTAAAAACCTGAAACTTGATCAAGGAATAGCAAAAGCATCGACCATCTACCTCTCATATACTATATACTTTATTTTTTATAATTCAAGCTTCCTGTAGATATTTAGAAAACAAAATTGAACACTTCCCTTTAGAGAGTGAAAAATGAAGGTGCTACCATTTCTTCAAGGAAAGGTATTGACGCTTCAAGTTATTAATTGATAAAGGAAGTTGTATGTATGGCAACTCATAACTCTATAAAGAAGGAACTAAGCTGCATCATAAATATAATAAAACAAACCTCTGCAACAGAAGTAGAAGCAGTGAAACAAACCTCTGAAATTGAGTGATTTAGCAAGTTCCCATTCGGTACTAAAACCTGCTTACATATGTACTACTAAAGATAAAGAGAAGAGAATCAATGACTAAAACAAATGTGAGACAATCAACAACATGTAAACTCTATAGTCCAAAGTATTCCCATGGAGACATCAATTTCTATACGACACATGGCAATGCACTACAGAGAGCAATACCAAAAATGTCCTTGGCACAATGCAAGAAGGGCAAACATACATGGTAACTCTGAAGGCTCGTGATGCAGGTGGGTCACCGTTGGTTGACCCAAAGTATAACTCACTCAACCTAGCTAATGTTTTTTGGGTTTTGGGTCAACCCAACCCAGTTTGTTGTTGGGTCTTGGGTTAATTCATTTAACACCAAAAGCACTCGATCACCTGTAATAGAGCTTTGTTGTGTCTGTGACAACCTCGATCAATGATACCCACAAGTAGGCAACAGGAAGACACCGACGCTGGGACGGAGAGCTGATGAGTTTCAGGCTGGACAGGATAAAGCTCGGTGATGACGCCACCACCATCGGTGGTGCACGTGATGCCGGACCAATTGCCGTGGTTGTGGGCGGCGGCGGGTTCCCAGGACTTGAGCTGCAGGGGCTGCTCTACTCTTTGCGTGTGGTGGTGGCTGGGGCCGGCGCCGGCGGCTTGCTGGGAGCGGCCTTCGCCGGCGAGGAGGAAGAGGAACATGACAGAGCAGCAGGGGATTGCCGCGGCAGCACGTGGTGGGTCCAAACATCTGACTAGATGAGATGAGGAGTAGAGGACGAGGAAGAGACGGGAGTGACGGCTGCAACTGCATATGTGTTCTCCTCGAGCACCATGGTCTCTGCATCCGCAAGCACCACGGCCTCCTCGATCTCCTCGAGCACGATGCCAGTGGCCTCCGCCTCCATGGTGTTGCGTCAGACGATAACGACGAGCTGTTAGTACGAATACATCTTAGTTAGGATCTCTAACAGTAGATTAGCCGGGATGACACTGATTCAAGAGTACAATTAAGGATTTGTCTAACCTAATACATAATCTAGTAGAGCAGGGATATAGGATTAGGATAGGGTTAGAGTTCACCATCAGCGCCCTTGGGTGCGTTCCTGTCCGCCATGGTTGCGTTCCTCCTCTGCGCTAGGGCAGCGACGGTCGACGCAGTGGCGTCGGTGTCGATGCAGTGACGGCGGAGGAGCTTCCTGTCACTTGCTGCACCTCCTCTCAGATCAGTCCAGGGCTTAGAAGTCGTGGTGGGAGAACGGCGGCGGTGATTCTCATCTTGGGCGCCCTGGCCCCCCACCTCTCTTATATATGCAGCGTGACAGGGGCCCTCCAACCGTCAGTTGGGTTGGGCTCCCCCGATCAGAGAGTTGACCAAGTTCCGGTGTGGGCCGTTGGGCCCAACACCGAGAGGAGATCAATACTAACATTCTCCCCCTTGATCCCTTCTAATAACTAACCTTAATCTTATCTTAATCTTAAATACTTAACTTAAATGCTTAGTGCTTAGCTCCATCTCATTATAAAGAAATGCGTAGAGCGCGTTTCATCGTCACAGAAAAATTTTCGTTGGATTTGACGGCTACAGTGCATCACTCTAATTTGAAATAGAGTTCTGACTAAAAGGGCCCTAAGTGTTTAGGAATCATTGGCTTTCCTTTAACCCATGCTAGCTACGTGTTATCTAAAACACTTTGGGTGGTAAGCCATTTGTGTGCGGATTCGCTAACATATTGTTTTATACTTATATGCTGATCTAGACTTATGATATGATCCCGAACTTTATTATTCACAATATTCTACTTAGTGTCAATGTTTTTGGCAGCACCACATGACCTATTGTTGCGAGCATGTTATTGCAATATAACTGAAGTGGTTTTCTCGATGCTGTCTACCATTCTTAATCCGGGTAAGAACTTCTTAAGTCAGTTCACCTGCCCCGAGGCCTCATGACTCGCTAAAAACTCAGCTCACATCCTTGATGACGTGACGAAGGTTTGTTTAGAGCTTTTCCACAACATAGCTCCACTTGTGAGGGTGAATATGTTATCTGACGTGGATTCTTATTCATCCCCACATAATCTAAATTAGTCTTACTATAACTTATCATAAAGCCTTTTATGCCCTACAAATAATGCAGAGCTATCTCAACTAACTTCCAGTGTTCTACATCTGGATTCTTCTGATTTCTGCCAAGTAACCCGGTAATCAAAACTATGTCAGGGCGAGTACAAATTTGAGCATATTAAAGCTTCCGATAGCATAAGATACTGATCTCATTTGTTCGAGCTCGATCTGATTCTTGGGACATTGATGTTCCCCATACTTATTGCCCTTGACAATGGGTGCAGGTGATGGACTGCACTTACGCATACTATATTTCTTAAGAATCTTCTCTATATGTATGCTTTCTGTGACAGCCCTAATACCCCTTCTATTTCTACGATGAGTCTCAATCCCAGAACAAAAGAGACTTCACCGGAATCTTTTATGTCAAAATGTGAGGGCAAGAACTTAGTTTCCATTAGTAGACTGACATCCTCGCTTGCTAGCAAAATATCATCTACATATAGAACTAAGAAGATGAACTTAGCACTCTTAAAACTTTGCGTAAATGCAATTGTCCTCTACATTTGCCTTAAAACCCAAAACTTTCTAATTATTTTATCAAATCACTAATGCCACTATCTTAAGCTTATTCTAATCCATAAGCAAACTTCTTTAGGCGACATCCAATATGTTCTTTTCTTTTCACAACAAAACCTTTTGGTTGTGCCATGAAAACATCTCATTGTAGATCCCTATTAAGGGGTGTCGTCTTTATATCCATCTAATGTAACTCTAAGTCTTATTGTGCTACTAGCGCCACTATAATTCTAAAAATATCGTTACATGAGATTGGGGTCTCATTGCTTAAAGACTTTTGCCACGAGTCGCATATTATGTCTTCTTAACTTTCCCTTGGGAGTCACTGGAGTTGTTTTATAGACTCATTACAGCCTACTGTCTTGGCTCCTTTAGGAATATCCACTAAGTCCCAAAACTTATTGCAATTCTGAATTTTATCTCATTCTTTATAACTTCTAAATAATTGCTTCTCATGGCTTATTCATATGTGGTGGGATCAACCTCCATATGATGCTCTTTTGTTTCATAATACCTCTTAATTATCTAATATAGCTAATCATCTAACTCTTTGTGATCTTCTAATGTTCCTATCGTTTGGCGCCATCTGGGCTGGTGTTGTTCTTCTCATGCTCGACTTATGGTTCTAATGGCTCCCGAAGGATAGGTTCAGATTCTTATTTATTGTCAGCAAGGAAGAACTAATAAAGCAGCGCCGACACTGCGAGTGTTTCACACCGTTTGTGTAGCAAACAACCGGTAGCATAAAGTATGGTTCTTAGAATGTTGGAGTAAGGGTTTGAAGGCCCGTTTCTCCTCTAAACCGATCTTTTGTGCTACCTTGCTCCCTCGATCACAAGATATTCTAAGATCTTATTATGTCTTATTTCTACAAACTTTGTATGCCTGTTAGGGCAATAAAAGGTAGTAATCCTTCGATCTTTCTGGGTAACCATAGAATGGCAACTGATTGTCTTAGATTCTAATCTTCCTAAATTTGGGTCAAAGAATTTTAGCCTCAGCTGGACAATCTCACACCTTTAAATGCTTAAGTGAGGGTACTTCGTCTGTCCATAACTTGTACAGTGTTTTTAGACACCAACTTATTGGTACTCGATTAAGAATATGAATGATGGTTTTAATGCCTCCATTCACAATCTTATCGGTAATGTGGTAGCTCATCATGTTTATTAAGTTATGGTTTCTTATTTGAGCCACTCCATTGGAATGAGGCTTTCCGGCATGGAATCTTTGGGCAACTATGCCTTTTCCTGTAGGAACTTTGCAAAAGATCCGGGAACTTGGCTATACGGGGTATGTCACCCACAAGTATTCCCTACCATGGTCTAAACTTTACTTTTAATCTTCCTATTGTGCTGATTTTCTAATCTTTATACTTTTGGCTTGAATATTTTAAACTTTTTCTGAACTTGATTGTCTTAATGCACTTTAATCAACACATTGATCTAATTTTGAGAGTTCTAATGGTGGAAGAATTTCATCTTTGACTAATCTTTCTATTCTCCCCCTCGAAATGTGGCTTAATCTGCAATGCCACAATTTTGAAGAGTCAACATTCTTACACTTTATACTTACATTTGTAGGTGAGGAATCTTTTCTCATTCTCATTGGATATAGCATTCACATTCTCAAAACTGATAATAGACAAAGCTCGTCTTGTCGGAAGACAAGACCAACATACTTATTATGAAATAGTGTCTTACATTTGCCATATCAAAATAGCAATTGAAACAATCATCTTCTAACCGAGAAATGCTTACTGAATTTCTAGAAAATAGGGAATATGGAATACATTAGATAGCCTAAGTAAAATAAAACACCTAATAATTCTAAGATAACTCTGAAACGACTCTATTGTACTCATATGGAATCCCATCCTTTGCCAATTATTTAGTGCCTCCGTGATGCCTTAAGTCTTTCTTCCTCCTGCACACACATGTAAATGAGCCTTTGTATGGACCCCACACCTGTCATCATGTTGCAGGTGATGACAAAGGTCTCAAACTCCCTTGGCAAAGAAGTTAAGATCGCCTGAATGACAAATGATTCCGGAAGAACCATATGCATTGACGCAAGCTCATCTGCCAAGTTTGTCAGGTTCAGTATGTGCTTTCTAACACCACCACCAGTGTATTTTTTAGTGCATAATTCCTTTAGTAAAACTGAAATGCACAAGCAAAGTTGGTGAGATAACTTAATGTAAAACTGATATCTTAACTTAAAAAAAAAAAAAAAAATTGCATGTATTAAAAACAACATCAGTCGGTATTAATACATACAATCTCTTCTACATTAAATCTATATCACCGTTAGGTAGAAAATAGAAATAATGTAGGTTAGCTTATGGTCTAAAGCAATTATAATATTGATATTATCAACGTTGGTCAAAAGATAACAATATTATAAAATTTTCTAAAAACTGAATCATGGCTCTTCTAATTAAATTCTCCCGTTGGTTTGAATTTAATTTGGAGAGACAACTAATATAGTCTTATCTTAATTTTTCAGAGGCATTTCTAAATTTTATAATTGCTCTTCTAACTAAATTCTCCCGTTGGTTCGAATTTAGTTAGAGAAAACTACTAATGTCTTAGCATCGGAAAACATGATTAAATAATCTTTATACTAATTTTCAGAGGCATCTCTAATCTTTCTTTCTCTCTTAAATTTATCCCGTTGGTTCAAAACTTGATAGAGAATTAACTGTAAACCTAATTAAATACTATGCAGACTAATTTATTGACTAACACTATTACAATATTGATATCTTCGACGTTGGTCAAAAAATAACAACATTATAAAATCTTTTAAAACTTAAAATTTGCCCTAAAATCAAATTCGCTCGTTGGTTTGAATTTAATTATAGAACAATCAATTACTGAGCAGCGGAAAACATGACTAAAATATTCTAACAATAATTTTCAAAAATATGTCTAATATATTCCCTGAAAAATTTATCACGTTGGATCAAAATTTAACAGAAATTTGAAACTAAATTCATCTAAAATTCTTAATGAATTCTGGAAAATAAAAAATATTTTCTGAGCTAATGGGCTGATATGGGCCAAAATGGCCTATTGCTGAATGTGGCCCATGGCCCTAATCTGAAGATACTAAAATAGTCCGACCCAATTTGGCCCATTCTAAAGTTTTTTTTGTTTCTGAGCTCTGAGAAAAAAAAATATTTCATTGCTTAATGGGCCGGGGCGAACCAAGAAGCCCATCTATAGATACGGCCCGTGGCCCGCTTTAAAAACCACCCGCGCGCGCGCCGGCTGATCGCAACCGTCGACCAGGATCGAACGACCGAGCGTGGAATTCGCAGGAACAAAACCCCACTCGGCTGCCGACGGAAACCCTAATTCTCATTTTCTTTCCCTCCTCTCCTCCTTTAGTGCGTCAAGCAGCCAATCGGCCGAGCCGAGCCGGCACCAGAGAAGACAGGAGGGCGGCGCCGCTGCCGGTCCCCCTCGGCCGGCGCGAGCTTGTTGCCCTAGGCGAGCGCGCCGCCGCCGAGCGGACTTGGGCGGCGGTGCCCTGTGGGATGCGCCCGGCCCCTTGACCGACGGCGCTTGACCCATGGCCGGTGGGGAAAGAAAAACGGCGCGCCGTGGGGCCCCTTGGCCGGTGCGCTCCCCTCTGCGGTGAACGCGCCGCCGTCCAATGGCCTTGCGACGATGACGAGACGACGGGCCCTAGGTAAACGGCACCAACACCGTCCCCTTTCTTCTCTAAGAATTCCTCCCCCGATGCGTTTCTTCTCTGTTCTAGGGTTCTTAGATCTTCTTCTAATCCCTAAGTCCTTAAGCTAATCCACTAGTTAGTTAGGCGTCTGATACCATTGTTAGTACGAGTACATCTTAGTTAGGATCTCTAACACTAGATTAGCCGGGATGACACTGATTCAAGAGTACAATTAAGGATTTGTCTAACCTAATACATAATCTAGTAGAGCAGGGATAGAGGATTAGGTTAGGGTTAGAGTTCACCATCAGCGCCCTTGGGTGTGTTCCTGTCCGCCATGGTTGTGTTCCTGCTCTGCGCTAGGGCAGCGACGGTCGACGCAGTGGCGTCAGTGTCGATGCAGTGGCGGCGGAGGAGCTTCCTGTCACTTGCTGCACCTCCTCTCAGATCGGTCCAGGGCTTAGAAGTCGCGGTGGGAGAACGGCGGCGGTGATTCTCTTCTCGGGCGCCCTGGCCCCCCATCTCTCTTATATATGCAGCGTGACAGGGGCCCTCCAACCGTCAGTTGGGTTGGGCTCCCCCGATCAGGGAGTTGACCAAGTTCCGGTGTGGGCCGTTGGGCCCAACACCGAGAGGAGATCAATACTAACACGAGCACGTCGGGGTGGGAGACGGAGGAGTTTCTCCTGGCCTGGGTAACCCAGTAACCCATGGTGTTGGACCTGTTGGACCCATAAAATACCAAACTAATTTTGGGTTGGCCCTATAAGGTTTTTACACTACTTTTTATGAACTGGGTTTTCAGGTCAGTGGGTCGCCCCAATAAAACCTACATCCTTACTGAAGGCCGTTAATATAATCGCAATGTGGTCATCTCTGAATGTATAGAGCGCTAAAACATGAACGGCGAGGCATAATGGACTAATTCAGAGGAAATGTGCATAATCTAATCAAGGTAAACAAAAGTTTCAAGTTTTCAACAATACAATAGCTCAAACGCACGTATCGGTACTACGCTCAGTTGGTTCTTCTTCCCATAAGGCATCATGCTATTTACTTCGGCGCATGCTGGGCACAATGCATATAATGTAACCTATCCAACAAAAGCTCAGTTTCAGTCACGGGTCAAGATAGAATGGTAAAACTAATTTAGAAAACAGAAGATAGAAACAAGTTGCTGTAGGAACAACCTGCCTAGAATAACAGGCTAAGAGTAGCAGTAAAGAACAGGAAAGCAGGAATCTCTTTATAAGAAAAAATAGGATGCCACAAAATGCAAGAAACATATGAACAAGGTACGCACTAAGCAGAACAAGACTTGTAGGAAGGTTGATTGATGTTTTAACCACTAAGTAACACCTGACGGGCGCTGCACCAATAGAAGGAAAAATTAGCACCGACAGATTTCAGCATGGCATGACAAAAGAAAAGTACCTGGTCAGGCAAACAGTAGAGCACCTATGGAAGTAGGCAAACAGTAGAGCTTTTCCAATGAAAAAAAAGGGTTTGCTACCACCACAATGAAACGGGTTACTACTGTAATGAAATTTGTTTTTTTTTTCACCGGTGTGGAAAATCACAATCAAATGGAAGCAATGCATGAATAAAATGTAAAGTAAAAGAGACCAAAAAAAAGTTTTTGCAATACAAAGCAACTGTTAGCATGACAGGAAAATGCGGTATGAGGAATTATATGAAACAATGTGCAGGGAAAATGTAAACTAAGTATATTATGTCAAATTTAAAAATGAGAAAGATCTTTAATTTGAAAAGGCAACACCTGCATATGCATGTGAAGCCTCTGCCTTCAGGAAGAATAACATCACATTTAGGAATGAGGGCAAGAGTATCTAAATAAAAAAACTAAAAACACAAGCAGTATAGAACTACCACCTCAATAGGTGAACATAGGATCCTGAAAGAGCGATAGTTAGTCCATCAAGAATATTTGTATCTTTAGTCAGTGAACCAAAACTTTTATTTTTGGTGGAGAATCAAAGCAATACCATTATTATTATGTATGGAGCAGAGCCAGTTGCTTAGACAGGTAACTATGTTTGTTAGGCACAAAAAAGACTGAGGACAACCTGCTGCGAAGAAATTATGACAAAGGACAAAAGAGGTCAAATTGGAACTAACAGATGGTAAACTGGCAGAGCTGTCTAACCTTGATCAGTTATGAAGATAAGCGGCTCTATTTACGTATGGCACACATGATCAGTAAAAGGTAGGGAATATACATGGAGTATGCACAAAATAAATTCTTATTCTACGTTGGCCCTGCATTTTTTGCTAGCCATAAAAAAGATATATAATGCTAACACTAATATGTCTTGCCTTTTGAAACTGACACCAAAACTAATAGCACAAGCAGAGGAAAGATGCTTCACCTTACTATTTGAGATCTCTACCCAATATATCCAGACATTTCATCAAAAATCATGAGGGCATTTTGTACAACATGATACCTAGAGAGAAGGGGCCACATGAACAAAATATTAGCATGCTATCAGTGGTACACTCATATATGAAGACAAACTTGATACTCTGATAACATGACAGCTTCAGAAACAATTGACATGTACTAATTAAGTTATGTGGCGATAGCTGAAGAGAAACCAACTAACTCACGAAGCCTACCTGAGTAGTAATCAGCTATGAAGATAAGCACAGGTCTATCTACCAATGCTACACATGATCAGTTATAGGTAGGGAAAAACATGGACTATGCCCAAAAGAAATTTTAATTCTGCATTGTTCCTGAATCTTTTTGCTAGCCATAGTAAAGATATATAACACTAACACTAACATGCCTTGCCTTTAAAAATTGACATTTAAATTAATGTTCTTTTCTCAAAACCAACACATCCCTGACAATCAATTTGCAAAAAGGGGTGAGTATGCACCACCACCACAATCCACAATTACATTCTGTTGTCTCTGGACATGATCAAGATAGGGAAAAAAAATTGAATAAAGTACCAATTGCTAGTGTGGCAATTTCTAGAGAAGGAAGGGGGGAGCCACCATCATCACAGAGACACAGAGACACATTAGTCAGCACCCCAAAAATAAATAGAAAATGCATATCCATCAGATCCCTAGAAACAGAAATCATTGTCCAGTCAAAACAAAAGCTGAATCAAAACAAAATGAGAAGTTCTTGGACATCTAAAATCGTAAAAATAGGAGTAGGCACCCACAACTTGGCAAACTTTGCTCAAAGATGACGACATGTGACAGCGACATCTCAGTGGCGGCACAGGCGAGGGCAGCCAACCCTAGGGCATGCAATGGTGATGCACAAGGGCGGCCAACCCTACACCACGTCACGGTAGCAGGGGGTGACGTTGGGCAGTCCTACCGCACAGTGACGAGGCGGCATCGATCAGGCCCGGCCAAACCTAGGGCACGGCGGGAGCACATGCGCCGATGGGCACCGGCAGCGGCCGCTGCCGCGGCACCCTGGCAGGTGATAGGCGCCACCGGGCGGACGCAAAAAGGCGCGCTGGGGAAGGCCCACCGTCGTGGAAGGGGCTGATGCCAAGGTGGCTTCCTGGGAGGGGCTGGGCGGCGGCGGTCGTGGCGGCGGCAGTAGCGTTGTGCCCTTGACGAGGGGCGACGGCGAGTAGGATGCTCGGTCGGCGGCGCGGGGGGCGGAGCTGGGGGCAGCGTTCGGAGGGGCAGGGATGGGCTGGGGGCTTCGGTCGCGGGAGCAGGAGTGGCGAGACTTGGAGAGAAGCATCGGGAGGGACCAGGATCGGCTGCAGTAGCTATTACTACTGCAACTTAAGCAGTAAGCATATCAGCCGTCCAATCAATCTGCAATGGCTGTGATCAGAGCCTCTTTTATCTCTTTTTTCTCCCCCCATGTGCAATACTGCTATCAGTCTGCCCTGCGCCCCCCCCAATGTGCACCACCATGTTTGGCTCTACAAGGTGATTCAAGAAAAATGTTTGGCTGTACAAGGACTGCTCCTCGTGAGGTAGACTCTCAAGTATGAAAATTACAAAAATACCTCATTATGGAGCATTTATGTTCAAAATTACAAACATGTACATATAATAACCACCAAGTCTAAAAAGTATTTATAATAATATTAAAGAGCCCAAATTTCTCATGCTCGCTACTATAAAAATAATCTTGGATAAAAGACAAGGTCAAATCATTTTTGGAGGTGGGCACACCTATGAAACGCCTCCGTAAAAAATGATCATAAGGGCTCCAATAAAATGTCAGTCCCGAAGAACCATTTACAGAGATTTACGAAGGTGTTGTTGTTCAGTGGCAGGTCACAGGTTCGATTTTTTTAAGGCCACAGAAAAATTTCTTCCGTCTTGTGCCCCTGACTGATGCTCTTGTCTCGCGCAAACTGCCGCCGCTTTTTTTTTTGTCTTGTGTTCAGCACTGTCACTACTCCAGTCCAACGTGCAGCGTCGGCACTGAGATGGAGCAGTCTGCGCTGCCTCGTCCTAAAGCCCTGCTACTGTGTTCCTCGGAGAAGTTGGCGCCATCGCGTTAGCCATCGTTCATGGCATCACCTAAGTTTGCCTCTGCTCCTCCTTTTATATCCCGTTGCAACACACAAAGTCGTTAGCGGTAGAACGAATTTTCAAAAATTGTTCCACTAGAAAATGACTTTAGGTAAAATGAAATGCGGAAACACGATTTTATTTTCACTTAAGCATATAGGTTCGAAATTGTACGTAGGAAATATTACCTTTTGGCCATTATTTTTTGAATTGATGAAAAACATTTTGTGCCTGAACAACTTAAATGAAAAACTGCGCTACGCCCCTATGCTAACTCTTCTGTGTTCACTAAACTGTTCCCAAAAGCAGAGACCGATAGGGAGAAAAAAGAGAGGTAGAGAGGCTCTGATCATAGCCATTGCTGCTTAATATGCTGCTACTGCTTAAGTTGCAGTAGTACTAGCTACTGCACCAGATCCTAGTCCCATCGGGAGAGATACAGAGGAAGAGAGAAGGGAGGATATTTTTGGCGACGGCGGAGAGAGCGAGCGAACGAAGGGAAGGCACATGTGTACGGTAAAACAACAGATTAGGGGGACACGTGGTAAGAACCGATGCACGTAAAAAGTAATCAGAGGGGGTAAATTAATTTAGCTACCGTGGATAGGTTATATGGCGGCGGTGGCGTTCCGTCTTTCTAAAGAGAAATGAGTAGTGCCAACTCTTCCTGTTTCATAAAACAATAATAATGCAGATGCTACAGCGCAGACCAATTAGATTAACTGCAAGCTAGGTGCTTTCAATTCTCCATCTGTCACGTTGTTCAGGATTTAGAGGCATTCCTATAGTACCATCAGCTCCATCATCTTCGGTGTATTTTTCCTGTTCACACCATCTTTTTACTCTTGGCTCCTTTAGCAAGCCAGACAGTGGACTGCTAACCACTTGTGCTCATAAAGTCTGAACGTGCTCATGGCTGCTGAAATAAAGTGTAATGAACTTGAAACAGAGAATTTTGGGAGGAAGTCTGTTCTTTATGAGGAAGGAAATCTGTTGGTGTTCATTTAGAGGAAGGAGGTAGTTCTCTGTTGGTGCTTATTCAGAGGAAGGAGGTAGTCCTGTTGCAGCTAGTCACGAACTGTAAGAGACAGACACTTATATACCACGGCACATGGGCCAAAGGGCCAACTCAGAGACACACATGGACTGGGCTTGCCAGAGATGCGTTGCGGGTGTTGCCAGATTACATCATTGAGGGACGCTAGCCACAGGCAATGCTGCAACCAAAGCAAACGAATCTACTGCCCGTTGTAGGGTGGTAGCGATCTCTACGTCCCATTGTAGGGCTTATCACAAGGTTAGGTGGCCTATCTGCTGATGTCGCATGTGCTCAAAGTAAATATATGGCTTGGCAAGAAATAGTGACCACAGCCGCCTCGACCACCGATCGCCAACACTACACCCAAGCCATGGTTTTGTTACCGATACCTCTCAAACCCCAAAACAAATCTAGGATAAAATGTCTCCCCATACCTTATTATTTTCTATCCTGAATATCATACTACTACTATGATGGTACTCTCGCATGCTCTATGTGACTTTTTTATTTCATGGCTCGGTAGAATGCATTTATATAGTAATCTACTGAATGAATGCAGTTAGAAACTTAGACATAAAGCCGACCACAGTCACGTTTGGTTCTAAAGTCCAGATCACTTTGGTCCTATAAAATTTAATGATATGGTAGGTCCAAGTTTCAATGCACATTGTTTCTCGACTTGGCTCATTTTTTTCATACATATACAGTCAAAAATATATGCACAGCCTACCAAGTATATTGAAATCTTTCAAATCATATGGCTTCATAGGGGTATGGATTACATATATATAGGTGCTTGCACTTCGTCAGCATACGCGTTCTGGGTTTTGACGCTCTCCTATAGGGATGATGATGCGACCTCCACAAGCATACGCATTCCTTTGTAGAGTACTTGTTTACCTCCAGCAAGCCAGACGGTGGTGTCTGGCTGACTGCTGAGCAATGGCATCGTGCGCATTTTTTGAACATTTATCCTTCCACTGAATATGTTTGTTGTTGAACATTGTTCGCTGAGATTTGATCCTTTTGCCAAACAACACAAAACAGTATTTGTCATGTGTACGTTTTCCAGTAAACATGAATGACATGGGCACACACAGCAAGAGCAAGATAATGTTTAGCGCAGGAAGATGGATCGGATCGTCCGATTCAATGTCCGAGATATTGACGGTCCTATTGGTGGAAGTGTAGGTTCAAAATTCAGCAGGATTCACTCGTATCCTCAAACAGCTAGGATCTAGCCAGACCTGTGCATTAGCAGACATGCATGCACATGACGATCACCAGCTAATAAGGGCTTCCTCCCTCCGTCCCTAAAAAGAATATCGCCGTGGAATGTGTGACATAAGTTTAACCTGATTTGTAGAAAATACATACAATATTTATATCTCCAAATAATTTTGTTAAAAAACTAGAGCCAAAGATCTTTCCGATGAAACTAATTATGATATTAATTGATAATATTTATTATTTATTAAAATTACCGGCAGTTATTTATCGGGAAGCGCGGTGACATTCTTTTAGGGAGGGAGGGAATATGTCTTATCTTCCTGAATCTGAAGGCAATTAGCAAGCATTCTGGGACTTTAGTGATAGACGGCACCCAATGTTTGGTGGCTTTATATGATATTCTGATTGTTAATAGCATGTATAGACTTGCAATCTACGTAAATTGGAAAGCGAGATAAAATATATACACTCAATCCCGTTATTTTGGCTTAATTTGCATTGGGTAATATTATGGGCATGGGAGGCCGAGTTTGCTGAGATAATATAGATTACAATGAGAAATTATTGTTTTAATAAAAAAAGGGCGCCAGACTAACATTTATATTGAATCAAACTATATATACATGATCTTGGGAACTAGATGATACAACAAATTAAATTAGTTGAAAAGTAATCAGAACGATATATAGAAACAGAAATTGTTGCGGCTACAATATTAAAAATGGCTTCAGTCATTCATTTGCATGGCTCTGGATTAGCTGGTTTGGTTTGCCAAACCGCCTAAAACCATTGTAACCATATTTGTTAAACAGGCTTACCATTTGATGAGCAGATCAGTCGGGTGCATCCCTGCTTGCTAGATGCACTAAAACTTCTCGTGTTGCACCAGTAAATCTAATGGATTAATGGATCGTAGCTAGAAACAACCTGCTGTTGCACTAAGAAGGTCGAACGTACCGACTAGACGAAGCTGAAGGAAGGCTGCTTGCTGGGGAATAGCCAATTCCAGGCAATGCTGCCACGGGCAGTAGTGCTGCAGCTATCACGAGGCCAGGCAGCATCTCCGCTAATGTGCAAACTGCCCCCACATAGATCCAGTGCTGAGCGACCTGCAGAGGACCCAATCTCTAGTGCTGAGCGACCTTGTGATTATGTTGATTTTTTTATTTCCAAATAATACTTCAGAGTGTCCCATCAGAGATTTATAAGATCAAGATAAAAACAATAATAATGCTCCTTGGCTTTTTATTTTCACTTCCTTCTTTGTAGCTTGAGCATCATTGTAAACTCCATGCGAGTAGGGGTCACAACTTTTCCTGTTTCATAAATAAAAACAATAATAATGCAGATGTTACAGGCTAGGTGCTTTCGGTTTCATCAGCCACATTGTTTCGGATTAAGAGGTAGCCTTTGTAGGCTATACTATAGTACATTGATCCAGAGCTCCATCGTGTTCGTGTATTTGCGTTCCTGTCTACACCGCTTGTTTACCCTCTTGGCTCCTTCAGCAATCCATGCAGTGGACCGCTGACCACTTGCGCTCATAAAGTCTAAACATGACGATGTCCACCTGGCTGCTGAAAAAGGTCTAATGAGAAGTTTTTTGTGTGTGTGAAGAAGGCACTCAATTGCTGTTTATTCAGATGAAGAGGGTGGTTCTGTTAAAGATTGCGCTACACTGTTACAGACAGGTGCTTCTATAACGCGGCACATGGGCCAAAGGGCCAACTCAAAGTCAGACACACTCACACACATGGGCTGGGCTTGAACGTCATGCCATTATGAACTCAAGAATACTCTTTTGCTTCGTGCTGATTCGCTCTTGAGGTCCTGGCCAGCCTTGGCTGTGACAATAAGCTGGTTCAGAGTTCGATAGAGAGAGATATGCAGTGTCGCATTGTCAAACTGCCGCCGTGGGGGAGGCCATGCAACAGGAAGTGCTGCCAACTGCAGCAAACCACTCTACTGCTCATTATCAGGCGACGGCTATCTCCATTGCCTGTTGTTGGGCTGCAGCTATCGCAAGATCAGGTGGCATCACCGCTGATGTGCATGTGCCAAGTTGTCAAAGTAAAAATAAGCATTGGCAAGAAGCAATGATCGCAGCCATCTCCACCACTGGTTGCCTACACCCAAGACATGGTTTTGTTCCGGATACCTCTCAAACCCACAAAAAACTCTATATGATAATAAAGTCTTCCTTGCTTTATCTTCTATCCAGAATATCAGACTACTATGCTGGTACTCCCACATGCTCTATGTGACCTTTTAGTTTCATGACTCGGTAGAATGTGTTTATATAGTAGCGTATTTGTAGGTAAGAGCAATTAATATGCATTTGAAACTTGGACCTACCATACCATTAGAAGTATGAGGCCGCACCGTCTCCGCGGCCTCTGAGCATGGCCACGATAGCCTGTTTTGCTGGACCCGTTTGATATGGTTTCTATGGTTCAGATCATATTGTTCCTATTTCTGGTTTACCCACTGCCTTCGTACCTTGCCGATCCATCACTATCATCGAAACAACACTGAACCATCGATCCGTCGCTCTCATATTGCAGCATTGTTTTGTTTTTGTCTCCTCCTCTTAAAAGCTATCATCTTGTCTGCATGCTCCCGTCATATATGTAGTTTGCTTTTCTTTTTGTCGTCTTCTTGTAAAGGCATAGCTCATGTCTGTTTCTTATTTGCCGTATTCCTAAAGGATGCTCCACGGTGCCCTCTCATTGCCTATATAATCATCATTTTACCGCTGCTCCACGGTGTCCGCTCATCTGCTATTGCCTTTCTTATCTTCTTACAATACTGCCTACTCAAGACACTCATGTAGCCCACTAAAAGTTGAGCTAGAAAACATTCAGTCCCAGAATATCAGGTGAGATATAGTGAAACTCATGGTTCCATAAAGAATGTTAGAAAAATAACAATGAAAACAACTTCCATACATTTAATTTAGTGAACCCCTCATACCAAGAAATAATGCAATTAAATTTACGGGCACGGAATCCCTATGTTTAAATTATGTTAGATCTTTTTCCTGGGAATTGGTTCAACAATAAATAAATTATGTCATCTTACCATGCTTCTTGTTGCTTTTGAACTTGATATCTTTATGTATGGAAATGATTTTATGCTTCCTATAGGTGATCCACCAATCATGTTTCATGGAGGGAGTCTCTGCTAGCAATCCGAGGAAGAGGCTTCGGGGAGAAGGCTCCTCTTCCCACCCAGGTGCGCTCTCTTGTTGCTGCATTATACATTTGTTTGTTGTGTATAAGCAAGAAATTTGTTATCAATGTCGTAGGAATTGTTACACCATCTACTGGGAAGACGATATGGTAGAGGCAGGAGCGTCGAAGATCTATAATAAGAGCCAAGAAAGAAGGTAATTATCGATATATGTTTATAGTCTCAAGATAAATTAATGTGCTCTGGGATGACAAATTTATTTTTGAACCTTGTAGCTAAGGCTACAGGATCCAGTAGCAGAGGAGCAGAGGGAGAGCAGGAGTGTCAGACGGCAAAAGCAAGGTCAAAGAAAGAAAAGAAAATGGATTCCTCCCAGAGGGACCATGTCGGCCCTCTTCCCTGCAACCAAGAAGCCAAAAATCTGTAGCTTTTGCATTGGGGGAGAAACTATAGGTTTCTTCAACCCCGACTTGGTCCGCGTCGCCGCGCGCTACACCCATAGCTGGCGTTGCTTGGACGTGCCACCAGCGGCGTCCTCACAGGCACCAGCCGACCACCTCCACATCCCGCCTCACCGCGTTCCCTGCGTGCCCTGCCGTGTCTCGGTGAGCGAGCCGTGTGCCAGCGTGCCGCCCACCTTACAGCGCCACCACGCTTGGCTGAGCTTGCCTCGGTGAGCCCTCGCCTCAGTGCCACCATCGCACTTGCCGTTCGCAGGGCATCATCGTGGGCCATGCTGCCCATTTTCGCTCGGAGGTCTCCTGCTTCCGCCCTCACCAAGCCTGCCGTCGTGCTCATGCACACTCATGCCTCACCACCATATGATGCCCGCGCCAGGCCTGCCACCCACCAGCTCATCGGTCGCCTCCCGCCATGCGCAAGCAGCACGTATACTGCCCCTTTCCAGTGGCCATCCGCTGCTCCCTGTCAGGCTACGGATGAGGAGATGACCACGCAGACTGGACCTTTCTAATCGGGGGTACAGAGAGGAGAGACAAGATTGGGAAGCAAGAAAAATAAAAGAATAGATTAGTTAGATTTTATTGAGTGCCCACGTACCGAACAACTTACTGTGAGCTATAAGGACCAATATGGCAACTACTTTATTTATCATTCATTAAAAATTTTTAAATACTCTTAATTTTGTGTGGGAGCAATGCAATAATCTAGCATATTCGATAGAGTCGAGGAAAGATTTTTTTTAAAAAAAGGACACCCCTTTCTTGTTTATATGTGCATGAGTACACTACCACCAAAATGGGAATATGTAGACATGCTCAGCCTCTTTGAGTTTTTATGTTTCATACTCAATAATACACGTGCTACCAACAATTTTCAAAAAAACAAGTATTAGAAGTATGAGGCCGTGGCCTCTAAGCATGACCACGATAGCCTGTTTTGCTAGACCTGTCTGATATTATTTGTATAGTTTAGATCATTCTGTTTCTATTTTAGCATTCAACTCTCGCTCTTATCATGCATGATACTAGCATTGATCTGTCCATACTTTTTTGTCTTCTTCCAGGAAAAGCATAGCTCATGCATGCACTCGTGCACTCTCACTCTCATCCATCTTGTCATTGATCTGTCTCTTTCATCATGCATGCTTTTTTGTCTTCTTCTCTAGAGCATGCACTCTTACTCTCATCCGATACCGTCCCTTTCATCATGCATGCATTTTTTGTCTTCTTCTCTAAAAAGTATTGCTCATGGATGCACTCATGCATTTTTTTCTATTTGTCTTCTTTTTTGAAGAGCATAGCTATCGATAGTTTTGTAGTACAAAAAAATCATAATGGCTGAAGGGATTCAAAATATAGCTGTAAAATACCATGGAGAAAAGACAACTTAATTAAAATAATTTAATCAATAGTCTAATAATAAATCTATAAAATATAAGAAGACTACAAATAGTATATATCAATTGCTAAATTCGAATGGATAAAAATATATTCCAAAAGTATATAAATAAAAATAAAATACTAATCAGGTCCTCTTATATACTTCCACTCTGCTAAACACAGAAATCAGGTCCTTTGCTTCGTCAGCGTACTCGATGACCTCTGATGATCTAGATCCATAGGCTTGGCTTGAACTCGCAGCACTGGTCTGGGTACTTCTACTCCTTCCTTGTAATAAAATACTCTTTGAAAATAACCTTGTGTTCTAATGGGAAATCCACAATATGCTGATGGAGTAACGTATTTTTTTTAGGAAAAAAGTTTATCATGGTCTGGATTTAAATGAAAGGTTAGTATGTGCTGAGTTTAAATAAAAGTTAGAATTTAATTGCTGAAGAAAGCAGGCTAGGAATCCTGTGACACCTGTCTTTCACCATCACTGTATCACGTTCACCTGTTGGGCCACATCGATCTCGTTCACCCATGTTTCCTTCCTCCCTCTTTTTGCACTTTCGTGTCGGTCCTCCGTTTTCACCCCGGCGTTCGTACTCGACATCTTCGCGTGGCCTCGGTCATTCGCTCGTCTCACATCACGTGAAGTCGGCTGCTTCCCCTCGAGCGTGATGCCGCAGCCATGCCGCCAAGCTGTCGATGCTGGCACACTGAGCCCAGTCCCACTTATCGATGTCTCGACCACTGTAGGCTGGTCAATCTTCTCAAAGACGCCTCACCCGGATCTCTACAAAAAGCGAGCCACCCTAGTTGCTTTTCACCCACACTCCACGCTGCTAACCATCCCCAACCTTTTTCCTTCCTGAGTAGAAGCCCATGGCCTCACAAGAGCCACGATGCCCCTGCCATCAGTATATCCACCCTTCCATCCAGCCCATGAGGAAGGTGGAAGGAGTTTGGACTAGCACCACCTGTCAGGGCATAGAGGGATTTTCCAAGCTTCTGTATACCACCACGCAGTGGCTGGGAATCCAAGACCACCCTGTGTATGAAGGTTGTGAGTTCGTAGAGCGTGGCACTGAGCGGTGTGAGGTCACCGTCTACATCGGAAAGAGTGAGAACTCTCCCTGTGCAGATGGTTGGAGTGCCACCACCATCGGCTTTTGCTTCTCCAACATCTATCAAGCTGTGGCTCGCAAAGCCCTGCGAATCCTATTCTAGATTTATGGGGATTCCCTTGCCTGCACCCTCATGAGGTTCTTTCCGCCTATGGATTGGGACTCTCCATTCTGGAGAACCCACATGGAGACTTTGCAAGGGCACCTTCGGGAAGCAGTCGACCCCACAGTGGTATCCCAGGCCACGTATCTACTGGCCCTAGATGAGCACCACGAGCAGCTTGCCTCTGAGCTGAGGAAGTACATCACGCGAGCCGAGGAGGCGGAGCGTTTCAGCCGGAAGCTCCATGTGAGCCTTGCCGTGGCACACTCCCAAGCCACCGCCGCCGAGAACCGGGAGACCGTCACCACTGAAGCCATGCAAGAGGAAGGAGACCGCTACGCCAAGCAGCTGAGAGATGCCTACCTCTTCGCCCGAAACCACCGGAGGACGCCTGCCCTAGCCATGCAGCAACCCCTGGTCCTGGAAGGGATACCCATCTGTCCCTGGGAGCGAGAGAGGAGTGTGGCAGCACCCACTGTTCCGCCACCCACTCCCGTGGAAGCCTCTGAGGTAGAGTCTCCCCTTCTCTGCACGCAGCCGAACCCCACCGGAGAACCTCAGGAGAACAGTCGTGAAGCCCTCAGCCTCGACGAAGTAGATTAGCTACCTTGGGAGAGATGTACCATGGTGCTGTAGCACGTGCCCTTGCCTTCTTTAGATGTTGTACCTTCCATTGTATTTTGAAGCAGTGTGTTTGTCTGGCAGTCTAGTGATGTTGTGTATGGTCGTCTGAAAAAGCATATCATTTCCTGCAATAATTATGTTTGTGTGTTTAATATCTTGCTAATCATAACTAGTCAGGCTGGTTAGGTTGTCGCTTTAAGTTCTGGGTAGCAGTACAACTTTTCTATATAGTTTTAGACCTATGCGAGATGACCGTTGCCATCCTCTTTCCCTTTACAAATTGATACCCTCGGCTCTCTCGTTTTCACATCTGTACCAGACCACTCCCCTTCTTTTTCCTCAATCGCTCACACGCCACCACGTCACACGAACCCTGTCCCCTCCCTCTCCATTTTCCCGCTCAGGCTCGAGTGCGGAGCGCACCATGGCTGTTGGCCGCCCCACCACGTGACCCGCCATCGTTTTCCTCCCTCTCATCCTCGTCATTCTCGATGCGCCGCAAAACACAACCACTCGCCCTCTCCGTCGAGCTATAAACGTGACCCCGAGCCCTCCCTTCACCACCCAACTCTCCATCTCCACAACGCAAAAATCGTCAAGTAAATCTCTCCCCTCTAATGAAGCTTGGCTAGATCCAGAGAGAAGCTAAGCCAGGGAGGAAGGATTTGCAGGCCAGCATTGCGAGTCAAGTCTAGCCCGAGGAATCTGATCTTTGGAGATCACCAAGTGCACCAGTGAAGCAGAAGCTCTGATTTCCATTCCCAGAGGTTGAGTCTAGCCTCAGAGTTCATGATGATTGAATTCCCGTTAACTTGTTTCTGGATTTGTTGGACATATGCCATTATCTGGATTATCATCATCTTATTGTTTCTCCATTGTCCCTGTCTTGCTCAGTTGCTGGATTGATTGTTTATGTGTGTTGAATTGGTTCGGTCATGTAATCTCCCTGTTACTTCAGATCTTTGTAGTGTGCTCGCGTTTTCCTCGTTCTCTTTACTTGCTCTGAATCTCGGGATGAGATTCTTTTTAAAGGGTGTAGGCTGTAACACCCAGGTGTTACGTACTTAACCTCTTGCTAAATCATCTCATAAACATCATCATGTAAATTTAAAATGAATCAACTTCTATTTTGCTACACTATAGTAATTCTTACCGCTGTCATATAATGCTTTGATTCAATGTAAGCATGTGATGTAAGAAATGTAAGATTGTTGTAAACTTTCCCTTATTCATGATCCTGATGAAAAATATGGATCTTTGAGTTCTCCCTTTGGGTGTGCTCGACGGAATCGATTAAATTAGCGCGCTTCCTTGAGTACTTAGTGTTTAATGGAAGACAAGAACTCTTGTGAGTGTATTAATTTAGGGGGATCCGCCACAGTACACGGGGCGATCTCGGATTCCTAGCCACTGCGTGGTGGTATACAGGAGCTTGGGAAATCCCTCTATGCCCTGACAGGTGTTGCTGGTCCAAGCTCCTTCCACTTGCCTTATGGGTTGGATAGGAGGGTTGGTAAACTGAAAGCAGGGGCATAGTGGCTCTTGTGAGGCCATGGGCTTTTGCTTAGGAAGAAAAAAGATTAGGGGAATGGTTAGCAAGCGTGGGGGTGTGGTGAAGACAACTTGGGTGACTCTCTTTTGTAGAGGTCTGGGCAAGGCCTCTCTGAGAAGATTGACCAGTCTACAATGGTCGGGATGAGTCGAAAGGTGGGACTGGGGCTCAGTGTGCTGGCATCGGCAGCTTTGGCCGCATGGCTGTGGCATCACGCTCAAGGAGGAACAGCAGACTTCACGCGATCTGAGACGAGTGAATGACCGAGGCCACGCGGGGATGTCGAGTACGAATGCAGGGGTGAAAAAAGAGGAATGACACGAATGCAAAAGGAGGGAGAAAGGAAACACGGGTGAACGAGACCGAACGTGACCCAACGGGTGAATACGATACAACGATCGTGAGCAGCGTGACGGGATAGGTGTCACAGGATTCCTAGCTTGTTATGTGCCAACCAATAATTTTCAGCCTTTGAATCATCCTCTATTTTTTATTTTTCTTTCTTCTTTTCCTTGAATACACCTGGAATCCACCACACACTATCACAATATATTGAAGGGTGTCTTGGTGACTTGGGAGGTAGAAGGGTAGCCGAAGGGGCATTTTATAGGCGATCAATGACAGCGTTAGGGGGAGTGGGTGCTCGCCATCATTGACAGCATTGAGCGGGCATCGCGGGGCTGAGCTGATGGCACTACACGGTGTCATGGGTGACAGCACCGGCAGCCTCGTGGGGTGCAGAGGTGACAGCACAGGCAGCGTCACGGGGCAGTGGTGCGGTGTTGGTCCTATGGCTACGTGCATGGCTTTTGGATGCGATGCAGTCTGTGTACTCTTTTCGGGTTGCACTGGTATGGAATAAATGTAGCTGGCTTGAGTAGCTCCTGACTTGTTATTTCTCCTGGCTTAGTTTTGTTTTATTTGTGTGGTCATGTTATGCTTACCACTATTTTGCCAGCCTCCCACACAACCTGCACAAAGGAACACACATGTCCGTGAATAATGGAACATTGTGGATATGCCGCCCACGCCTCCACCAACCGAGGCCTCCTAATGAATTTTTGAGACAAAGTCAGCCAATGGAGAAAAGATTCTCCTGATGACTCAGGCACCACCAGGAAATGGCGCCTTCCCTCTTTCCACCCCCTGGTGGATTTCCCAAGCTACAAAGAATGATCTAAGTGGAAAAAGGGTCCCTCAAGAACCCACACCGTAGTGCTTATTATTTCCACCAGTAATGTAATTCCACATGGTGTTGTGCTTTGGATTTAATGATGATGTTAGTTGTTTGAATTTCACTTGAGCAAACATTTCTCTACACCAACATGCCAATCATTCTATTACATAACACTGTGATGCAAAATACATATTAGCTTTTTTGAAATATTTTTTAGTACAGCGTACATATGATCCCTAAGATTTAATATACCAAGAAGGTCATCTTCGACAACATAGTAATACAAAAACCAATTAGCTTCTATTGAGATACTTCCGAGTACCATATATACATGGTCTCTAAAGTTTTATCTATCAAGCAGATCACCCGCAGCGAAGCGCGGGCATAAGTGGCAAGTTAAATTTTATAATGTGCCCTAAGACATGTAGGCCTATATATGCAAGACTTCCACCTGTCTAATTTTTGTTGAATAGGTCGATCCAAGATATCAACTAACTGACTTAACATCTTTCTATATGGACATATCTATACATTATTATAAAGAACAAAGACCATGAACATAGCAAATCAAAATTTTGATGCTTGCCCGCCAGAACTCTTTTATTTCTTTTTTTACAAATAATTCCTTGCCATGGGAAGTTAAATAAGTTCTGCTATTATAGTTGCTACGAAGCAATGCATGTAGATTTCATTATTACTAGCAAAAAAAAAAGTCTAGAATAGCTTCTCTCTACCCTGTACCTTTGCATTTAAGCGGAATGCCATTGCGAATGGGATGTGATGTTATTCAGAGGCAAGATGTCTAGCAGAGAATGAAAAGGAACAGATCATTTGCTTCGTTGTTACTTGTTAGCTTGTTCAGACTTCAGACTGTGGTGGAGTAGCGTATTTGTTGGTTATAGTAATCTCTTCCTAAACTGTAATCCAGTTAATAAAAAAACACAGGATGCATTGCCATTTGCGAACTTGAATATGCTTATCCTCTGTGTTGGCAACCGTGATGTCATCATGTTTACTAGGGTCTTGAACCCTTGTCATGGAGAGATGAGAAGCTTGAGTAGCCGCTTGGATGGCATTATATTAATCCGTGCTGGGTCTCTTGTCTTTCTTTTGGGAGGCCAGGGAACCATGCTAATATTGATTTCTAGATCAAACAGATAAACTTCACATCATCTTGAGAACCCACTTGGTTCCCACCAGTTACTACAAAAACACATTTAAGAAGTGATTTAAAATGATTTCTTCCCATGAATACTGGGTCATATTTGATGCAGTCCGGGTAATCCTTCCTGTTTTATTAAAAAATAATAATGTACAGGGAAGACCTATCAGCTTGCAACAACAGGTACTTTCATTTCAGTTTTGTCAGCCACGTTGTTCGGGATTTCAGAGGCACTCCCAAGGTCGGTTGGTTGCTGGATGGAGCCCGCATCATATATCTTGGTTGAGGAAATGCAAAATGAACAGAGCAGTATTTCCGAAAAGTTTATCACCATAAAAAGGAAATTCAGTCATGTTATGGGTTGATCTCTGGTCTGACAGTCATGAAGGGTAAATTTCCAGAGCTTTACAGCTTTGCAAGGAAGCCAAAATATTCAATCCAGTTCTTTCTTGGCAAAAGTCTGAGCACCATCTTCTTCCTACCTCTTTCACCAGAGGCCTCCCTTCAATTGGATGATTTTTTATTTATTTTAATCCTTTTTTATAAGATATTTCAATAGTAATCCCCACTAAAAAATATTTGCACATCCTAGCCCTTTTGGTCGCGCCAGCCCAGCTGGCGTGACCAAATAACTCAGTCACGCCACATGCATTGGCGTGACAAGATGTTCCACATTGGATGGCGTTTCCGATGTGGAAAACCTTGTCACGCCACTCCCTTTGGCGTGACGGTAAGAATCTTGTCACGCCACCGGGAGTGGCGTGACAAGACTGGATTTTTAAAAAATTATAATTCTTCGATACGACGTCGGATGAAGATGATTTTCATATGAAAATTGTAGAGCTCGACGAGATCTATAATTTCTAGTTTTGAGTTTTTTCATTTGAGGACATTAAGAAGGTCAAAAAAATAATATAAGATTTCAGCATTATAATAATCGCGTACTAGCGCTTCTCATAGTTGAAAAATAATATCTTTTTCGCATAAAGTCAAATGAAGATACATGTTATACCAAAGTTGTAGCTCTCAATGAGATCTACAAGTTTGTAGTTTTATGTTTTTACATTTGAGATTGTTAAGATGCTCGAGAAAATAATATAAAGTTTCGGCACCATAATAATCGCGTAATACCGCTTGCCGCATCAAAAAATTAATATTTTTTCGTATAGGGTCAAATGAAAACATTTATATACCATCAAATGAAACACTTTTATATCAATGTTGTAACTTTGTATAAAAAATGTTTTCATTTGATTCTATATGAAAAAATATTAATTTTTAATGCGGTAAGCGCTAGTACGCAATTATTATAGTGCTGAAACTTTATATTATTTTCTCGAGCACCTTAACGATCTCAAATGTAAAAACATAAAACTACAAAGTTGTATATCTAATTGAGAGCTGCAACTTTGGTATAACATGTATTTTCATTTGACTTCATACTGAAAAAGATATTATTTTTCTACTCTTTGTAAACGCTACTTACGTAATTATTACGGTGCTGAAACTTTATATTATTTTCTCGAGCTCCTTAACAACCTCAAATGTAAAAACATAAAACTATAAAGTTGTAGATCTCATTGAGAGCTACAACTTTGGTATAACATGTATCTTTATTTGACTTCATACCAAAAAGATATTATTTTTCTACTGCGAGAAGCGCTAGTACACGATTATTATAGTGCTGAAATATTATATTATTTTTTTGACCTTCTTAATGTCCTCAAATGAAAAAACTCAAAATGATAAAGTTGTAGATCTCGTCGAGCTCTACAATTTTCATATAAAAATCATCTTCATCCGACGTCGTATCGAAGAATTATGATCTTTTGAAAATTCAGTCTTGTCACGCCACTCCGGGTGGCGCGACAAGACCCTACTGTCACGCCAACGGGAGTGGCGTGACAAGGTTTTCCATGTCGGAAACGCCATCCAACGTGGAACATCTTGTCACGCCAATGCATGTGGCGTGACTGAGTTATTTGGTCGTGCCAGCTGGGCTGGCGCGACCAAAAGGGTTAGGATGTGCAAATATTTTTTAGTGGAGATTACTATTGAAATATCTTATAAAAAGGATTAAAATAAATAAAAAATCCTCCATGAACTCTTTAATTCAGAATTCAAACTGGGATGCCAGCTCTGAAGACTCCTGGAAGTATTCTTGGGGAATCTGCAAACTTTTCATCGTCCAAAGCTTACAGAGTTCTAACCGGCTCTCAACAGGCCTCCCCTCTTTTCAAATGGCTTTGGGCTGCAGGTAATCTTGGCAAACATAAGTTTTTCTTCTGGCTTCTGCTCATTGACAGATTGAACACCAGGAATATGTTGAGGAGAAAAAATAGACATATAGATGACTATAATTGTGTTTTCTGCAACTCAGAAGAGGAAACTTGCTTCCACTTATTCTTCACCTGTCCATTCAGTGTTCAATGCTGGAACTCGATCAATATTAACTGGGACACCTCCCTCAATCCCTTGGACTTATTCTGCAAAGCTAGAATCACCTTCAACAATCCAGTTTTTAGAGAAATTGTCATTACTGCCTACTAGATCATATGGACTACCAGAAATGGAGTTATTTTTTATGCCAAAGATTTCAACTTGAATCAGTGGAAATGTGCTTTCAGAGATGAACTTGGCTTGGTTTGCATCAAAGCCAAGAAGCTGCTCTCTCGGTGTGGTATGAGAATTTCAGTTGATGGTTGTATTTTTCTCCTTTTGGGGCAGTGAGTGCCTTGTAATTTTTTGTAACTTTGTACATAACCTTTCTTATAAAATACCAAACATATAGATAGCGGACTCCCTACTGACCCTTTTAAAAAAATAAGAATGTTTGGTTATCTATAGTTGTGAATGCAAGCTGAGTTGAACGTTTGGTAGGCTGAATCTGAGGTTCTATGAGTGGATACAATATGTGTTGAGAATGTGATTGGTTGACTGTATTAGTAGGATGTGGTACACTGCACATGAGGGATGGTGTGCTTAGGCCAGTTTCAATGGGGTTTCACGGCACAGTTTCATATGCACCTAGATTTTAGAAACAGTGCAGAAGAGTTTCATCCCCATAAAACTATCTCTACTCCTATAAAACTTTCACACTCTCTCTTAATAAATACTGTGTCATGTCAGCGTATTTAATGCCCATAAAACTCTATGAAACTCCCATTGAGATTGGCCTTACCCCTCTGAGGCTCCAATGCTGAAATCGATAGTTGAGATTTTTTTTAATAGTCCAAAAATCATAGTGCAATTTAAAGGTGAAAATGCATTATGAAATAAATAAAATCATACACTACGGAATCCCTCAAAAATAGCTCGCAAGCTACATTCACTATTACTGTAGAACAGATTAAAGAACTGAGCTCATAATTTTTTTTTTCAATTGCTAATGTCATAATTCCATAGATCCCAACAAAAGTAAACTGCAGTATTCCTTCCTTCGCTCAAGAAACAAGAATGCCTGCATTTGGCCAGCAATAAATGCAGCAAGTAGATCAGTACACAATGAACTCAATTCATGTGTGCTCGCCTGACTATTGCAATCTCGCTCAAGTTGCACGATACCACCAGCTATACTGCCAAAAATTCAGACAAGCACATGAAAAGAAAATACAGTCAATCTCCAGAAAGAGAGAAAAGAGACAAGCTCACCTCATTGCTTTGGAATGGGGATGTTGGCACAATGGATTGAGGGAACAACTCACAGATCTACTCCCCGCCGGTGTGACAGTGACACTGTGACCTTGTGGATCCCATCACCGCAGGTCCGCAGCTGCACGGGAGTGGATCGCTCTACATACAGTTGAGGACTCAGGACATTTGTAGCCTTTCTGGTGAAGCGGGTTCTCTCCGTGGACGCACAGACCGGCGATGCCGAACACCCAGGCCCACGCAACGCTGTGAACGGCGGTAGTGCTGCTGCTACCACAAGACCAGGCGGCATCTCCGGTAATGTGTCAACTGCTCCACGTAGAAGTAGGGAGTCCCTGGAATGAGTGACCAGAGCCATCTGAAGTGCCGCTCTGCATTGCCAAAGCCATGTTTTGTTCCCAGCTAGCGCCTCTCAAACCCATGGCAAGTCCTCTAGGAAAACATAAAATGCGCTCCCATGCTTTGCCTTCCATTGACAATATCACACCACGGAAATTGTCTTATGGCTATTTCACTTAAGTTCACTTAAGTTATTGCCCTGCATGTGTGAACAACAATCGCAGTCTCATATATATGCTCTATGCCACCTTTTTATTTTGCTGTTCTCTGGGATTGCATTTAGTTATATAGCATAGAACTCAAGGAGTGCAGTTATACATACACCTAACATGACATGTCAGGTATATGGTTCTAAACCACCCAATGCAATTTGTCGAGAAGGTGATTGGTTCACTGTATTAGTTGGATGTGGTGACACTACACACGTACAAGGGAAGATGTGCTTACCCCTCTGAGGCTCCAACGCTAAAATTAATAGTTGAGATTTTTCTTTTGAAGTCCAAAAATCATAGATAGTACAATTTAAAGGTGAGACATGCATTGTGAAATAAATAAAATCATAAAATATGGAATCCATCAGAAAAGCGCTCGCAAGCTACATTTACGTACTCCTACTATTACTGCACAACAGATTAATGAACTGAGCTCACAATTTTTTTTTTACAATTGCTAATATCGTAATTTCATAAATCTCAACAAAAAATGAAATTGCGGTATTCCTCCTTTGCTTGAGAAATAAGAACGCTTGCGTTCGGCCAGCAACAAATTCAGCAAGCAGATCAGTACACAACAAACTCAATTCATGCCTGCGCCGATCCTATGACTAATTTCCTTCCAATCTCGCTCAAGTTGCACGAACACCACCAACTGCTGCCCAAAATTCAGAGAAGAACATGAAAAAAATTACAGACGATATCCCAGAAACGGAGAGAAAGGATCACCACGTTGATTTGGAAAAGGGGACGCCTACAGAATGGATTGAGGGGAAAAGTCACAGATCTCCCATGGTGCGCCTTCTCTCCGTGTGGACTGTGGAGGCAGAGAGCGGTGATGCGGAACACCCAGGCCCAGGCAACGTGATCAAGGGAGCAGTGCTGCTGCTATCACAAGGCCATGCGGCATCTCCGCTAAGGTGCCAACTGCTCCACGTAAAAGTAAGGCTTCCCAAAAATGAGTGACGACTGACGAGAGCCATTCAAGTGTCGTGCATCGCCCAAGCCATGTTATTGTTCCCAGCGCCTCTCAAACCCATGTGAAATCCTCTAGGATAATATATAATGCTCTACCATGCATTGTCTTCCATTGACAATATCAGACCACGGAAATTGGCTTATTGCTATTGCACTTAAGTTCTTGCCCTGCATGTGTGAACAACAATCGCAGTCTCATATATATGCTCTACGCCATCGTTTTATTTTGCTGTTCTCTGGGACGCATTTAGTTATATAGCATTAAACTCACTGAGTGCAGTTATAAATACACCTAGCATGACTAGTCAGGTAATTCGTTCTAAACCACCCGATCCCTTTTCTATTTATGAATCAAATCAAGAGAGATGCCCTCCTACTGTATATTTTTATATATATTTGGAGTCTAGACTTACAACGAAACTCAAGAAACCAAGAAAGAGCCAAAGAAAAACCAACACAGAATTATATATGAAGAAGACTGTATCCATTGCTTAACCAATCGGGTGTTGATAGAAAACCAGTGATGCCTTCTGAAGGTATGCTTGCATGCTTCTGTCCGGCCAAGAGAAGCTGAACTTGGAGAAGATTCTATCCATTGCTTAACCTACAGGATGTCGACGAAGAACCGGTGATATCTCTGAAGGAAAGTTTGCATGCTTCCGTCCAAGAGAGACTGAACTTGAGTAAAAAAAAGAGATTATATATTTCGAATTAACCAAATGCACATTTACATGACAATGATAATTATTTCCAAGAAAACAAATCGCCAGTTGCAGCATGAAACTTTAAGAATGTGGCAAGGATCTTCATATTTTGGGGCTATTAGTGGCCAACAATCGCGAGCAAACTGGCAGTAATGTGATAGATTATCCAAACTTCCAAGCATAAAACAGTCATATATAGGAGTTGTCTTGTATGAAATATCCATATATAGTCTTCAAGCATAGGATTCAAGCTTAGGAGTTCTATTAAATGATATTTCAAGAAAAGCCTTAGAAGAGCCATTGTGTTGACATTTTAATTTTCAAACAAAAAAAATTTGGAGTGTCCATAAGTAGATAAAGACAATGTGGTAGGTCCAAGTTTGAAAAGTGTATGTTACTCCTCAGCTTTCAGTTCTTTTTGTTCATGCATTGTTGATTAAAAAATGTATGCATAATTCACATATTATTGAAGTCTTTCCAAGCATCTCTTTCCAGCATTCTTGATTGGCTCCTTGTATTCATTTGATAAAAAAATAATTCTGCATCCTTCCTAAAAAGAATGCAATTCTAGTTCTGAATTTAGTTAACCCATCTAATGTTTGAACAAGGTTACAGGAAAGAGTATCAATAGTTATGGCACTGAAAAGATATTTTGTCAGAATGTATTTATAAACTCTGAATTGTCTTTATCTTGATACTATACTAAATTGAATTTTTTTAAGGCGTTTGTGGTATGTTTATGTAACAAAGAATGGTACTGTCCAAATAACTATAAAAGTTATTGATTGCAACATTTTTAACACTTATTAGCCGACAGGAATTTCCCCTAGCCTGGAAGTGAGCTCTTCTTGGAAGTTTACCTGAGGCTCCTAATAGGACAACACAGATAAAGATAGTAATTTGCTTAATATAATTGGTTAAATCCTATATGAAACAAAAGTAATCTAGCTAAGAACAAATCCTTCTCGGTTGCAGCAGCTTGGGAACAAGAGGACATGGCCCAGCTGTTACATTAGCCAGTCTCAGAAACAGCATACAACCAGTTACAAAATGTGATTCAAGAAGTAGCAGAGTCGGTTAAATGATGAAGACGACATTTGGAAATACCAATGGGGTGTTTTTTCTTCTTCAAATGCTTACAAGATAATTGTTGGACAAAAAGGGTTTGGAACTGTTTCTGTCAGCCAAAGCACAGGGTTTTCTTCTGGTTACTTCTAAGGGACAGATTAAGTACAAGAAATATACTCAGAAGGAAAAACATATTCTTACCGCCTTACAATTGTGTTCTTTGTGCTCTAAACACTGAGGAAACAGTCCATCATCTCTTTTTGTAATGTGAGTTGGCAAAGCAATGCTGTGAAATGATAGGGGTGGATATTAACCTCTAACATTGAATTCCCTAAAGCCATGGAGTTTCTCAAAGATGCAATCCATTCACAGCTTTGTTGGGCAATCTGGATGAGTAGGAATGCCTTCACTTTCAATAATATTCAGCCTGAGTTAATGGCCACCATAACAGCCTTTTCAAAGAAATGAAGATGCTAGTGCACAGAGTAAAATCAAGACTCAGTCAAGCCTTTGATCAATGGCTCCAACAAATGCTTTAATAATTTTCACCTCTTTGTTGTCATTGTTTATTTCCTTCTTTGTCTCCTAATTAGATTGTAATTCTGTAATTTGGAAACTCTGCTTGCTCTTATTTCTAAATTCTAATAAAATCATCTGTAGGCCTCTACTTTCTCCAAAAACAGTGTTGTTGGAAACTCTGCTTGCTCTTATTTCTAAGAAAATCATCCATAGGGGCGAAATCCCCTCCAGTTTCTAAAAAAAAAAAGTAGTGTTCTTGGGCAACCGACTGGTTTTGACAAGTCATCCCACACGACGAGATTACTGTTCTCAGGACAGTAACAAGCTTTTGCCCCTTGTTGTCAAAAAAAAAAAAAAAAAAAACTTTTGCCCCAAGAGCATGAGCTACTTTATTAGATTCATGAGGAGAAAACTGAATCGAGCAGCTACTAAATCCAGAGCATATCAGAGAGATTTTAGTTCCAAGATAATATTTCCTCTGCACGTGCCAGCCGGAAGCCATCAGTTTCAGTAGCTAATTTCATCATAGTGCAACTACAGAAAAGTACTGGCGGTTCCAAACGCATTTCCACTGGCGTTTTTGGAACCGCCAGAGACGGGAGGTCAGTTGGTGGTTGTTTGAAAACCGCCAGTAGAAATCGATTTCTACAGGTGTACAAATCGTTTTCCAGAAAACGTGAAAAAAAATATTTTTAGAAAGGCAAAAAATATTTTTTGAACCGAGGGTGGAACCAGCCCACCCATAAAATCGCGCATTTTTTTCAAGATAAAATCGCGCTACGCAGCCGGCGGGATTCGAACCCGCAACCTCAGCCTCACGCGATCCCTCCCTTACCACTGCACCACGCACTCACTTATGCTGATATCTCATTTTTGCTCCCCAACATATTATACAAACCCGACGAAAAATTGAATATTTGAGGGTCTAAATGAATTGAAATGAAAAAGTGTTTAACTACAAAGTTTCATAACTTTTCAAGATCTACAACTTTCATTTAGAGTGTTTCTCCATCCGAGGTCATTTGCAAAATTTAAATTTCAAATTTAAAAATTCCGTTCATAGTTTTCCATAAAAATATGATTTCAAATGAAAAAGTTGTCAACTACAAAGTTTCATAACTTTTCAAGATCTACAACTTTTATTTTGGGAGTTTCTCCATCCAAGGAAGTTTGAAAAACAAAAAAAAATTAATTTCAAATTATTTCTCTTGGCCAATTTCTTAAGAAACGCTAGTAGAAATCGATTTCTACTGGCGGTTCCTTAAGAAATCCGCCAGTAGAAATAGTCGATTTCTACTGGTGGTTCCTTAAGAAAACAGCCAGTAGAATATCGTATTTCTACTGGCAGTTTCTTAAGAGAACCGCCTGTAGAAATAGGGCCGATTTTTATAGGCTGTTCTAAAGAGAAACCGCCCGTAATAATGAAATGCGAGTGTCAAGAGAAATGGTTTGTGTACTAGCGCAGTTCGTTTCTACGATAGCTTTTTGAATTCCCAGGTTGCCATGCCTTGATTCCACAGCCATACATGCAAGCAGTTCTGCATGAAAAGCGTCCCTGCTCATGCTTGCACAACCTCTCCAATAGAATTTCTTATCACAAATCTCCAACCTCCATTCCAGAAATTGCAATGAAAAGCCCCATCCCAGTTTAACTTAAGAGTCTCCCCTGAGTCCCCTCCCTGTCTCTCACATGTCTGTTTCAGACTTCTTCTTGTATTTGATTCCTTCCTATAATGCGTAAAAACTATCCATTTGAGTAGAAACAATATATGCTAACTCGTTGTGTTCCCCCGTTCCCGTTCTCGTCTCCTCTCTTCCTCTCTAATTCTATTTCTTTCAGTCCACCAGTGCCACAGCAAGTTGACACTGAGCACGATCTCTTTCCTTTAGACTGCATATTTATTTTCCAGCAGATGCTTTGGAGATACCTGTGCTGCAAGAGAGGTCCTTCTGTCCTCCGTTCCCAGCTCTTACCAGAGCCTTTTAATATATTTGAATTTGAAGAACAAATGATCAGGCTTAAAATTGAGTGCTATAGCAAATAGAGGCATCTTTTTTTCAAAAGCTGTAAAGTTATATCGGAGCTACGACAGATAATGGTTTTTAACAAAACCATGAAAAATACAAGTATTTATGAAATTTGGTGGACACAATTCAAGTGCCGTGCATCGCCCAAGCCATGTTTTTTTTCCCAGCGCCTCTCAAACCCATGTCAAATCCTCTAGGATAATATATAATGCCCTACCATGAAATTTGGTGGACACAATCCAAGGCTTTAGGAGTGTAGGAAACATACTTAATATGGCATTATAGCATGATTCGTGTAACTAACGTGTTCAATTGTTCAAAAGAATAAATTACAAGCAAAAGATAAGTAGATAATAACTAAATAGTCACTCTTATAAATAACATAGTGGGAAAAATGACAATATCTTAGCCTAGGCTCTCTCTAGAAGCTATAGGCCTGGGGCGCTATAGCATAGCTATAGCCTGCTATTTAAATGTCGATGCCCCGCACGTTGCTGCGGGTATGAAGTAAAAATGTAAGGAGTTTATAATGGTCGAAACTATGAATTAATAAATGCATATATATGATGTAGTAGGTCGATTGCGGAGGTTATATTTATTGAGATGGTATAAATTACTTGAACTGGGCATCACCCAAATCTCATCTATATGCATGTTTTGGAGGACCACATGTAATCCATGTGATATGCAGTTTTACTAGATTTTTGCTTACAAACAGGTTTTTGTTTAGAAATGGTTTAAATTTTTGCAAAAAAGTATCAAAATTTATTCATGTGGCTTGTTTTGAAGAGTTTATTGCGAGGAACACCATGGTGCAATTGGATTTTAATTACGATACTTGGTTTAGGCGCTATGACTTTTTTTTTTTTCAATTTCAAAAGAAATTGCTAGTGGAAAATAAATGAGAGCCTTAGTGGAGGTAACTCCTCTGATGATGTCAGCTGACATCATTCTTGAGCTCTCAACCAATCAGGATCAAGAGAATAGGCTAAAGAGAGGTTAAACATATATGAGTTATAGATGATGAATGACCACCATCGATCTTCAGTTAGTCGCTTGCATACTACACATTATTGTCTTCCATGTGACTTGAACATGTTAAGTTCTGTCCCAGCAGCTCCTGGCACTGCTTTTATTGATATTAATATTTTAGGTAAAAAGGTCTTGGCAGCTCACTATTTTTCTGATCTTTTCCCACTTATGTTTCCTATAAACCTTCCTTTTCTTTTCTTTTCCATTTCTTTTTTTCTTACTTTCAAATGTCTGAGCATAACATATTTTCTGTGGGGAAAATTTAAGTTTCTGCACATCACATAATTTCATCATATATTTGTTTAAAATATAATTCAAACTTAATTCAAATGTACACAATAAAATTCTCTGAAATTCAAACATGATACTTCTTTTTTTTTTGAATTCCAAACATGATATTTCTGTGGGTGTAATTGCTGGAAGATATCCACAGGACCTTCTAGACTATGACAGCATGACTGAGAATTTAATGTTACTCGAAGGCATTATTATAGAATTAAACCGCAGGCTAATAAGAATATGTTTTGTTCACAACGTGAGTGTTGATTTGGTCTAGAGATGACTGGTTTAGTAACATTTTTTTGAATGCAACTGGTTTAGAAACATTATCGGAAAAGTTATAGCGCGTATGGTCGCGCTCTTGTTGGAGCACACGACCGCTCTGTGCATCTGCTGGCCCACGATTATGCGACTTCTGTAGCCTTTTCTTCTAGCCCACAACTCGTTGATCCAATTGGTGCGTCCGAACTGCATGGTAGTTGCCTGGTGGGCTGGGTTTTTTATTGTTTTTTAGTGGAAGCCTTGAAACTTGGCCCGTGCGAGAGGCACGGATTAGCACATTTGAGTTTCATTTCTTCAATTTGTATGTTGCTTTTTTTTTCTTTTTTCATTGGTTCTTTTAGTTTCAGTTTAGTGATGTCTTTTTTCAGTTTTCAGTTTTTTTCCTTTTCTTTTTTAGTTTCAGTGTTCATTTCACATATGTTATTTTATTGTTTCATTTACTTTTAGCTATATGAGCTTTTTTTTCAATGTTTTTTAGTTTTTATTTTTTAGTTTTACTTTTTTATATATTTTTTTAGTTTCAGTTTTTAGTCTCTTATCACAAATCTCCAACCTCCATTCCAGGAATTGCAATCAAAAGCCCCATCCCAGATTAACTGTTGAGAGTCTCCCCTGAGTCCCCTCCCAGTCTCTCACATGTCTGTTTCAGACTTCTTGTTGTATTTGATTGAGTAAAGTGCATATCCGGTCCTTAAATTTGTTAGGATGTGTCATTCCGGTCTATGAACTTTCAAAACGACTAATTAGGTCCATAATCTATGTTTTGGTGTCATTTGGGTCCATAAGCGCGGATGACGTGGTGTCTTATTGCAATTAGGCTCCTGAGTTACTGTTCCGATCCGCTTGCATCCCCTTCGTGACCCGTCAGTACGTCGTCGCTGGCCGCGGCGAGGACGTCGAGGCAACGAGGCGGGCGACACCAGGGACGGCAGCGAGGGGTTCATTTTGTTTTACTAATCCTAGTGGTTCATTGTGGCATCACCATTCATTCTGGCATCACCAGTTAGGCCACTGGCAAGATAGTTGAAGCGGTCTGAAGCTGAAGCTAGTCAAGACCAAAACAGTGATTCTCATCTCACAATTAAAAGCTTGTTGAACTATACATGTACCATTCACGTTCACATGATCTCTGAACCAATTCCTAAGAAACGCAGCAGTAATTGCTCCTTTCTTGGCTTCAACACAAATACACATAACAACAGAGCTCTGAACCAAACACAGCGGCAGCACCTTCAGCAGCCGATGCACGCCTCAACCATGCAGCGCTCCTTTAGCTGCAGCACCTTCACTTCACCAGACTGTAGAGGAAGCCGCTCGCTCGCGAACAGGTCGCCGGCCAATGCGTGACGGCGATGGACCTGGCTACAGCAACCGCCTAGGCGGCGCGCTTCCCCCGACGGTGACAGGCTCCTCTTCGGTCGCGCTCGCCATGGCGGCCTCAGCCTCGCGCTCGCCGTCGCCCTCGGCGGCGTCAGCCTAACACAAACGAGGATGCTACTGCGGCGGCGAAGATGTGGCGCCGGTGGAACAAGAACGGATGGGGATATTTTCTTTCTATACCAATCTGAAGGGTGATCTGCAAATATAACCACAGAATAACACTGAGTTAGCACCACTTAAGGATTTAAATGGCACACAAACTAAGATTACGGACCTAATTAATCGTTTTGAGAGTTTATGGACCGGGATGACACACCCTAAGAAGTATAAGGACCGGATATGCACTTTACTCTATTTGATTCCTTCCCATAATGCCTAAAAACTATCCGTTTGAGTAGAAACAATATATGCTAACACGTTGTGTTCCCCCGTTCCCGTTCTCGTCTGCTCTCTTCCTCTCTAATTCTATTTCTTTTCAGTCCACCAGTGCCACAGCAAGTTGACACTGAGCACGATCTCTTTCCTTTAGACTCCATATTTATTTTCCAGCAGATGCTTTGGAGATACCTGTGCTGCAAGAGAGGTCCTATTGTCCTCCGTTCCCAGCTCTTACCAGAGCCTTTTAATATATTTGAATTTGAAGAACAAATGATCAGGCTTAAAATTGAGTGCTATAGCAAATAGAGGCATCTTTTTTTTTCAAAAGCTATAAAGTTATATCGGAGCTACGACAGATAGTGGTTTTTAACAAAACCATGAAAAATACAAGTATTTATGAAATTTGGTGGACACAATTCAAGGCTTTAGGAGTGTAGGAAACATTACTTAATATGGCATTATAGCATCATTCGTGTAACTAAGGTGTTCAATTGCTCAAAAGAATAAATTACAAGCAAAAGATAAGTAGATAGTAACTAAATAGTCACTCTTATAGATAATATAGTGGGAAAAATAACAATATCTTAGCCTGGGCTCTCTCTAGAAGCTAATGGCCACCATTTTCAGTTAGTCTCTTGCATACTACACATTATTGTCTTCCATGTGACTTGAACATGTTAAGTTCTGTCCCATCAGCAGCTCCTGGCACTGCTTTTATTGATATTAATATTTTAGGTAAAAAGGTCTTGGCAGCTCACTATTTTTCTGATCTTCTCCCATTTATGTTTCCTAACCTTCCTTTTATTTTCTTTTCCATTTCCTTTTTCTTACTTTCAAATGTCTGAGCATAACATATTTTCTGTGGGGAAAATTTAAGTTTCTGCACATTACATAATTTCATCATATATTTGTTTAAAATATACTCCAAACTGAATTCAAATGTACACAATAAAATTCTCCGAAATTCAGGCATGATACTTCTGATGGGTGTAATTGCTGGAAGATATCCACAGGACCTTCTAGACTATGACAGCATGACTGAGAATTTAATGTTACTCGAAGGCATTATTATAGAATCAAACTGAAGGCTAATAAGACTGTTTTGTTCACAACATGAGTGTTGATCTGGTCTAGAGATGACTGGTTTAGTAACATTATTCATCATTGCAAGATAAAATAAATTTATTATTCTCAACAGGAAGCTCAATACAATTAGAGTACAAACATTTCTGCTAGTCCATTCATCACAACATCAACTAGAACATTTTGTTGTGCTTGCTAACAATCTTAATTTTGGTTTGGGAAGAATAGGCTCTCCATCCTGCACGCCTGCGATGTATGCAGTCATAAAAACTCTCATCTCCATCATGAACTTCCATTTCTTCCAATACAGCTGCATTATCCACGAAGAACTTTGTGAGATTGACTTCAAAGCAGCCCAAGCTCTCCAACGAAAATTCGAACCTTATTTTCCTCAAATGATGATCCAAGCAATGGAAGGAGCGTGCTTTAAGCGCAGCGAGCTCCACATCGTCGTCATCTCCAGATTTAATCCTCTTGATGAATGACTCAATGGATTTCTTGAGGTCCAGCTCTGCTGCTCTCTTATTGTTCATTTGGTGGATCTTGGGAAACATGTATGTGTCGCCGTGCAAATCACACTTGAAGCTGAACTCCTGCATCGATGGGCAACACTGGAGCAGGTTTGCTATCGCCACCGCTGCGCCATGGCCATCCTCCCCGTAAGACCCTTTCAGGTTCAGGGCCCTGAGGTCGGGGAACACTTTGAGGAACACGTCTTCCTGCTCTGGTTGGACGGCGATGTCGTTGATGTCTAGGATCTCCAGCAGCAGAAACCGCAACCAGCTGAATCTGCCAATGGATTCCCAGAACATGGCGTGGGGTTTAGCAATGCCCGTTCTGGAAGGAAGCCTGCAGGTACACCGAGATGTGCAGAAGCAAAGCTCCATGTGCTGCAGGTTCGCCGGCCTCCGCGCCGAGCTGAACGGGAAGTGCTCCAGAAACCCAGTGTAGCGCAGCGTGCGGATGCCAGGCGCGTCGAGGTCCACGCCGTCAGTCCATGAGCAGTGGCAGTGCATCAGCGAGACGGAGACCGTGGCGTTCGGGCAGCGGAGGAGGATTCGCCGCCGCATCGACATCGCAGTGGCCCAGTCGAGGCCAACAATGTTAAATGACGGGAAGCTGACGTTCTCGAGCCATAGGGTAGAGAGGCTCGGCGCGGCGTCGAGCATGGACTGGAGCGTCTCCGAGGAAGTGATGCAGCCTACCATCCTCAGAGTCTCCAGGCAGCTGAAGACGGCGGCGGCGGCGGCGCCGCCTAGCGACCCGAGCGTGCAGCCGCTGATGTCCAGCACCCGGAGAGACGTGCCGGGGAGGAGAGCTGGTGACAGCACGTACGCCTTGTACGTCTGGCAGAACTCAGACGACAGCTTCATGCGGAGCTCCTCCAGGCGACGCATCGCCGGCGCCGCGAGAAGGGCGTCCATCCCGGGCGAGGTGCGCATGATGTCTTCCACGAAATCGCTCTGGAAGTTGCTGCTGGCACGGACGGAGAGCCTCCTGATCGGGCATCGGCCGTCGGCGCCGACGGCCGCCAGGGCGTCGCGGAAGAAGTCCTCGCCCACCTTTTCGCCGTCGTAGTCGTGGCTGTCGTACGTGCTCGTATCGAGATTGACGACGTCCGCCTCGCGCCACAGCGTGCGCCAGCGCTTCGAGAGGAGGCTGGTCTGGGCGGCGGCCTTGAGGTCGAGGGAGGAGAGGACGCGTGCCAGCACCGAGTCGGGGAGGGCGGACAGGCGATCTTCGGGGCACATGGCCGCAGCCCCTGGTGCTGGTCGTCTGCGAGATCTTCTTTTTTCTTTCTCGGCGCCTACGCGAACGCGAGGCCATTGGCGTCCGGCGAAGAGCTAAGCCGGAGATTGGATCGGACGATCACCTTGGAAGTCTTGGGCCTTCCTCTTTCCTGTTTATATGACCCCAGCAATTAACACGTTTTCTATATGGATACGTCTTCTCTAATTCGATCCTAAGTCTTACTCGAAAATTATTTGGTCTACTTTTTTATTTAATTTATTATTTATTATTGATTTATGCAATTTTTTAATTTATTTACTATATATATATATATATATATATATATATATATATATATATATATATATATATATATATATTATGGGTCCTGCTATTAGGAGCACCGGGCTCCTAGTAGCTATTGGAAGCCCCAGCCAACCTCATATTTAACCTAGCCAGCTGTTAACGTGCGCAGGTGGATTCAGGTGCTGACGTCCCCTCCAGACCCAATCGACCGGGCGCATAAAATCCCTGGCCAGACTGCGTGGAACGTTTTTGTTGCGACGATGCATAAAAATTAGTGTTTTGAATTAAAATCAGTTCGCTCCCGCATAAAAACCTCTCCGCGAGTTGGTTGTTCCACCTGCCATGAGCTGACGCGAAGCGACACATGCCGACACATACCGGCATGCGTGCATCCACTCTAATCTCTTCTCTTTTTTCCGATAATTAGTTAACGAAGCATCCGATTCCAAAACGGTTTTCACCATTGAACTTCTAACATTTTCGTGCACGATTCAAAATCTATTGTAAATATATTTTTCAATTTTTTTGAAATTCATGAATTAGCACAATAGGTTATAGAGTTTTATGCTATCGTCTGTGCATAAAATTTTATGAGCGAGTACGTAGAAATATGGTAGACGCTCTCATCTCTTGTGAAAATTTAAAATTTAAATCACAATACTTGAACCAAAGCACTTAGAGGCTGAATGGATGCATAGAATCACCTGTCAAAATGTGTAGAACAGTTTTTAAAACAAATATTGTGTAGAAATTTGTCATTGAATAATTAAAAGTTGCATATTTTACAGTAAAAAAACCTTCTCCACGAGATGAACATTCCACATCTCGTGGAGAAGGTTTTTAACCATGATTTTGGATGCATGTGGAATGTTTATCTCGTGAGATGTGGAATATTATTCTTATGGAGAAGGTTTCTATACAGTAAAATATACAAGTTTTATTCATCCAATGATAAATTTCTATGCAACATCGGTTTGAAACTGTCCTGCGCATCTTGATAAGTAATTCTATGCATCCATTTGGCCTTCAAAAGCTATGATAAGTGTTGTAATTCAAATTTTACAAGAGATAAGAGGCCTACCTTGTTTCTATGTATTGTCTCACAAGATTTTATGCACGTGACGGTAGCATAAAACTCTATATCCTATTGTGTGAATTTATGAATTTAAAAAAAATTCAAAAATATATTTACAATGGATCTTAAATCATGCACAAAAAATGTTAGAAATTCAATTATGAAAACCATTTTTGAATCGGATGCTTTGTTGAGGAATTATCACAAAAAAAAACAGAAGAGAATAGAGTGAATGTGTGCATGTCAGTATGTGTAGTATGTGTCACCAAGCGTCAGTCTATGTCAAGTGGAACAATCAGCTCGCGGAGAAGTTTTTTATGCGGCATCAAACTAATTTTGACTTACTCAAACACTGGTTTTTATGCATCGTCATGACAAAAACGCTTCTACGCAGTTTGACCAGAGATTTTATTCGCCCAGTTTGCTGGGTCTGGAGGGGTCCCCTATCTGCGTGCGTTAGCATCTGGATTCGCCTACACGCATCAGTAGCTGGTTGGGCTAGATTTAGGGCTGGCTGGGTGAAACCAGCTAGATGGAGTTTGGACTGTGGCTTCCACAAGTTTATTGGAAGCCCTAAGCTTCTAATAACATAATTATATATATTATACTATATATACTATACTAAATTATATTTTCTATTATACGTACGTTTGTTTGTCTATTTATCTATTCTATTCTATATCTGTACTATTAAAAAGTGAAAGAATTAGAAAGCACTCTTACCTTAATTAATTATCCAACCCACTCTACGCCTAATTTGTATATAATTAATTGACAAATAACAGGTGCACCCCCATCATGAAGTACCTTACAAACTAGCAAGACACATTTCTATCACAAGAAAATGTTGTGGTGCAATCCCCATCTTTGGTTTCTCCTTACCTATGAATCTACCATCACCCACCACATCTCTTCCTAGCCCGAGCGCGCCCAAGCCCACGCTAATAAGGATGTACCCCGCCAGCTCCGCTTCTCTCATGCGACAAGGCCACCGGCTCACCGGTTACAATGGAATCGACCACGAATACTTCTATCTCCCCTCCTATATTTAGCAAAATGCCACCGCCATGCACCAGTGAGAAAACGGTGTACCTATTGTTTGAGTCGGTCTCTGACTATAGCTTATTCCACACATATAACACCTCGCATGTACCTAGCTCGGCTTGTAGGTCAATTGCCACATAGTCACACCTGCTAACTGATGATTAGGGTTGGATGTTGCTTTCCTAGCTGCCCAGAGCCATGCTCTTGGCTGCCATCGTCCATTACTATAGAACTGGCATTCACTGCGGTTTCTAATAAAACAGGCAGTGATCGATAACCCTTCACTGCTAGATCATTAGCTGAAAATTCAAACAATGATTAAGGTCATAATGACCCACCAGTGAAAGGTCTCATCACTGCTGCACTACCACAATCCCGAATTGCCTTGAGTGCCAAAAACCGCCAAGAAAAGGGCTTAAACCGCCAAGGAAATGATCCTTGACCACAAACCGTCTGAGAGATGTATCCATTTGTGAACAATCTATAGTCCCAGTTTGCTAATATGATTTGAAATTTTTATGGCAATATAATACAACCATATTATGATCTCATGCTAAATTTTAGGATTTTCAGACACCTTTAAGGTATTATTGCTTTTTTCTATTGGAGTCACCAAAATATATATTCGAGTAATCCCTAACAAAATACTTTATTTTCTGTAGATTTTTAGTATTTGAGCTCAAATAGAACATGTCTTATTATATATATTTTTGCCTAATTTTTGAACGATGTTTGACACAATGTGTAGTTCAAGTTGGTGCTACTTTCTAAAATCGCATAGGAAATCATTTAAATCTTAGAAAATAGTAAATCAATTTGAAAATTCTTAAAAGTCCTACACAGCACTAATTAGGTTGTCTAGTTCATGTCAAAATTGTATTGGGGTGCATAGGAATCATGAAGGCCATAGTTACTACAATTTGTATTTTTGAATCATGTCAAGTACTTATAGCATTTCCTTGGCTGCCAACCTACAAGAAAATTCAATAACCCCCAAGGAAATAATAATTTACTTGGCGGTTTAGAATAACACCCAAGGAAATAGGTATTTTCCTTGGCGATTAAGAATAACAGTCAAGAAAATATATCATTTCCTTGGAGGTGATTAGAAACCGCCAAGGAAACACCCATATTCCTTGGCGGTTTACTTCAACCTCCAAGAAATATATGTTTCCTTGGGAGTTCAATAGCACTGCCAAGGAAACTACATATTCCTTGGCGGTTTTGATTTGGCCCTCAAGAAAATCATTGGCCCTCAAGGTAATTCTAGTTTCCTGTAGTGCTGGCTCAAGCCACAAGCCAAAAATAACATATCGCTACCAGTGGAAGCCACACGTCAGCAATGAAACTGACACTATCACTGCCTACAGCCGGCAGTGAAATATCATTGCCAGCTTGTAGCTTGAGCCGCCTATTATATTGATCCTATCATTGCTAATTTGTTTGAGCCTAGCAGTGATATGTGTACAGTACAAAACCCTGCTTCCTCTTCCATCCTCCCTCCTCTCTCCCATCCCAAGCACACTCATCCAAGAAAGTGTCTTTCCCCACCTTTCCCTAAATTGTTGCGACCATTTTTCACCAAAATGCTAAGGAAGGTCTTGGATTTTGAAGGATGGACATGATATTCTTACTTTAAAGATAGTAACAAGGACCCACTACTTTGATTTTGTAGCTTGTTCAATTATTTTCATAGGCCGATTGCTTCAGTCTCATGCTAGTTATTTCTCTATTTTAGAGAGCACTTTTTGAATTAGATCTTGAAGAAGGCATTTAAATTATGTTGAGTCTATCTTCCAAACGGTTGGTGTGTATGAGCCCATTTAATTTCTAGCAAATGATATATGGTGGTTTTGATGATTTCTAGTATGTGATGTTTAAAAGCCTTCGTATAATCCTTATTGTTCTCCTTTAATGTGTACTTTTTTTCATAAAAAATATTCATCTATTTTATGCGGCAGAAAACTAATCCTATGCAGAGTCAAAACAATTGTAAATAAGCCCAGAATAATGTGAAACAACTAACGAATCCTTCCATTGTTTTCCAAATATACTATGTGAAACATGCTCCACAACATCGTAGCATCGCACTTGATCTATACTACTACTGCACATGCTGTCAGCGCAGTGGAAGAGTAATAGGTGCTTTCAAATTGGTCAACGTTTTTTGTGTGTTTCTGCCTACACCCTGTTACCACCAGCAAGGCAGAGAGAGAAAGTGGAATGCTAACACTTGCCATCAGGGACAGGCTCAGTAGGAACAGCCAAATATGCCTAAGTCCACCTAGCGGCTGAGATAAGCCGGTGACGGAGATACATTCTATACACAGCGCTGTCAAGGGAACGAACAACTCCACCACTGGTAATATTCCACAGATACAAGTTCAGGTGGTATCTCCACTGAATGTCAAGTGCTCCAAGTAAACATAGGGTGTGGCAAAAAATATGCTGACAGCTAACTCCATCGACACTCAGCCACACCCAACACTGAAGATAAAAATGAAGATATGGTTTTGTTCCCAATACCTCTCAAACCCACAACAATTCCTCTAGCATAATGTTCTCCATGCTTTGGTTCTATCCATAATATCAGACTATGGAAACTTGCCTAGTGACTTTCTTGCTTCCCTCCCTGCATTCCTGAACATCTACAGTGTAAGTCTCATATGCTCTGTGCCACCTTTTTATCATGCCATTCGGTGGAATGCATTTATACAGTACTCATACTCAACTGAATCAATGCAATTATAACTCATACGTAACATGTTCTGTCAGATATGGTTTTAAAAAATTCAGGAACACATTTTTTATGAATCAGGAGGTGACAAGGGGTGGCCCCCCTACTATATATTTTTACGTACAGGAGTTTAGGAGTTACAGACTGAACTAATAAAGAAACACAAAAAAATAGACGGACAAAATCGAACACAAAATTATAGACAAGACTGTATCCATTGCTCAATCAGTAGGAAGTACAACTTCTTTGCTTCGATGGAAACCCGTGATATCTGCATGCATGCCGGTTTGATGGAAACACATCGTCTTCTTGTCAGGACTTAGACACTGCCTGGGGTAGAGGATGGCCAGGCTAGGACCAGCACGCAGTCAGCCCGTGCACCAGAGTGAAACACTCTACCACCTAAATGACAAAGCAGTAGTTCCCAATACTGTTTGACTCCTCCAAATACAAGATGAGCGTTTATTTTAGAATGGAGGGATCTGGAATAGCAGGGATGATGAGGTTAAGCCACAGCTCCAAGACATGGTTTTGTTCTCCAGGACATGGTTTTGTTCCCAGTACTTCTGAAAACCATAAAGAATCCTTTTAGCTTATATCCAAGACAACCAAAATTAACTTCTGGCGCTTTCCTTTCCTTCTCTACCTCTGTGAACCATTAAGTGGTAGGCTCACATGCTCTATGCCTCCTATTTTTTGCTGTTTGGTCGAATTCACTAGCCTCACCACAATCAAATATCGTTCAGCAAATTCTGGATCACTTTTCTTCTTCAAATTTTAATAGTGCCCGAATTATGATAGTGAGTCCATCAGTGCTGCTGATATGTATGTAATGTGCAAGTTTGAAATATATGCCGCTCCTCAACATGGGATTCCTTTTGTTCATGCATTGCCAAGCATTGAAATCTTTTAAAACATTCGTATCAAGCCTTATTGTTCTCCTTTAATATGGACTTCATTTTCTTAAAAAATATTCATCTGTTTTATGTGGCAGAAAATCCATTCTATACTCTGTCAAAACAATTGTAAAATATGATCAGGATAATGTGCTAAAATCTTTCCATTGTTCCCCAAATGTACTATGTGAAACATGCTCCACATTATGCTAGCATCACACTTGATGTGTACTAATGCACATGCTGTCAGTGCAGTACTTCACTGCAAGAGTAATAGGTGCTTTCAGTTATGTCGGCCTTCTTGTCCCTGTCTAACTTGTTACTACCAGCAAAGCAGAGAGTAATTAACATGCCCCAAACTGCCACACTACTACATAAAGCATTTGTAGGGGCGGTTTTTATAACCGCCCTTACCCAACCGTTTCTACAAATCAACAGTTTGTAGGGGCGGTTTTCTAGCCGCCTTTACAAATGGATTTGTAGGGGCGGCTAGATATTGAACCGCCCCTACAAATGAATTTTCAGATTTCACAAAATCAAGCCAAAAAATCACGAAAAAAGGAAAAAAAAGGAAAAAAATATTTTCACCTAGGGAAGGCCCCTACCGGCCGGTCCACATTTTTTCCACAATTTTTGCACACTTTACGTTCCCTAGGATTCAAACCCTCGACTTTGCACTCGCGTGTTACCTCCTCTACCACTCCACCCCTTCATGATTTGTGTCTAAATCAAGTTTCAGCCCTAATCATATTATACCAAACTGAGTTCATATTGAACGTTTGAGACGCTAAACGAAGTCAAATTAAAAGGTTGTCAACTATAAAGTTCCATAACTTTTTGAGACCTACAACTTTTATGTAGGTCAATTTTCCATCCGAGGTCATTTGAAAAAAAGTCAAATTTCAAATTTGAAAGTCAACCTAAGATTTCAAATCAAAATGGTGCCAACTACAAAGTTATATAACTTTTTGAGACCTACAACCTTTATGTTGGTTGTTTCTCTATCCAAGGTCATTAAAAAAAAGGTCATTTCAAAAATTCAAATCTCAAACTTGAGACGTTCAAACATGATTTTCCATGTGAAAAGAAAATCAAATGAAAAAGTTGTCAAATACAAAGTTGTATAACTTTTCGAGATATACAACTTTTATTTTGATCATTTCTCCATCTGAGGTCGTTTTGAAAAATTGAAATCTTAGTGTTTGATTTTAAATATTCGGGATATATTTGTAGAGGTGGCTCATAACATTAGCCGCCCCTACAAATCGATTTGTAGGGGTGGCTTATTTCAGAACCATTTGTAAGGGCTGCTTAATATAAAGCCGCACCTACAAAGAAAGAGAGGGTGTTTCTACAAATCATTTTCTACGTAGTGAAATATGTCAAAAACTCAACAATTGTCTGAGCTAAGACGGTATGACGGAGATACTTCCACATGCAGCGCTGTCAGGGAGCTAACAACTCTACCAAAACCCCACCCGCTGTTGTGCCAAGTGCTCGAAGCAAATATAGGGTGTGCCAAAAAAGCATGGCGACAGCCAACTCCATCGACACTCAGCTGCACCCAAGATATGGTTTTGTTCCCAATACCTCTCAAACCCACGAGAATTCCTCCTCTAGGGTAATGTTCTCCATGCTTTTGTTCTATCCATAGTATCACCCACCGCCGCCCGGCCACCCCTGGCCCCGGGCGCCCACGGCCAACCTCGCCGGCAGCCACCACGGCTCCCGGCGCCCACCCAACCTCGCCGATAGCCTCCCCGGCTCCGGCGCCCAAAACCCCCCCCCACCCCCTCCTCCTCCTCCACCACCTCCTCTCCACCGGCCTGGGATGGAGGACGGCTCCCCCTCGCGCCGCTCGTGGGCCGATGAGATGGAGGACGAGGAACTCCGGGAGGCGGAGCAGCTCCTCGGCCGTGGTCCCGAGGGAAGAGTCTCCCTCGGTGACTCGGAGGACTACTCCGACGGTGACTCGGACCCCCCCCCCCCTCCCGCCGGTAAGGGCAAGGAGGTGGCTGTGCATCTTTGGGAAGCGACGACGCGCTCGTCGTCACCGCCGTTCGCGCCGACCTGCGGAGGGTTTCATGGCCGCGGCGGCGTGCCCACCCCGCGGCGGACCCTCGCTGCCCCCCCATTGGTGGCCGCCCGCGCACCCGCCCCGGGCTCTCTCTCCGCGACGGCGAGGGGCTTCTTCCCGTCCAAAGCCGGCGCGTGATCGGCGTCGCCGCCGCCACGCTCCCCCCGCCCGGTGCCGCCGGAGCTCGTAGGCCTGTGCTTCCAAGCGCCCTTGGCGACTCCACGCCAGGGCCCAATGCAGCTTCCGACCAAATGCTACAAGCTGCTGGAGCGAGGGCCACGCGCCCGTGCGGTGCCCTTCCGGCCCGCCGGGCTTCGCCTCTTCCTCGACCGGGGCGGCTTAGCCGGCGCCGTGCCATCCCGCAGGTGGATGTTGACGGCGGGCGGCCCACCGTCGAGCCCGCTGGCTACCGTCGGCGCTCCGCCCGTTGGCGGCCGCCCGACCTGCGTCCCCCTTCCGGCGACGACACGCCATCTGCGTGCTCGCCCCGACGGGGCCGGCCGCCATCCGTTCCTCGCTGCTGCATCCCCCCCTACGCCGCCTCGGCGGCCCCTCGCCTTCACCTGAGGTCCCGCCACGCCGCCCGCGGCCGGTGCCTCCGGCCGTCCGTTCGCGGGAGGAAAAGCATGCTCGCCCGTGCCCACCCCTCGTCGTCATCCCGCGGACGCCGCAGCTGCAGGCGGCGGAAAATGCACTTGGCCACGCACTCGTCGCGCTAGTGGGTGGGACCCGCCCGGAGATCTCCACCGCCATGGTCTCCGCCTTCCTCCTGGAGCGCTTCGAAATCACGGAAGCCGACGCCACCGTCCGACGCCATTTCCCGGAGGATTTCGCCGTCCGTTTCCGGCAGACTGGCAGATCGCGAGCGGGTCCTTGCCTCCCGGCCTGGGGGCACCTCCTGCGCTTTCGCTGTGGCGCCCGTGGCGCCGGACGTCCGCGGGCGGCGGGCGCGGCCTTCCGCTTCCGGGTCATCGTGGGCCATGGCTCGCCTCCCCGCTCCATGCCCGCTCCACGGCTGTGGCGCAGGAGGTGCTCGGCTCATCCTGCACTGACGTCCGCCTCTCCCAACTTCGCGACACGCCGGACGACGATGACCGGGAGTTCTTCATTGTTGCCTGGTGCAAGAACCCGCGTCTCATCCCCGAGGAGCACACCATCTTCATCCCAGAGCCCCGCCTCCCGGCCCTGGCGGAAGATGATCCGGAGGCACCGGGACTCACCTACCTGGTCCGGATACGTCTAGTTGCGGTGCAAGACTGGAAACCCCCTCCACCACCTAATGGCGGTGGAAACGACGACGACGACGACAGCGACGGTGACGGAGGTGGTGCGGGAGACGCTGGCGGCGCTCCCGGTGGAGACGCCCCTAATGACGCACTTCATGGCCGGGGACGCCTTCGGCGATGATGGCGGTGACGACTTCCACGCTGGGCCGGCCACCTCGTCGGACTCCGGGGACAGCAACTACAATGGCTATCACCCGGGACTTGACCGCCCTCCTCCTGGGCCCTGACGGCGGCCACGGTAGTTCGAGTCCGGTTCCGTCGATATTGGCTCCGATCCGCTGCCCCGCCCCACGTGCCACCCTTTGGTCCCGCACACGCGGCGTGCCATGGCATCCGGTAGGCCGTGGGGGCCCCGGGCCTTTCCACGTGAGTTCACGAGGAAGCCGCTTTGCCGTGGTGGCATCCACGACTCTACGACCCTCCCGCCCGAGGTGCAGGGCCGGGGCCCCGGGTCTGAGGAGTTCACAGGCCGCCGGCCGTCAAGGCGTCATCCACGACCCCATCGACCCTCGACCATTGGCCGGCCACGCGGACGACGCGCTCCCCTCGTGGCCTTGGCTGCCTGCAGCACCGCCGTGGCGAGGGCTTACCCAGTCCACGCTCCCCGCCCGGGACCGAAACTGGCATCCACGCCGACGACCGGACCGCGTGGGCGCAACGTGCCTCTCCCGGTGGGGGTGCTGCGTCAACAGGAGCCCGCACACCATCGGCCCCGGACGCTCCCCCTCCGCGCGCCATGTGGGTCCGGCGCCGTTTGGGCCGATGGGCCCACCTTCCCGAGGGTCGTCGGTCGGCTCCTCAAAACGGCCCCCGTCACGCTCCACGAAGGTGGGCACGGCCTCAAGCTCCGTCGGCACTCAATGGCGGGTGGGCCGACACTGCGCCCCAGGCGACTTGTGTCGCCACCCTCGCCCCGACACGGGCGTTCTGGGCTTCGCATACCGGGCTACGTGGTGGCCTCGCCTCCCCGCCGTCTTTGCACGCACGTTGACGGCAATCCCCAGCGGCGGCGCATCGCAGTACACACCTGTCGTAACCCGGCACGCCCACAGGAGCCAGCTGCGAGGCGTCCAGCGATCACCTTTCGCCCCCTTCTCCACCCGGGGAAGCCCTACGCTTTCTGCGGCTCGCACTCTCCGATTGCCGCCCGCCCGCCACTGGGAGCCCGTCGCGCCCGCGCCCGCCCGCCGCAATCCGTTGATGTACGGTAGCGCCCTCGGCGCCACCGTGGTCTCGGCCGTGACCAATACATCGCCGCGGACTCCTTGCGGGTGGCCTTGGTACCCCAATCATCCCGGCAGCGCCCGGCGCCGCAAGTCCGGCCCCATCGGCCCAGGTACCCGGCGTAGTGGTCGGCTTTCGCGGCCAAGTCGCATTCCCGTGACGGTCCCCGGCGGCGAGGCGGGCGCGTCTTGTTGCGTAAGTGGGCGCAGCCAACACGCCAGAACGTCGGTCACCGGGCAGCGCGTCGCGAGACCAGTGGGGCCGCCTTCACCTCACCGCTTTCCCCCGTCAAGCGTGCGGCAAGACTGTTCGGGAACTCCTCCCGCCAGGAATTGGTGCGGCGGCACGGGCTGCGGGGCCGGGCACTCCCGGTCGCACCGGCAACTGCTCGATGGTGACAATCACCTCCTCATGCAGGCAGGGGACTCAACTCCCGCGCGAGAGGCAGCTTGATCCGAGACGTGGTTTCCCAACGGCGGGCGTCGCTTGTGTGTTTGCGAGGAATCCAAAGTAGCCGAGTTCTCTGTTTCCATGAACACCGATATAATCGGGTATTGATTTCGACTTCTCGTTACTTGCCTGCGCTCGAACGGCCGGGCGGGGCCGTGGTGTCCCGGGCGGCGTGATCTCTCGGACCGTTTCCTCCCGCGCGGTCGAGGCGTGCTCCGTTACGATCTCCCTCCACTCGACGGCCGACATCCCGCCCCCGGCACCTCACCAACGTCTATGGGCTCGCAAGCAGGCGGGGCAAGGTGCATTCCTACTAGAACTTCGCGAGGTAGCCACCTCACTCAACGGCCCGTGGCTCATCTGCGGCGACTTTAACATGATCTACCAGTCAGCTGATAAGAGCAATGGCAGACTACACCGCGCATCCATGCGCCGTTTCCGCGAGCTCATCGATGACCTCGCCCTCATCGACGTCCGCCTCTCGGATCGAAGGTTTACTTGGTCCAATGGCCGTGATCTCCCCACCTTAGAACGGCTTGACCGGGCCCCGCTTCCACTAGGCTGGGTCGAACGGTTCCCTGGTCACCGCTGCGCGGCTTGTCCTCCGATTGCTCGACCACGCACCACTATCGCTTGTGTTGCGCACCGAGCCTTGGGCAAGACCTCGCTTCTGCTTTGACAACTTTTTGGACCAAGCTGCGGGGGGGCTACTCCGGCGTCGTTGCCCTCCGTGCGGGCGCGGGGACGCCGGGATCGCCGGGCGTGCCGCTCCCTGGACATCAAGCTTCGCCACCTCGCACGCGCTCTACGGTCATGGCGCGAGTCACGTATTGGAAACGTCCGTTTCCAGCTGGCGGTCGCGCGCGTCACCATCCTCGAATTCGATCGCGCGATGGAGTCCAGGGCTCTCTCTCTGGATGAGACCCTCCTGCGCCGTAGGCTGAAAATGTCGGTGCTTGGCCTCTCCTCCATCGAGCGCACCATGGCGCGCCAGCGTGCACGCACTCGTCAGCTGCGTGAAGGGGATGCATGTTCAAAATTCTTTCACCTCCAAGCTTGCCACCGACGTCGTAAAAAAACCACTGGCGGCTATCGAGCACAATGGCCGGACCTTCTCTCGAAGATGAAGCCAAACCGAGATCGTCTTCGACTACTACAACGCCATCATCGGAACCCCCTTCATCGAGCTCACCGCATTGACCTCGCCCGGCTTGGTCTCCCCATGATTGACCTTGATGACTGGTTCAACCTTTCACCCGTGAAGAGGTGACGCTCATCATCCATTCCTCCCCAACGGATAGAGCACTGGGCCGGACGGTTACTCAGCGCCTTCTACAGTGGCCTCTGGCAGATCATCGGCGGCGACATCTTGCGGGTCTTCCGGGCGTTTTGGGACTGCGACTTCCGCAGTTTCAACCTCATCAATGAGGCGACCATGGTGTTACTCCGCAAGACTGACATGCCACGCGGACTCAATGACTACCGTCCCATTAGCCTCATCCACTCCTTTGGGAAGCTCATCGCCAAGGGCCTTGCGCTCCGACTTGCCCCGTTCATGAACAGGCTCATCATGCGAGAACCAAACGGCCTTCATCGGGCGCTTCATTCATGAAAATTTTCGGGCCGTGCAAGCGGCACGCAAGTGGCTTCATGGGCGCCGCCACCACGCGGTGGTTTGCTCAAGGTGGACCTTCGCAAGGCGTTTGACACGGTGGCTGGCCCTTCCTCTTTGAGGTCCTTGAACACCTCGGCTTCCCCCGGGGCGTGGCGTGATCGGAGCGCGGCCGCTTAGCATGGCAAGCACCGTGGTCGCCGTCAACGGACGCCTGTGCCGCGAGACCGCCATAACCGTGGGACGGCGGCAGGCGCCCCCCTTTCACCTCTCCTCTTCGTGATTGTCATGGACGTCCTCAACCATCGATCACGGAAGCGAGCACAGCGGCATGCCCCGACCCCCCCGCCCGGAAATGTCATCAAATTCCGTGCTTCGATCTATGCCGACGACCTCGTCTTTGTTCCTCGAGCCGCTACCTCAAGACTTCCGGTGCATCCGCGAAATTCTTGAACTCTTCGCGGGGCCTCGGCTTGGAATGCAATCTGGACAAATGCACGATCACGCCTATTCACATCTTGTCGCCGAGGTCCAAGAGGTGCTCTCGGTCTTCCCGTGCCGAGTGCGAGGATTTCCCAACGCCCTACACGGGTGTTCATTGTCGACCGCCAGATTCCTCGACAAAGACGAAAGCGTGCTCTGGTTGACAAGGTCGCCGCGAGAATTCCCACCTGGAAGGCCGGCCTTCTGAATCACGCCGGGCGCCTAGTCCTCACGCAAACAACCCTCTCGGCCATCCCCGTCCATGTCTCAATCTGCGGCTGCTTATCCCCGTGGGCCATCGGTGAAATTGATAGGCGTCGACGAGCCTTTACGTGGAATGGAACGGACACCGTTGCCGGGGAAATGTAAGGTTGCGTGGCCGGTGGTTTGTTCACCCAAGGAGCTCGGGGCCTCGGCTTGCCGGACCTCCGTAAATTGGGATACGCCTGCGTCTTCGCTGGGAGTGGCTGCGTGTCACCAGGCCGGACAGTGCTTGGGCCTCCCTACCGCCGGGGCATGAGCGGCCGGTCAGCGCATGTTCGAGGAATCCGTTGCGGTCTCTATTGGCGATGGCCGAGCGGCAAGTTTTGGGATGACTCGGCTGCTAACTGGGGCGCTGCGCAACTCTGCACCAAACCTCTTCGCTGCTATTTCCCGGGTCGGCCGCAAGCGCTCGGTGTGTGACGCGCTCACCAACCGGCAATGGACGCATGACATCACCGGAGCTCTCACTGCCTATGTTCTCGTTGAATATCTCCACGTCTGGGAGGTGCTGGAGCACTTCCACCTCACGCCCCTGCAGCCGGACAAGTTCAGCTGGCGTTGGTGTGCCAATGGCGATTACTCCGCCTCCTCGGCCTACCGAGCCTTCTTCAACGATAGAAGCCCCATGCCTGGCGCTGCGCTGCTGTGGAAGGCCTCTGTGCCGACCAAAATCAAATTCTTCTTTTGGGTTGCTCTTCACGGCCGCCTATGGACCTCTCATCGCCGCATGCGCCATGGCCTTCAGCAAGATGCCGCCTGCGCCCTCTGTGACCAAGCGGACGAGACAACAGACCACCTTCTCTTGTCGTGCCCCTTCACCCGCGAGCTCTGGGCAAGGGTGCTCAGCCGGGCCGGTCTGCCTCTGCTAGCTCCAACGTCGGCTGCCACCCTCTCCGGTTGGTGGCTGTCGACACGGGATACCCTACGCTCCGAGCTCCGACGCCCGTTCGACTCCGTTGTTCTATTCTTGTCTTGGGCTGTTTGGAAGGAGCGCAACGCGCGTGTTTTCGATGGGACGCAGCGTTCAACCTCCCAGGTCCTTCAGCTCCTGGCGGACGAGATGGACGCTTGCGTGGCCGCTGGCTTCCGTGGCGTTGCGGCGTTCATAGCCGAAGCATAGCCCCCTTCTTGTTCTCCGGTCGCGCAATTAGTTTTCTAGTTAGTACACAACTCCAGCTGCGCCGTTCAAGCCGGCGATCTTTGTATTACGTGCTCGGCTGGGTCGCCTGGCACCTCGCCAGGTCACCCGTGCCCTGTGTTGTTGAACTTCCCTTCCCTTAATGAAACACGTGCAGCGACGCCAAAAAAAAAAAAAAAAAGAAATTGCCGAATGACTTTTTTGCTTCCTTCACTTTCAGAACAATTACAGTGTAAGTCTCATATGCTCTATGCCACCTTTTTATCTTGCCATTCGGTGGAATGCATTTATACACAATACTCAACTGAATCAATGCAGTTATAACCTATGCCTAACATGATCTGTCAGATATGGTTTATTTTAAAAATTCTAGATCACATTTTTATGAATCAAGAGGTGACTAGGTGTGCCCCCCTACTATATATTTTTATGTACAGGAGTTTAGAAGTTACAAACTGAACTCAGGAAACACTGAAAATAGCGAAGAAACTCGAACACAAAATTATAGACAAGACTGTATCCATTTCTGAATCAGTAGGAAGTACAACTTCTTAGCTTCGATGGAAACCCGTGATATCTGCATGCATGCATCCACCCAAGATAGGCTGAACTTGATTAAAATCAGAGTAAATCAAATGCACCAACCCGTGATGTACTTTGGGCTAATAATACTTTCAGTTGTGTGTGACATGTCTATGGATGGAGAGGTGCTACGTTAGTTTCAACTGAAGATCTACTAGTGCATGTATCTAGGAGGCATTATTCATTTGTGCTTGTACGTATGTGACTATTTCTGTGTAGGGATTTGTTGATACATTACCCCAAAATGACTGTAGCCTGTCCGTTTAAGTGGTTTTGGATGGCTATGATCATTTGTTACCACATAGGAGGTTTTGGATGGAGAGGTGCTACGTTAGTTTCATCCAACTGTTGAGGCCCATAGAGCCAGGGAAGCCCAATAGATAACGCAGGCATTGAAGGCCCAACAAACTTGAGCCTCGCGACATTTCGTTTTCTGCCTGACACCAGCGCCGGCGCTTCCTGACCCATCGACCCGGAGGAGCTATTTTTGCGAGACACCGCGACGCTGCAACGGCGCGAGCTGCAAGTGCAAGGACGGCGGACAGCAGAAGCGATCACAGTAAGCAATACCAACACGCCAACACCCTTGACCGATTAGTATTTTCCCGATTTTCAATTTTTAACATGGATCACTCGAAACCAGTGCTAGGGACATCAAAAGGTATTGGAGCCTGTTTTTGTTTCTTATTTGTTTAATTGTTTTGTGTATGCGCGAATGGGCCTGTGGTCAAATAGTAGGACTGTCAGGTGGGGACGCTACCCACAAGGAGTTTTTTTTTCAAGATTTATCGGGCGTTATGCTTTAAGTGGTAAGCGACGTTCCCATCGACAACGAGGTGCCAGTGGTGACTTCTGGAATCTCCAGATCTGCCGACTCAGTCCTTCGGAGGTGCTTATAGGGTTAGGGTTTGCGTGCATGTGTTCATAGGGATGAGTGTGCGTGCATGGTGTGAGCGTTTGCGTTGTACTGTATAATTCTCAAAAAAAAATATTTTGTGTATAGGCTTTGCCTCTACAGGGTACAGGGTTATAAATTTCTAATTCAATGTATTTATTTGGATATGTTAGATTTTGTTGCCTAAGAAGCATTCGTTGAACGCTTAGAGAAGTAAAATTGTTTGAGGTCAACTATGTTATAAGCAGTGGCGGATCTAGGATGGAGGATAAGGGGGGCTAGGAGAGGCTAAAACAACGAAGATATTGATTTACATGATGATTTAATGGTGAAATCACGTTTTTGCTACAGTAATTAGCACTGAAATCAAATAATTAGGGTGGGCTTGAGCCCCCTCAGCCCCCTTTAGATCCGCCCCTGGCTATAAGAAAGATAAATGGCTTGACCATGTGTAGCATCAAGAGGAATGTTTTGGACGACATTGATCTCAATATTACTCTTCAATATTTTATATTTTGTATCAACAAATGTTCGAGGATTGTTTTTCAAGCATTATATTTTTATTTGAGGTAACCTATAGTTACTGTTTTTTTTGAGATTAGTGTTATATTTTATGGAGTAAATATATGTTGTGAATCAATTTTTCTTGTTCGTACTATATATTGATCTTTACATTATTAAAAGATTAGTACAACAAGTCCTTACCATCTTGCTTGTCAAGGGCCCTTAAAATTATAGAGCTGGTCTTGCTACCATGGCCAAGATCTTGAGCTTTTTCTTTAAAAAAAAAAAAAGACCCCCAAAAAAGTTATGTAAATTCTATGTTATTTCCACTATATTCTTTTACTCATGGCATATTCGCATATAACCCACCACAAAGTTGGCCTACCTGATGCGTTCCATTCGCAAAGGTTCTACATGCTAAATGTAGACCACTCTTAGAGTAAATTTTTTTTTCACCTAATATTTATATACAACCCAAAAAATATTTTAGCTTCTTTCTTTTGGACACCTTTGGAGATACTCGGCACTTGACATCATCTTATCGCTAAAGCCACTTTGTGGAGTTCACGGTTCTTCTCATATTCTATCTCTTTTTCTTTATATATCCAGGAGTTATTAGATCATTACATACTCCATCCATCCTAACATAACTACACATCAAATCAAACATTTTAAATTTAATTATATTTATAGAACAACATTTATATGTTTTAATATATTCATTATGAAATAAATTTCACTATAATCTAATGATATATATATATTATGTGTCATAAATATTTGTATATTTTTATATATATCTGATTGAACTTAAAAAGTTGCTTCTTTAAAAAGCATGATGTATAATTGTTTTTAAACGGAATGAGCGAGTAATAATCATCATATTGTCACTAACAATCTTTTTTTGCAGCTTGATTGCCCTTAAATCTCATAATGCCACTGGGATGTCCTTGACCTTTTCAATGATACAAAAAAGAAAGTTCATCAGATTCTACTACAACACCACATGTTTTAAAAGTTATTTTTCTTTCACAAGAGACCACTTGTCTATCCCAATACACTATAGAACAGAAAAGGAGCTTTTTATTTAAAAATTAAAAAAATAAATCCCTTGCACGCATCAGCCACTTAAATATACTAGCCCGAAACGGCAACGGTAGAGTCAAACACAAACAGCCGGCCGACCAAGAACGGAGTCGCGTACACGTCTGCCGCCGGCCGGCCGCGCGTCCGTCCGTCCGCCTGCCCCCAAAGCGCCAAGATTGCCGTCATTGCCCCCCAAATTCCTTTCCCCTCCCGGCCCTCCCCTCCCCTGCAAACCAAGAAGTCTCAACGACCATGGCCGCCTCCGCCTGAGCCCCAGACGCCGTCGCCTAGATCCATGAGACTTCCCGATCTTGCTGCGGCCCGAGGATGTCCCAGCGCGACGTCGAGTACAGGTGATTTTTACCCGCCTCACTCGGTCGCTCGATTCCACCGTCAATTGATCCATTCCTCGGTCGGTCTGGTGGGAGGCGAGGAGTCTGGGTCCGGTTCTTGCCTGTTTGTGGGTACCGGTGAATCGGGGTGGGCCATGGATGGATGGATGCTGTTGGGTGATTGAATTATTATTCTTTGCTGATAGCTGTCTTGGGGATGGATACCTTGCTTTTGAAGTGGGAATCCTGGTGTCCTGTTCTAGTTTTTCAGCCAAGAACCGGAAATACACAATCCATAACCCTTGTGCTTGGTCTGATTGCCGATTGGCACATCTGTATACTGAATTCTACATGCCTGGTCAGAAATTGGGTACGGCATTTGCCTGCTGAAGTAAGCCTTTAGTCTAATTGAGCTGATTTACCAACCAGGATACAGGTTGTCTGGGTGACGCACTCGCGATATTTGTTACTGAGAATGTCTAACACTCTAATAACTTGATGGCCATCTATTTGTTACCATAAAAAGCGTCATGCTGCTGGAATTTGGGGACTACACTAATTTCCGCATCATGCTCCTCGAATTTACACTAATTTCCAGAAGCTGTAGTGCTCATCCATGCAACGGTTTCGTGCGATGTCCGATTTTGTCAGGATTCACCTTGCAATATCCGTTCTTGTGGACAGCCATGTGAGCATGCTACACGTGCGCTTGCTGGAATGACCTTGTAGAACTTAAAGTTTGTGTTGTCACGGTGCTGCACTGCTGCTTCTTGCAACCAAACATAATGCAAGCAACGTTTGCACAGTAAATGTCATCCGTTGTCGGATTACAGTTACCAATGGAAACTTGTAACATAGTAAAAGGACATTACAAGGGTTTGCTATCTAATATATAAAGATGATAAAAAGCATTCATTTCTCATTTCCTTATTAACAGCAAGGAAAATCTTCAAGTGGAATGATGTTTCCTTAGATATGTAAACTGTTTGCTATCTAATATATAAAGATGATAAAAAGCATTCATTTCTCATTTCCTCATTAACAGCAAGGAAAATCTTCAGTGGAGTGATGTTTCCTTAGATATGTAAACTGTTTGTTAATTTATTTTTTTTCTGGCATGGCATTAATGATGCCATATTTTTATCGTTGTTGTTACCCTCAACTGCCAAACACAGTTTTTATTTTATTTGATACAGTTATCACTAATAGCAAGATGAGTTCAATGTAATACCATTGGCTTCTAAGTATCAGCTCGATTGGTCAAACATCTATTTAATGCAACATCATCTTCTGGATATCATATATTGTATCTATGTCCACTACTCTATTTGTTCTGCAAGCTCTGATAACAATTACATTTGTATTGACAGTTGTGGATCTTGTGGATATCCTCTAAACCTTTCATCTTCTAACCGAAGCACGTCTGAAGTGGGATCCTCATATAAGAAGTCTCTGAAGAAAGGAGTGATTTCATTCATTTCTGTTGATCTCAGCCGATTTACTCAGGTGGACGAGGTATCTTGCTTTCCCCTCACCTGGCGTAGTTACAGGCCAAAAACTAAGCTTCTCTGCCGAAAATGTGGAGCATCTATTGGCTACGGATACGGTGAACCACCTGTTTTGTGTAATTTTGATCCAGCAAGTTCATCTTCCTCCAGTACATCCCAGAAGTATTTAGTAAAGATCCAAGCTCTCCGGCCTTCAGACGAGACTCAGTAAGTCAGATATGGAAAGAGGGACATTGGATGCCAGCTTAGAAAACTCTATCAGTTACCTATCTGATGATTGCTTGCTTTCTATATTTAACAAGCTAGAAAGCGAGTCAGAGAGGAGTGCTTTTGGTTTAACTTGCAAGAATTGGTTCAAGGTTCGAAACCTTGGTCGGAAATCACTGACGTTCCATTGTTCTTTTAACCCTACAATAGACAAGGAGCATGCCAAGTGCATCCCCAAGATATTGGCTCACTCACCTTGTCTTAACCGCATATCCCTTGCTGGACTCACAGAGCTACCTGAGTCAGCTTTGACGACACTGAGAATGTCTGGATCATCTCTAAAATCTCTTTCATTCTACTGCTGTTCTGGTATAACAGATGGTGGTCTAGCACAGGTGGCAATTGGGTGCCCTAATTTGGTGGTTGTTGAACTTCAAAGCTGCTTTAATATTACAGATGTTGGTTTGGAAAGTCTTTCAAAAGGCTGCCGTGCTTTGAAGAGTGTAAATATTGGTTCTTGCATGGGCATTTCAGACCAAGGGGTTTCTGCAATCTTTAGCAATTGTTCAAACATTTGCACACTAATCGTTTCAGGTTGCAGACGTCTGTCTGGTGTTGGATTCAGAGGTTGTTCAAGTTCATTTTGTTACCTTGAAGCTGAGTCTTGCATGCTTTGTCCAGATGGTTTGTTGGACGTAGTTAGTGGCAGTGGACTCAAGTACCTGAACTTGCACAAGTTAGGAAGCTCAACTGGTCTGGATGGCCTGGGTAACCTTGCTTTTGCTAAAAGCCTCTGCATCCTGAATCTCAGGATGTGTCGCTACCTGACAGATGATTCCGTGGCAGCAATAGCCAGTGGGTGCCCATTGCTTGAGGAATGGAACCTTGCTGTATGCCATGGGGTCCATTTACCTGGCTGGTCTGCAATCGGGTTGTACTGCAATAAGCTAAGAGTGCTGCATGTGAACCGCTGCCGACATATCTGTGACCAGAGTTTGCTGGCCCTCGGCAATGGCTGTCCGCGCCTTGATGTTCTGCATATAAATGGCTGTGTCAAGGTCACCAACAATGGCCTGGCTCTATTTACCATTTCCAGGCCCCATGTGAAGCTAAGGGTGGATGAAGTTTTGTCCATTGGCCCTTCCATTGAGAATTTGTTCCGGCTGCATTGAGGAGAAATTGTAGTTACATTTTCCAAGTTTGGGGGTTAAAAGTTAATAGCCCGTCCCATTACAGGTGATTGGTTCTTCAGTCATTATGTGCATTGTGTTTGCACTGGTGCATACTTATTGTAAGATAACAACAGTGGACCATAAATATACGAGTGAATGTAAGGTGTACTTTTATTACCAATATGCTCTGGCTTTGGTTTCCTGGTGCAACAAATTGCTTCCTAATTTATTTTTTTCACTTTGATTAGTACTGAGATCTGCTCAGTTTTGTGGATAACAGCCTGAAATTGGCAAAACCTGTAGCAGAACCTGCAAAAGATGACCCTTGCTTGCTCAACCTTCAACCTTTTTTCTTTTTTTGACAGCAAAAGTGCCATCATCTCCAAATAGGTTCAATGTTTGTTAAGCTGCTGTTTGGTTTTGAGCCCACATTTTCCATTCCTTCGTTCACAAAGTTTGGTAGCACTGACAGAAATTTGCCAAACATTTATTCTTCTGCCAAGATACTCTTTCGTGCTCAGAGCACCAGTTTTTAAGATTTTAATAAGTAGTATTAATTCAGTATCTAACTAGACAACGCCTGAATCAACTGGTTCGAAAGAAAGCTTTTGGTTAACTCAGGCCGTCGCACGCGCGATGAACCAGAAGCATGCAGCCGCACGAGCTGATCCTGCCAACGACAGGACTCGCGACTCGCGATCTTGATGGGGGGTAGAGGAAAAAGGTGTTGTTTTCTAGCTGGGCCTTGACAAGGGAAATGAACCCGCATGCGTTAGCTTCCCGTTGTCTGGTTTCAAGTGTCACCCGTAGTATGTTGTTACTACCATATCGCCTAGCCAGAACAGAGGGAGGCAGGATCTGTGCTACTTAACGGCACCCAGGGAAGCTTAATGATATGGATTAGGCACTATATTGAATCCGTAATGGATCATGGGTTTTTAGTGGGTACATTTTATTTTCATGGGCATGGACTTGGGATAGCAAAACCCAGCAGGTCTGTAACCGTTGCCATCTATCAGCATGTTAACAGCTGCGCAGAGCGAAGAGACTCAGAACTGTGTAAGCAGAGAAAAAAAAAACAAGTTTTCCCTCCCAATCATTTAGAGCAAACGGCCAACAGGACTACGAGTAGATCCATTCCATGGTGGCACTTTGATCTAGCCAGTGTGCCAATTATACAGCAGTGCAGAACAGCAAAGCTACAAAGAGAATTTTCTCCGCAAGGGAGGATAGCGGATATCAGTACCAGTAGCTTCCCAATGAGAGATCCATGGTAAATTACAGACAAGATACATGTCATCCAATCTCCGTACCACAAAGCAATAGGAGCTGATAGATGGTAATAACAGGTGCAGGGAGGCTCTAAAGCTTTCAAAGTATCCTTCTCAAAGATAAACGAAGCAAGCAACAAGTCCCGGGCATTCGCAGCTCAGACCAGACCGGTTCCAGTGGCCAATTCTGCAAGTCTGGCTTGGCTCTCCATTCCACAATGTGTCCATGATGACAGTATAAATTTAGTGAGGAAACACTAAATCTAAGATCTAACAAGGCATGACCACAAGTACACCTATTAATATATTATAACACATGCTACAACTACTTAACCTTTTTTCACAGCCTTGACTGGGTAAAGAGTAGACAAACAATGTGACACATGGTGGCATCGCAACTCCCAGTAAAATCGACAAGTGTTGTAAAACCCAGGGAGCAACACAAAAGGAGATAGCTAAACTGACAGTTACAGACTTACATGCAGCCGGGATGCTTGCTATCGCTTATGGTACCTTTTCATGGCAGCATTAATGCAAAAGCCCAAATGCTATTGGGCCAAGGGGAGGTTATGGCACCATAAATGTGGATTGCTCCACACGCATTGCCAGCTAAGGCAGATGCATCATCACACTGAACTCTATGGTTTCTGGTTGCTCTATTGTGAGGGTTTCCAGTCATATTGAATGTTATTGAAGCTGTTTGCTCTAAATCCGCCCAACAGCTGGTTTCCTATGTCATGCTGCTGCTGATGCTGATGCTGATGCTGCTGTTGCTGGTGTAACTGACCCAATTGCGATAGGTCATGTGCACTGTGATTCATTCCCATCCTTGCCCCCATTGCCATCGGATTGTTTGCCATTGCCGTTCTCATCCCATGACTGAACCCATTCATGGGGCCAAATCCCATTCCTCCCATTCCTGAATTATTCATGACAGCATTGCCAACTAAGCAATTAACCCCATTAACACCATTGGTTAGTCCATTTGGTGTCTTCATATCATTCCCCGAGTGGCCAACACCATTCATCTGTGACGACATCAGATCTTGCAAGATCTTCTGAACTGAGCTTTGCGAGTCACTTGGCTCAGCCTCCTGAGGTCGAGTAGCAGGTGGCTGCATCGGAGGTATGCTTGGTGATGTAGTTGGGGAACTTAGTTGATTTGTATTTTGAGGAGCAGGCATCATGCTGTTATTGGATGTTGTCGGTGCTGGGGAAGGGAAAGAGGTAGATGGATTTGACTGTAGTGAGCTTGTAGAGTTCACCTTCGGAATAGCCACATTGCCTCCACTATATGGACCACCATTGGTGCTGCTCATTGGATGATCTTGTCTAGAATTCATTGAATTTTGCAATAGCCCAACAACTGATGGTGAAGGCGCAGATGTAGAAGGTGCACAACTGAGAGAATTATTTGATGTCACATCACCATTGGCAGAGGCAGAAGGCTGCACACCAGCCATAGGAGCAGAATTTTGACCACTCTGGTTTGAACTCTGGGGAATGGCCTGCTGCTCCTCAGTTTGCTGCTGCTGCTGCTGCTGCTGCTGCTGCGGTTGAAGAGCACTGACCCCTGAAGGAGTCCTCCGCGGGAAGTTATGCAGGCTATCTGAATAAACAGAAACAGTGAATATTAAAAAAGCAGGAAACCATACCATACAGCTAGAAACTAGTCCATCCTAAATTATAGGTCATTTTGCTTTTTTAGGTACATAGCTTTTGCTATGCACCTAGATATATGCTGTCTACATATACATAGTAAAGAGCACATGTGAAATACACCATAATGTAGCCAGTTACTGGTTCAGAATGGGATCAGGAAAAGTTTGAAAAGTGATGCCAAATTAACTCCAGAACAAAACCACACCACTCTTCCGTCAGACCAAGAAAATGCACTTTGGTTTTACCAATAGATAAATTATCGTGATTAAGCACATATTATACAGGTTGCCAATATAGCCACATTGTTTCATCAACTCGCCTATGTTAAATTATCAGATTATATGCCAAAATATGGCTCAAATAGGAGAACCTTGCAACAACTTTTAGTCACAGGCGTGTTGATCCAGGTTGCTGCAAAAGGGAATCTTGCGAGGAATGCAAATACAGACCAAACTGGCACCTAACATGGTCAAACTCTCGTAACCCAATTTAAATTGCAGCAAATCATACTATCCAAAGCAGTACCAAAGGATTTAATGGAAGTATTGTAAAAGTATAGGATGAGATTGTCCTCAAAAAAAAAATATATATCAAAATATCATACCAATAGGTCCAGATCCAGTCTGCCTGCTGTGATCAATCAAATCCTTCATACAGTTTACGACCTCGGCAATCTGGAAGAACCAGCATTAAGATGACAAGAATAAAAGTCAGCATCCTTAAATGAGCTCAATAAGTAAGCAACAGGCAAATAAAAGAAACCGAAATCATCATATGCAACCATAATTATCAGAATCGTCATTGGGACTGATAAAATTTGAAATTTTGCATACAATGCAAGTTAAGTTCAATTGGATAAACTAAGAACAAGCTCAATATAAACTGTTCTTGATAAGATTACCTGAAGGCAGCGAACGTATCGTTTTGTGTACCCTAAATCATTTACTAAAGGAACCTCCAGTGCTTTGGCCAATTGACGGGCACATGCAACAAACCTAAAACACAAGATTAGGTTAAGAGAATTTGTACAGACTCGAAAAGTTCAAAAACTGTAATGACTTGGTACAAGTGAAAAGTTGGCAAGTACATATGCAATTTATGAGCTACAATAAGAAGCATGGATACCGCTACCCAGATAAGACAGAAGTTATGATTGTTGAAAAAAAAAAAGATAATGTGCCTAAATCAAATCATAATCAATTCAGAGCAGGATAACCATACTGCACATAAACCAAATATTATAAAAATTGTTTATTAGCCTACAGTAACATCCCTTCTATTGCATGTACATCCCAAATAAAAAAACTTGAATTTTTGTGTTTGACCTCAGTCAAACTATCTTAAGTTTGACCAAGTTTATTTAGAGAAGATTGTCACCATTTATGACACCAAATAGGTATACTACGAAAATATATTCTGTAATGAATCTAATAGTACTTATTGGTAATATTTCCTCTTTACAAAGTTGGTCAAACTTAAAAGAGTTTGACTTGGGACAAAACTAGGATGTCAAGTTTTTTGGGATGGAGGTACTACGTCTGCTTGAGCTTTACACAAACATAATATTTCCTTATTCAACTAAAATGCTATCATTGCCATGGAAAAAACAATTTCTCTATTTACTCCACAACACCATGATTTTCAACCAGAATCCCATTATTTTTTTCTGTCCCAGCATCCCTGATGTATTAATTTAGATCTGATCCATCCAAATACCAAGTCCATAAATGCTCCAAAATTAGGCACATATATGATGACTCTTCATCCTGCATAAGCTTTTAGGTGAGTTGGTAAGCACATTTTAAAAATATCAATAGAGACAGTATGTTTAGGCTAAACAACAACAACAACAACAAAGTCTTTTGTCCCAAGCAAGTTGGGGTAGGCTAAACAGACTATCTTATTTTTCTGGGATTAGACTAGTGTCCAATTGCAATTTCAGCATATGATTGTGCTGCTGCTACGCTTGCACTTACATCACAAATCTTGCCATGATACTCCATTTTTCACAAGAATCCAGTCCATATACCATCTACTCCCTTCATTCCAATTATAAGACATTTCTACTTGTATAGATACATAGTTGACAATCATAAGAGTTATCGATGACACACTTAAGCATGGAAGATGACAATCATGAGAGTTATCAATGACACACTACAAGAGACTTTTTGGAGCTGCTCATACAGCATAAAGTGGTGTGATGCCCAGTTGTAAGCCGATGCCCCATTAATGCTTGGAAGGGCTGCAAACTTTCAGCACACATGCATTTACATACCTGGGCGTTGGGTGGGTTGCTAACAGCTACCTAGGTATGATTTTTACATTATTGACAGCTACCCTTTGTATTGCAGTATCTCTATAGCCACTTGGCATTTCAAATGCTTTCCTAGTACCATAATAGTCTAGAACCACGACTGTTCTGTGCTAGCTCCAGAAACAAAGATATTAGTATTGGGCTATCCCACTCTATCTTTGGATATGGGGTGTCTGGAAGCATCGAAGTTTCACAACAATGATAACACTATTCTCATCGCAAGCTGGTTTGATATTTAGACATATGTTATTTTGATCCTACATACTGAAATATAATATATTATAATACTCCAGATGGACGTATAATTTCTAGGTGCAAGAATAACAATCACCAGCACCCGCGACAATGACAGATTGCCTCACTAGTCCATTTGCTTCATGTCCTTGTGTTCCAAAGAGAAGGTGGAAGTTGAGGGTTTGAACACCCAAACCTCTATCACTAATCTATCCTACAATCAAGCTGAATACAATCTGAATCAATAATTGTGTAGGACGATGCATCTAAAACTACACACAAATGAGTCTAGAAGTACGTTCACCCTTAAATCGACATCTTTACCAGGGTAGATGCTAATTTTCAGAACCTAAGATACAGATGATCGAAATAGTGGAAAAAAAATTTGATGGTAGCAATGAAGCAAGGATGGAATGAAGTATGCAGCACGGCAATATCTACTTACGAGTTGCAATTATTCTGCATGTCCTGAGCCGACAAATTCGTCGAGTTTTTGTGCGGCAGCCTGGTACTTTTGTACAACTGCGCCAAGATTACTAACCTATATATAAACATCAGGATGCCAAAGTATATGAAAACCCGTGTCACCAAAATCCAAAATTGCGAATAAGAAATATGACCTAAGCTGTCTATATTCTTGAAATATCCTTACCTGTGGTATTATAGATCTCCGTGGAATGAGTTCTTCATGACGCCTAGCACAAAACTCCCAAGATGCAATCTTTAATAAAAAAAAAAGAACATAGGAAAAAATTGTGTTTTAGCTCAAAAGGTACAAATTTCAAATAGTGTAAAAAAAAACTAGAAAACACAACCGCGATACCTTAAGGTCTGGATTAAAAACTATCCTTAGATGCCCCCTCTCGTACAACACGCAATTGCTCAAAGACACTTTCCTGGATTGCTTTTGTGTAGTCCAAAATAATCTGCCCAGATGTATTCTGGGACTCACGTGGCATATCGATGTACAAAAGTTCTTCAAGTGTACCACTGGCGTATTTAATTTGGCATAATCGTGGTAGTACCTCAACCGTTGTTTCTGTCAAAAGCATTACAGGATCAAAATAAAGCATGAGCAAATCAAGGGATGGGTTGCTAAACGGAATGAAGCTTACCAAAACCACGACCAGGTTTCCGATTACAAATCTCACAGTGCCATACATCCTGAAAGAGAAGAGCATTATGAAAAAAAAATCTAAAATAACCTCAAAGGCAAAACTTTTAGATGCTAGACCATTCCCAATTTCAAAAAATAAAGATTCAATTTTTTTTTTCTTAAAAAAAATCAATGATTACATGGCAACAGGCGAACTAGACCTGAGGGAAAACTCCAGTAGTTTGACGACCACTTCCATAAAGCGAGACACACCACCTCTTTTTAGCATTTGGAGCAAAATATTCATTGACAAAGTTTCTCCAGTATTCAATGTTGTTATCCTGCATCAGAGCAATAAGTACCTGGCCTTCGCTTGGAGCACTAAATTACTCCTTCAAACAATCCACAATAAAAAAAACTTACTTGAGGTCTGTTTTGTTGATGATACATGTAATGAGTCAATCTCTTTGCGCAGGTTCCTGGCTCATAAGGAGGAGACTTTCCTGGAGTTCTCATGTTTAGACTCTGTTGACGAAGTAACTGCTGCTGCTGTTGATGTTGCTGTTGCTGTTGCTGCAACTGGTTTCTCTGCAAAGGCAAGTTCTTTAGAATCTGTTGTTGTTGCTGCTGCTGTTGCATTTGCAGGATCCGTTGCTGCTGCAAGAGGGTCAGTTGAGCAGCTGCAGCAGCTTGAGGGTTTGCAATTGCGTTTGGCCCACCCATTGATACAAGGTCTGGACAATTTCGAATCTGCTTTGTCAGCTGCAACAAATGTTGTTGTTGTTGTTGTTGCTGCTGCTGCTGCTGCTGATGCTGCTGCTGCTGCAAGAATGCTGATGAATCCGAAGTTTGTTGCTCCATCTTGACTGAACTTAAACTCCTCATCATCTGGGCCTGCAACTGCTGTGGCTCAAGTTTGACACCACCAGCACTTCGCATCATCTGGGCAGGACCATTCTGATCGGGTTGCCCCATCTGCTGCTCTGATTTGATGCTAACCATGCTTCCTCCATTCTCCAACTTCACTGTAGCCTGTGGCTGCTGGAGCCGCTGCGAATGTTGTGGTGGCAACTGTTGCTGGTTGTAAGACATTGGTAGCTGCTGCTGCTGCTGTTGTTGCTGCTGCATATCCTGCACTGCATCCATCTGCTGCTGCGAAGTCCCCTGCAGATTATCTGATCCCACCTGATTGCCCAAACTGACCTGTGAGGAAGACGGGAATGACAGAGGATCCGACCCTCCCCGCTAATGAAATCACTGACACCATCCAGCCCAGCTCTCTGCTGGAGCGTACTCATCTGCATCCCACCACCCTGCATCGACCCTGCACCTGTCATAGCGCCACCATTCCCGAACGGCGGCCGGTTCAGCAGTGAGGAGACATTCGCGGCACCTCCAAGCAGACCATTGCCGCCAAACTGCGTGCGCGGGGAGACAAGGGAGGAGAAGGGCGACTGCGAAGAAAGCATGCCACCACCACCACCACCTCCGCCCATCCCCGGCTGGCCACCAGCGCTAAGCAAGCTGGAGTTGGTCCGGAGCAGCGACGCTGCCGCGCCGCCCACCGGCTGCCCGGGCCCCATCGGGTTCGGCGGGCCCGACGGCATCATCTTGGTCGTCGTCCACCACTCGCACCAACCACTAGGAGATCGTACTCATACTCCCCTGGCCATCGTCTCACCCCCGGCACGCCCCGCGAGATCCGCGGGAATCTAGCAGGGACGGGACGGGGAGTATCCCCTGCGAACAAAGTAGAGATTGCAAAGTTAGCGGACAAAAGTGTGGGATCTACGCCATTACCGCCCCACCGCGCAAATCTGCTAAGGGAGGGAGGACGCTCGCCCCGCACCGCACTGCCCCCCGGAATCAAGCGATGCCAGCTGGGAAGAACAACAGCACGAAGAAGAAAGCAGTGTGCCCTCCCCCAAATCCACCCGCGCAACAAAGCAAAGCGACACCCGCAAAATCCAGCCCCCCGACCACCCGAGAGCAACCCAAATTGCGGCCATCGCGAGCGCGCCAGCAGCACCCCAGAGATGGCGGCGGCAGATTAGCACGCGGCCAGGCGGAATTAAGCGGCAGCCCCGCCGGCACCTCTGATGCCATCGTCCGCAACGACGCGACAGGACAGAAAAGCCGGCCTCCACAGCAGCAGAAGCTCCACTGTCAACAAACACACACTCACCTCCGGGACGGCGACGGACGCAGCACGGGCCCGGTCCCCGTCGCACGGGAGCTCGGAATCCGGCGAATCGAGCGCGCGCGCGCCTGGCCGAGACAGACGACACGAGGGGGGGAGCCGCGGCGGCCTTAGCGGCTCCGGCTAGGGGTTTAGGCCGCGGGACCTCGACGGCGGCGGCGGCGGCGGCGGCACAGCCAGCCAGCAACAGGGGAGCACCAACAGCCAGCCACCGCAGCCAAAAGAATCCGTTGGCCTCCCTGGTGTTTGTTATCTCGCGATGGGATTTGGGTTGGTACGCTCTCTCTCTCTCTCTCTCTCTAGAAAGGAGGGGTGGGGGAGGAGGAGGAAGAGAAGCCGAAGCGCCGCTAGCAGCAGCGAGAGGAGAGAGAAAGGAGGGGGGGGGGAGAGAAAACGCAGCGACTTTGTCCCTGCGGACGTCAGAATTCCATTGGATTTGATTAAGAGTGTCAGCCGCCGACCCGCTTACCACCCGCCTCCCTTCACTGCCGCATGGGCCTGGTGGCGGCGTGGCCCCACTCGGAAGCGACGGAGGAGCCGTTCGCGTGCGTGCGCGTGGGTTCGATTAGGAGAGGCTGGATTTCTTTTTGGGGTTGTGTTTATTTTATTATTAGTTTATTGTTATTATATTGTTGTTCCTGTGTGCCGGTGTCGCGAAAGGAAGTCAGAAAGGAAGCAGGGCCCGACGCCGGTATGGCAATTGGCGAAGAAGATGGGGCGTATGGTATGGATGGTAGCAGTAGCAGGACGGGGCGGTTCTGGTCTGCTACTGCTACTGCTAGCTCTCCTTCCTTCCTCCCGCGACAAGGGGCGGGACGGCCTCCGCGTCTACGTGTTGGTCCAGGCAGGGCTTTTTACCGGGGGGGTTATGCCACTTGTGGTGGACTTGTGTGGTGTACCACATGTTTGTGGGATACCACTTGTAACGACAGCGTTCTGTTTTTTCTTTTTTTTACACACAAGAGGCAACTTAAGTCACTCGACCCTCGCTCCTGGTATGGTTTTGGTTATAATTGGCGTCCATCTTTCTTGTTTTACCTAGCGAGAAATCACTCTTTTAAGCTTTTTTTTTGGAAACCGGATCGAATACAGACATATATGAGTGATGATCCTACATTCTTTCTCTATCTCGTATTGTATTCTATCTCATATTGTTTCTTTGATATCAGAGCTAGATGCGAATCATGTTAAATATGGATATCTGTCTTATATACAATATATAAAAAAAAATCTGATTTTGAGTATACATAGAATGAATGCAAATGGGTTTGTTCACAAGTCCACAAGAAATCTAAACGATATGGCAAGTAAGATAGAAGGATAGGCCAGCTCAATGGATAATAGATGTCAGACGCGGAAGCAAGGTCAACCAGTGTTAATTCATGGATTCGACAACCAACAGTTATGATCTCCGTAAAACTAGCGAGCAACATGTGGCTCAGCCATATTGTGCACGTCCAATTGCTTATGATTTTCTATGTTGTTACGTGTAATTTTTTAATCAAAAGCTAAGTAGGGCCTATTTGGTGGAGCTCTTGGAACAGCTTCCAAGTTGAATCTAGGAGGAGCACTGCTAAACTATTCTTTATTACTCAGGTAGAAGTGATTCTCTAAAATAAGCTAGGGGGCTCAGAGCTGAAAAAAGAAGATTCACCTGATTTACTCCATCTCCACGCAAAGTTGCCGTATGCATAAAGCATAGAGTTTGTCCTAATGAATCATAGAGAAATATTTTTAGTTAGAGAAATCACTTCTCTAAGAAAAAAAACTAGCTTCCACCATAGAATCTAAAGGAGAAGTTGTACAAAATAAGCCCTCAATGTATGGTGACAAAGCTAAACACTCTGAACATAAAACAGCTATCTACACAAGATTGCTGGATTCTATGACAACAGTTAGCTCCTATCCACCACAAGTCAAAAAACACGGAACAAGGCATGATTTTGCTCTGTTTCTACATTCGAATCCTTGATGACTGTAAACCAAACGAGAACGAGGTGACTATGTGTATTCAACCTAATCGGGCAACCAAATATATAATCATGCAACCCAGACTTACTCCCTCCATCCCTAAATAAATGTCGCTTCGCTTTTTAAAAAATAACTACCGGTAATTTTAATAAATAATAAATATCATTGATTGGTATCATAATTAGTATCATCAAAAAGATCTTTGGATCTAGTTTTTTAACAAAATTATTTGGGATATAAATATTGCACGTGTTTTCTACAAATCAAGTTAAATTTGTAGCACACATGTATCCCACAGTGACACTTATTTAGGGACGGAGAGAGTAGATAAGACAAGTAAACTGAACAATAATCTACTACATTTAGAGATGCCATGCTCTGGCCGAGTCCAAGATATATATAGAACAAACACACCCGATGAGTCGTTTGTAGCGAGTAGGCGGTCGGGTTCAGGTGTGCTTCGGCTGGTGGCTGGTAGCCCAGTCACTGGCGCTGGACCACCTCCCTCCCTCCCCGCGCTCGCGTATGCACTCCATCCACGCTTCATTCATGAAAATCCTCCTCCTGGCTAGGGATGAAAACGGTATGGATATTTTCCGACCGTATTCGAGACCGAATTCATTTAGAGAGGTTTTTATCCGTTCGTATTCAAGTCCGGATATTCATCATCCGGTACCATATCCGTATCCGAATACTCAAATCACATATTTATGATGTCGATATCCAATCGTATCCTATCCGGCATGATTGACACTATCCGTATTTGAATCCGAATCCGGACAGAAATATAAAATCAAATATGGTATCAGTGATATCCGTTAATATCAGATCCGTTTTCATCCATGCTCCTGGCGCAACGGCAGATGCAATTTGACCTGACACGCACGGCGCGAGGAATTCATTCATGCGTCAGCAGCGAGGCACTCACCAATCCCATCGCGAATTCACTCCTTATGCATGGCGCTGGCGCCTAGCAGTAGCAGGAGTAAGTACTCCTAGTCCAGTCCGAGGGCAGCGGCTACGTGGATCGACGGGAGGCGAGGCCCCCACCATACAGAGAGATACTGTACTCCTCCTCCCCTTGCTGCTGCTTTGCCACTGGTACTAGCAACAGTTTGTTTTAAAGAAAAAAAGTACTAGTAACAGTAACAGGACAGTACTACTCCAAGATGATGACAGACAGGGACGACGATGGCAGCCGGATGCAGCGTACGGAGGAGTACGTACGTACGTGAGGGAATTTGTTTTTCATTCACAATCGCAAGCAGGCGCCGGAACTACTACTACAGTAAGGCCTTGTTTAGATGGGGGGAAGAGAGATTGAAAAGTCCTGTAGCAGTTTATTTGTATTTGGTAAATATTGTCCAATCGTAGCCTAACTAGGCTCAAAAGATTCGTCTCGTGATTTACAACCAAACCATGTAATTAGTTATTTTTTTACTAATATTTAATGCTCCATATATAGGGTAGAAATTGATGTGATGGAGAGAGATTGAAAAGTCCTGTAGCATTTCGTTTGTATGTGGCAAATATTGTCCAATCGTGGCCCAACTAGGCTCAAAAGATTCGTCTCGTGATGTACAACTAAACTGTGTAATTAGTTATTTTTTATACTTATATTTAATACTCTTTATATACGGATATAAATTGATGTGATGGAGAGAGAGTGAAAAAACTTGGAAGTTGGAGGGGGAAGTAAACAAGGCCTAAGTTCCATGGTTGACAAGCAACGCATGATCGATCGATCCTGTGTTACATTGCACAGCAGATGGATCATCCCCTTGGTCGGTCGGCGAATTGTCTTGCCATAAATAACAGAGCACCACCACCTGGACATGGCCAGGTTAAGAGAGAGAGAGGTATATAGCAGGGGGAGGAGTGGCGGACACGAATGTAGTAGCCGGCCGGCCGACCGAACCGGCGCAGAGGACGCACAGCGCAACAACAGCCAACATGGTATGGTATGCGCATGCATTCTATTTGCGTACCTAGAGTAAGCTGCTGCTAGCAACAGCGAGCGGGCGTCGGTGCCGAAGCGAGCCAAATGAGAAGGTCACTTCGTTTCGTTCCATTTCGAAATCATCCAGCATAACAACATGGGCACCGCGCCGGACGGAGGCCGGATCGGAGCCGGTGCGGGTGCCCGGAGGCCAGGGGGGTGCATGGCCTCATCCTGAATCCTGATGCGAGCAACAGCCAAGCCACACGTACAGGTGACCTGCACGTCTCCGGCCGGGAGAGAGCTCGGCCTCCTCCGTGTGTCGTGCTCGTACTGATGGACAGGACTTGGGGGCCCGGGGCCCCCAGGGTCATGTGTGCTATGCCCAGGATGTGGATGGGGGTCAATCTAGACTGTTAAAACGGTTTCGTTCTGGTCCTGGCTTCAGTTTTTCCGTATAAAGTCTGATAGATACAAATTTCATATTGATCACAGTTTTTATTATTAGGGATCTTTTAGAGCTCAAATATTTGTAAGTTATCATATTTTCAAATTTATTATTTTTTTTAAATAACCTAGGATGTTGACATGGTCAATACCAATTTTGCAGCTCTAATATAGTCTACAATTTGTTAGTTGACAACACTTTTATCTCAATAGATACTCCAATGTTTGCTTTAATTTTACATATTAGGAAAATAATTTTTTAATTTTCAAAAAGACCATGGGCATTTACATGGCTTGTCCAAAGTTGTAGACAATCTCAATGCAGCTTATAACTTTTTGGTTTATTTTTTAACATGACATTGTTTAGAGGCCTTAATATTTACTTCTCGCAAAAAATATTCTTCGAAGTTGAAATTTATTTATTAATTATTTTTCAAACAATCTCATTGGAGACACGCTCTACACCAATTTTGTAGTGCTTCAAGCGATCTAGAACTTTCTAGTTATCTTTTTTTTTTTCATTTGAGATGATCTGAACTAAATAAAAGATGGCATGGCTAAAAAAATTGAAGATATGTGGGACCAGATTCCATGTCAGCCAAAAACACTAAACTATCTTACGGGCCCAATCTTAAATAAACTCTTATAAAGCCAAACCTCATTAGCTATTTTTTCAATATGCAAGCTATCCACCTCATATCAACCCACTATTAGATGTATTTATGGTCAACTAGCATTTGCAATTATGATCAACACACATCATGTATTTAGTTGTCTACATTAGCGTGCCACATCATCCTTTAATCTTCATTAAATTGTTTATTTCTTTGTATAATTAATTTTATTCAAAATCATCAGCAATTTTCATGGCAAATGAGGTATTTACCTAGTTTATTCAATTTTGAAAGTAAGGCGTAAGTTGTCCGGTATTCATGTTCGAAGGTGTTATTTTAATTCAGCGAGAAGTTCAGGGGGGATCATACTTTACACTATAAATTATTATTCCTTGAATCGCTAACCAGCCTGTGTACCTGATGCATTATCTCCGGAGATAGGTTGTGGATGAGTTATGCCCACATGGAGCAGCCAAAAAAAAAGAGGTTATATATGTATATTCCAAAGATGCGGTGTGCCACGTGTTCCAGTACCAAGAATATAATGCTTATTATTTCATAGTTGTTAATCCCTCCCTAACTAACCTCTTTGTTTATATAGACGGTATATACGACGTAGTATCCATTAAATTTGAGGATCTCCATTTGGTACCCCAAAATACAAGGTTCCGTTCGATGTGCCTGCCGGAGACCGTGTACCAGAGCCCAGGTCTTTGGATGTTTCACAATTCAACATTTAGAATGTGTTAAAAAAAGTCAATGTGTCAAAAGCAAAGGTCGTTATAAGGAGTTGTTGGGCAGTAACTTGTGGTTGGTGGAGTTGCATAGTAAAACATTGGAACATTAGACATTGGCGCTTCTCTGTGGGCTAGCTGCACATGCCATCTCTTGTCCCTTAACCAAGTAAAGTTGGCTGCTAATTCTAAAAAAAAAAAGAGTAAAGTTGGCTGCTAGAAGACTTCCAACCTGAGTAGCCGTGAGAAGCATTTGTTACTTTGTATATTAGATTCCACATGTAGTTGTTTGCGTCCTAAGAATGCCTATTCAAAAAGGTCGTCTCTGCCAATACCTAATAAACCTGGATACTCCTTTTCTCATAGAATTATTTTGGAAGTTGGAATTTCGTCTAAATTTTTTGGAGTGAGGAATAAGTCTTAACTAAGGATAACCTAGTCCAAAGAATTTGGCATGCCAATCAAAAGTGTTGTTTCTGATTGCCACAAAAAACAGTATTTTTTTCTTTTGTTGTCAAAATCGTTCACATAGCTATTATTTCAACAGAACCCCTAAGATCCATATTTCATAAAAAAAAGAAATGAGAGATCATTTTTGTGGGCGTGACCGCTCTTTGTTATTAGCTAGGTAAGTTTTAGTGTTGTTGGAATATTATGCAATGATACTATATATGTTTGTGAAAAAAAATATATGATTTTTTAATGAAGGTCATATCTTTAGGAAACTTATTATTGGCTATGGTTTTGGGGGGGTTCAAATGTAGTAAGGAAATAAGGTATATCATCCATTAAACGTCCTTACAATTGGAATGACTGTCCTGTGGCTCTTTGCATGCACCGCTCCATCGTCGTGCTGTCTTGAAAGACTCTGGCCTAATAGGGCGTCCCAATGGTCTGCCCTACCACATGCATCTGCTACTGGAGAGGAAGGGGAAAGGCCCACCGGTGTGGAGAAAGAGAACACTACTACAAAAAATCTTTTGCAAGGCACTTTGAAATGGACCTCGGAGGTGGTTAGCCTCAAAAACCGCCTCGGTTAATGCTAGGTATTAACCAAGGTGGTCATTTTTAATTAACCGAGACGGTTACAATAACCGCCTCACAAAATAGATTAACCGAGGCGGACAACTTAAAAATAACCGTCTCGGTTAATACTATATTAACCGAGGCGGTTGTTATAAAAAAACCGTCTCGGTTAATCTATTTTGCGAGGCGGTCAGGTTATAAGACCCGCCTCAGTCAATTTGGGCCCAAATAGCCCATCTAGAACCCGATAACAACCCATGAATATATATACCAGAGAACTTAAAACCCTAGCTCTTACTCATTCCCTCCCCCAGCCGTCACTCCCTCCCTCTCTTCTCTCTCACTTTCTCTTCTACCTCTCTTCTCTCTCCCTCGGCGCGGGCCCGCCAGTGCGGGCGGCCCTCCCTGGGCACGGGGCGTGTGGCCCCACCGGCGCGGGTGGCGGCCTCCCAGGCGCAGGCGCGGCCTTTCCCCGGCGGGCGGCGGCGGCCTCCCCGGCCGGCGGGCGGCGGCCTCATCGGCGTGGGCGGGAGGCCCCCGGCGTGGGGCGCGGACACCCGGCGCGCCCCGCGCGGGGGGCGGGGCCTCATCGGCGCGGCGGGGCCTCCCCTGCGTGGCGGGCGGCCTCACCCGGCGCGTGCGGCGCAAGACGCCGATTCGGCGAGGCGGTGGCCCGGCGGCGAGGCGGTGGCTCCGTCCTCCACTGCATGGCCCCTCTCCCTCACCGGTGCGGGCCCTGCAGACGGGCGCAGTGAGCGGCGGCGGAGAGCCGGATCCGGGCGGAGAGCCGATCCGGCCGGATCCGGCCGCGGAAGCGGCAACGGCGAGCCATATCCGGCCGGATCTGGCCGCAAGCGGTGGCGGCGACCTCGATCCACGGTGACAACACGCGGGCGAGGCCTGCTCCCCGACGGCGACGGCGGGCGGCAAAGCAGGCGGCACATTTGGGCCCATATCCAAGCCCGTTAGGGTTTGGTTTGGGTTTTTTCTTTTTTTTTTGATTTTTCTGTGTGATTAACCGAGGCGGGCAAGCAACCGCCTCGGAAAATAGGTCTATTTACTGTGACCTTATGTTCGAGGCGGTTGCAAAAACCACCTCGGTTAATCAATTTTGACCGTCTCGGTTAATATTTCTGTAGTAGTGGAAGGAACAGAGCCCTCCATGGCCTGAGGTGCTGAACCATAATAGTGTCGCCTAAGCTCATCTACCAGTGTGCCCCCACCGACTTAATGTGCTCGAAGGAGACAGGCAAAGCGGTCGGTCTCCTCTTTGCGGTATATATTTCTAGGGACGGCCATGCTATCGTCATATACTCTGAACTACACTGCTTTTCTTAGGATAACCCGTCGCGTCCTTTGTGATCCCATGAACCAAAGTAATACTTATATTATAGTCTCTCAGACGTGCTTTATAGAGATTATGCTCTCGCTTGAATCCATAGGGACATATAGGGCATATGTGTAGTGTCCGTAAGTTGTTCATTCATATGGGCAAGGGTGCGTGCGTATAATGTGAGCTTATGCATGTTTAGAAAAAAAAAAAGGGGATTCAACAGGTACATAAAGGAAGCGTGCAGAAGTATCAAAGAAAAAGAAAAAAAAAGTTCACACTCGCTCTTTTTCTAAAGCGCAAGTAATTAGTCCTTGAGGAAGACCAATCAACCGCATGGCAGATCGGTCCATACTTTTACTATGCATACATAATACATATGAACACAAGCATCATATAGACTGAAAATATTTTGTACCACCGATAAAAAAATATTTTGTCCACACACCCACACACACACACACACATATTCGGTAACATGCGTCGTAGACTAAAACAACAAACACAGACCACTGGAATGGGCAAAAGAAAGATAAATAATGGAAGCAGATCAAGGAGTACGATAGCTTGGGATCCTGTCAATGTATAAAGAGGTCTTTTCATAATTTATTCACACTTGTCAAGGTATTGCGAACGTGTACCACAAGAACAGCGACCCGGCAACTGAATGCAGGTGCTTTTGCTGCTTTCCTTTTCCAACAAACCAGCCGCTTACTCTTACTCTTCCGCAGACCAACGGCCAACGGCTGCTCATCCCAAAAGCAGTTTATGCATGCATTATTAGAACATGTCCATGTTCAACAAAGAACCTTTAGGACAGAAGAACCAGTCCATTTTCCAACATTCAGAGGTCAAAGCCTAGATTGACCCTGCACTACATATATCTATATTGGTTCGTTTGACATCTCTATATCAGAATGACTTGGACTATGAAGGCCTCCTGTTCACCATTGTTATTAAGAATTAAGAAGACTTCAGTCCGTGGATCAGTCCTTGTTTGTGACAGGAAAACCCAATTCTGAGACTACATGATTAATGGGGTTTCAAAGTTGATTTTTGATTAAATGGGGTTTCAAAGTTGATTTTTGATTTTTTTCTGACTCCTGCAACTTTTCGAGAAATGCTATATGTATTCTACAGTTCGTTGTTTTTCAGATCATTGCGATTGCAAGTGGAGAAAACGAGAATACAAAGTACTAACAAAAACCATATATGGGCTTTGATTTGTGGCAACCGGCACTTGGCAAGTCTGGCTAACTGGCGCATTATATATTCTTCATTTTCTCCAGCCTGGCCCAAACTGCATTTGTTGTTGGACCAAACAAAATGATGGGCCAAGTTGTTGGACCAAACATCTCAATTTTTAAAAAAGTCTATTTCCCTGCTCGAACCCTAAAATTAGGTAAACCACCCTCTGAACTTTTAAAACGGTTCATTTTAGCTCTCTGACCTAGTCATAAGCGGTTTGAAGACAGTTTTGTCTTTTTTTCTTTTTATTTATTTCGGCTAAAACTTTAAAAAATCATAGTAAATTATAAAAAATCCATAAAATAAAAAAAATCAAATTTTGTTGAACTCCATATGGGTAGGTCTACACAGTCAACATATAATATATATGGTATGCTTTGATATTAAATCAAGGATGGAGGGAGTAGTGAATAGGAGAATAGTTCTACAATGATATGTTAGCAAGATGTGTTTGGGGCAGAAAAAAAGAAAACAAGGGGAACTAGAGGATCATTCTATTCTTGGTAACAAAATTGCATTCAGTAATCTAATTTGATGTTTTGGTTATTGATGCACTTTTCTAGAAACTTGATAAAATTAGAAAATAATTTTACCTAGAACAAAGAAGTAAAGGATAGTGCAGAGAAAGACATCATAAAATGTAAGTTTATCATAAATTAAATCATCATCCATTTAATCAATTTATGCAAAAATAAAAATATTTTTATGATATTAAATTACATTAGTTATAAAAATATATTTTTATAATTTAATTCTTTTGGTTTAGTACATGTTATTGTTTCAATCTATAACTTTGATCAAAGTTATGATATTTTAACTTAGAACAAATATAAAGTCCTTATATATTATAAAATGGAGGGAGTATCTATTATTGGTGATATGTACATACAACTGTTAAGCAACAGGGGCCCCAAGTCCAATGTCACATGTCTAAACTGAAACTTGGACTCGAATATTAATTAGATAATGGAAAAATCTGGTTAGCTTTACGTGGCTATTTGAGCACCACACGTGTTTTTATGTCTTCCATTCGCTACTAAAAGATTTTGCACGGTCGGTTGGTGACCCATTTATAAGGACATTTAGCCAACCGGTTGTATATTTGCAGCCGGGCCGTATCCAGCAGCAAGCAACAGTGGCCCCACCAAGTCCAATGTCACATGTTTATTTTAATGCGAATTAGGCACACTAGTCCACCAACCCGTGCTCTTGCACGGGCTAGAACCTTATGAAACATAGGGATTATTTTTTATTTAATATATTTACTTTCTTTTGTTTATTTTCTTACATAATTAGCATAATAAATAGATAGTTTATAACCTCTATCTAATTGTGACTAACTTATTGATCATGCTCTGTATTTTGTTCATTGACGTCCATAATTATTTCCTTTGTATGATAATTTTGTGTATCTTGAGCACGGATTTAGTACTAACCTTAGCATAAACTATGGTGATCTTGTTGGAGCCCATATCTTATGACATCGTGAATCTAAAATCTTATTGGCTCCTATAGATTTTAATTTTATCCCTAACTTATATTAAGTTGAAACTCCTATGCTTATTAATTCTTCATTTTTACCTTATAAAAGCATTTTAGGTCATAGATTGCACTCTTAAGTATTATGATGACTAAAGAACCATTTAAAACCTTTGCTTTAGATCATTGGTAGAGGTTGATGTGGGAGCTAGGATTGGATAGCGGTACTAATAATCTCAAGATGGTATTAATATTAAGCCTCATAATGACTGTTTACTCTAAAGGAATCTCGTAGGCTACAAACATAAAGCCGCCTTTGGTCCGCACAAATCTATTCTGCTTCTCATGAAGTTTGAAATTTCTTATCAAGAAATAATATGTAAAGTAATGGTTCTAGCATTAATATAGATACATCAATAAATGTATAGATATATCTAAGTCATGATTATGAAACATAACATATATTTATTGTCGCGTGTGCATGCAAAATATATTTGCATGATGGCACAAAATATATGTTTACTATAATCAAATTTTTGTGTATTAATATTAATAGGAGTAAGTAATGTAGACACATATATGCTTTATGGTTGTTTTTTAAGTGAAGATTATGACAATTTAGATGTAGATTTGAGAGGATATTTGAGTTTTTATATAGACTATACTATTTTTAAAATATATAGTGCTTAAAATGGAATTACCACATTGATATGACATAAGGTTTTTGTCTAAATATATAAATTATTTAATAACTTATGAAATTTATTATGATAGCGTATCAATGTAACTTAAAGTGAATTGTTACTATGTGTTTAGTTAAGACAACAATATTTCCACACTTGATAAGCTATTAAATAAATATTTACCTTGATGTATATATCTTTATTTGGTGGATATTGTGCATAGCACTATGCTTACTATTAACTTTGCAATGGTAATATGTAATTTATAAATATATCAACCATAATTTATAGATATTTAATTATTGTTTGCAATAACTTATTTTAGTATTTAGATGTAGAATGGAATGATATTTTTATTTTTCTATAACAACTTAGGTGGACAATTGAGATACAAATCAAAGATGGTAACATATGCTATCTTCCTTTATAGCATATATAAGTAATTTGAATGCAAATTTGGGGTTTACTTTGCATTGACATTCATAATAGCGAGGTGGGTAATTTATAAATCTAAGGGGATTAAGTTAAATTATTTTTTCTAGTAGAAATGCATAATTTAGATATAAATTTAGTTAATTATTTTGAATTACCTTTCATAATGATTGAGCTAGGTAGCTTGTATACAAATTTAAGGCGTTACTCTAAAATATCTTTCATAACTGCAAGAGTTGCTAATTTAGATTTAAATGGAGAGGGTTATTTTGGATTGTTTTGGTAATAGTAGAGTATGTAATTTCAACGTAAAATTAGGGGCTTATTTTATATGAGAATTTCTAGGATTTATCTTTTTTTTAAACGCGTCTAGTGAGAATTAACGTGAAGAAGCCATTATGGCCTTGAGGTAGGTAAATTTTTTATAGAACAGAATAGTTCCAACGATTGTTATTGGTGCCGACGATAAGAGTCTATACCAAATTACTGGCCAAAATATTTATGATTATTGTGAAAATTTAAAAAAATTATCTAGCATGCCTATATTAAAATAAATGTAGAAGTGCTATATAAAAAAACAATGACAAATGTTGAACAATGGATTTGTATTTTTTCATTGTTGACCAAAATCGTCTCCTCTATTTTTATAGATAATAATTGTATCACACAGATGCAAGTTGTTTCTTGGTGTATGAGTGTGTGTCTCATATTTTTTATAGATTAGAGTTCAATCTGATTTTTTGTTTAATAATAGGTTAATGAATGTGATGTCTACGGCCATTAACGGCAAAAAAAAAAAAAAAAAAAAAGAACGATAGTTGTTGCCCCCCCATATGTTAGGCGTACGTTTTAACGTATGAGAACGTGGCTAGTCAAGATTTTTTTACGTAATATTAATGTAATTTTGCTTTTGTTAATAATACATTAACTGACCATAAATATGATGGAATTTGCCTTGCCGTTGGAGATTTGACCACGTCAGGTTGATTTTTTTTTCTTCCAAACAATATCTATAATAGCAGAGGTGGGTAATTTTTTTAGAAAAATAAAATAGATCTAAGGGTTATAAATGGCTATCCTTTTTATTTGATGGTTAGATGTTTCGATTAACGTGAGAATTTCTAGCATTTATTTTTTTTTAGCGCGTCGATAAGGATTAACGTGGAGCCTCCATTGGAGCCTCTAATTAGTAATAGTAAGATAAGATATGAATCTATCATGGCATCGATGGAATCCGTGACCTTCCACCTCGTATGTTCTTTTTTACCACCGTCCCACTACAGAATTACTCGAAAGGCTTTTTTATTCCAAACCTTGTGAAACACACTATTTGTAGACGGTTCACATGAATTTCGAGAGGCCCCACTAGACAGCCACTCACACGCGTGCGAATGTGTACTTCACGGCTACGAAGAATCAAACCTGTGACCGCATCGTCTAGCCTGTATCTCATCTAACTATACTCCACACTAAACTGACTTGTGTCCATAAGGCAGATTCATTTGCTCGTATTATCTTCATCTAATTCTGAAACAAGTACTTGAAACCCTAAACAAATTTAAATAAAAAAATATTTCAAACTACAAAGTTATAGATATCTTTGAGGTCTAAAATATTAGTATTAGTATTTTCTCCATTTGAGGTAGATTGAAAAAAAAATTGAATTTCAAATGTGATGAATTTAAACATAATTTTTCTTGGATAAATGATTTCAAATAAAATGATTATTATTTACAAAGTTCAATAACTCTTCGAGATCTGTAATTTTTGGTCATTTATGCATTCGTTGTTATTTTAAAAATTTAAATTTTACTATATGTGGTGCACCTATTTTTTAGAGTGATCCTACATCAATCGTCTCTACAAATAAAATAGACTTGTAGAGGTGGCTTTTAGATCTAGCCACCTCTAGAATTCGATTTGTAGAGGGTTATATCTAGAGCCGCCTCTACAAATAAGTGCATTTATAGAGACATGACTCAGTTCAGACGGATTTATGGAGGTAACAATATGTTGAGCCGCATCTATTAATAAAAACATCCGTTGCTAAGAAAACAAATTTGTAGTAGTGCACGCGCAAGTGCTGGGCTAGTCATGCCAGAATTCGCAGCGTAGCCGAAAATATCATTCGGTCCGAACATAGGACCGATAGATAGAGATGTGGAAGTGAAGAGGAGAGGAGAGGAAGCCATAGAGATGGAATAGATACGTAGTAGTACAAGTGAAGAGAAGATGAAAGAAAAGGAATAGATAGGAACAAATGAGTAAAGGCAAAAGAGATAAGGATATGCTAATTAATGAAGTGGTTGGCAGCTGCAAGTCAAGTGGGGGTAGTGGTTTGTGCATTGCATATACTCTACATCGCGGCTATAAAAAGGCCGCCCAATTTTTGGTATGTGCTTGAGTCGTTCCAGTTCCAACACAAGAGTAAGGACGACGACAGCGTCGACGAGAAGCATGGTCGCCGTCCGCAAGGCATGGAGGCGGACACCGACACCGGCAAGAAGGAGCACGGCAAGGAGATGAGTGAGCACCACAGGCACAGCAGCCAAGTCCACACCCACGGCCACGACCAGGGCAACAAGAAGCACAGCCACGGCCACGGCCACAGGGAGGAGCACGCCGGCGGCGGGAGGGAGGCTGCTGACCTGCTGGAATACCTTGACGCTGGTGGCATGGCTCCAGCGGCCGTTCTCGTAGGCATCTGTATCTCTCGTACTATCAGTTCTATTGCTTACGTTGTTTCTGTGAAGCTATATATAGCTTACTACTACTGACCTGCATATGCATAAAAAAACAGGAAAACAGGTACAGGGCCTTGACCGGGAGACAGTACGACAAAATAGAAGGATTAATCAGCTCGGAGCAGATCGCCAAGCAGCAGAGCGAGGAGGAGGAGGAAGCTGGCAGTGGCAGGGAGAACAAGGGTGTCATCTACGAGTTCTGAACTTCTGATAGTTAATCGATCATATATAATAACACAATGGAGCCAGCCAGCAGAGATTCAGATGTGCATGTGTTTGCTTAATTGCTTGTTTCTCCTATCTATGTTATATATTACTATATGCTTAAATAAAACAGGCTTAATAAGGCTGATCGAGAAAAAAAAATGTTTAAAATAATATTAATCGATCGTTCTGGCAGAAATTGTTGGCAAAAGGTGTACGTTTATGTACATATTATTCCATAGCGTATAATATATACTAGGAGAGTGTTGACGGTCCTTAACGCCTATTTTATACCACCAACTATTGCTCAATATAACATGATATCAACCATAAAGCATAGTTGTAGGGTTTGATTCTAACGAGTTCCACGAGTTGTGTTGTTCTTGATCGTTTTGCAGGTATATCCAATTTTATACACAATAAAAAGTATCTCAAATGATGAATTGGACTACACCATTGCGACGGGCTCGTCGAGATGATCGAAACGGACATATCATTTGCTATATTTGGAGTCCGGAGTGAAAAGATATTAATTTTATAAATAAAGGAGAATTATCACTAATGGGCCCTACGCCCAAGCAAGGCCCATGACGTGAGAAGAGTCTCATATGGCATGGAAGAGGCCCAAGAGAGGCACCCCAAGATGCTCCCTTGAGTGGGCTCACATGAGGGATGATTGGAAGACCCAAGTTAAATGTATAATGGCCCAACAGAGCAAACGGTGCGAAGAATTAGTCCCACATCGCCTGGAGGTAAGAGGTGGGAGGCTTTTTCTAGACTATAAATAAAGAGGTAGACCCCCTTCCTAAGGGCACCACATTATTATGGAGATGTAGAGGCGTCCCCTCGAATGGATGACCTCTCATCTCTAGCTTAATTAGGGCTAGACTTTCCAATGTAGTAGTTCTAGTTGGGAGTTAGGAAGAGGCGAGCTTCGCTCGGGTTCGGAGGAGTCTTCAGGAGTTTTGGTATGTCTTTGTATTTATTCTTGTAAGACTTATGCTTTAATATATTTTATCTTCTCTATTTACTTTTATGCATTACATTTGATTGGTTAGTATAGTTGTTATACTTTAGCATAGGATCTTCGCTTTGTATTAGGTGCTCTAGTTATAGATCGTGACTAGAGTAGTATTCTTTTAGCGTAGACGTGGTGTCTAGGCTAGAGTTTACCCGAGGTTGCGCCCATCTCTTACGGTTAGTTGTGGTAGCCATCGAGGTGACAGCTTTGTTGGTCTTCGTATTCCACCACGTCGGAGTTGGTGTTTCGTAGAGCTTTTTGGCGACCTTACCCGGCTACCTTCTTCCCAGTCTTGTTCGAGAGTTGGATAGGTACTGTTGCTTCAAAGTGTTATTGTGTGATTGCTTTATCTACCATGAATTAGTTATATAGAACCAAAGTAATAGAGAAGTATTCGGGGAACATTGAGCTCTTCGGGTTGTCCTCTCACTTTAGCTATCTACTCTTTTTATCATAGAATTCTCCCGTGTGTGTCATATATATATAATTCATATCATCTATCATTTACCCCCTACTTTAGTCTAGTTGGTGTATTAAGTTAGTAGATACATGATGGTGAACTATCAATGTCTTTAACCAATGTTTCCCAGTGGTAAAATATAAATAACGATACCTGGAATACTCCCGGTAAAATGCTACAATGGTTTTCTGTGCGCTTGTGGAATCCTTTATAATTTAATTGTGCATAAGAAATACTAACAAGCATTTTTGGCGCCGTTGCCGGGGATAGGGATTTACCTCTATTTCTAGTAGCGACGTTAGAAATGTCAACAAGCATTTTTGGCGCCGTTGCCGGGGAAATAATTGGTGTAGAGATTTTGATATTGATCTTGATATCTGCTAATCTAGTTTACCACTAGCTTTAGTAGGATTACCCCTGTTTCGTTGAGTTGTGGAATAAGCAGAATATCAACTGTTTCAATCTTCTGGCGAAATTCCACAAGAACAAGACATAGGAGATACTGAAGAACTCAGGGTGCCTAAACATACATGATCCATCAACAATGAAGCTCTGCCATCTCACGGTATGTATAAACGTTTATATATATTTCACTAACCATGTGTAGATTGAGAGAAAAAAATCATCGTCACAAGACGTCAAAGTTCATCATATGTGACGAATAAAGACCATTTGCACAACTCACTTTGTGAGTCATGGTAGTTATGATTAAGAATGGTGAGAAAGTCTTGCTCATAGGCTTTAAATTTGATGAGTAGTTATCCTGTTGTATTCCACTGCATGTGTACTTTGAATAATCCATGCATATACCCCATCTCATATCAAATCCACAGCATGTTCAGTTCCTTGCACATATGCATATCACTTTCATCTCTATCTAAAAAAAATAATATATATATATATATTCTCACCATACATGATCATGCTTTTATCTCTATTTGAGTAAACCTCTAAATGCTTTTATGCTATCTTTGTTTGCTATTGTATGCTTAGGTTTTGAAGTATTTTCATACACCTTTTAAATTAAGCATGGTGCTTGGTTTAAACCGTCTTCTTAAATTATATTAGACATGGTGTCTAGTTTGGTTTTTGAATCATAAGGTGTGTTGAGTTTACTTCTAAAAAGCTTTTAAATTAAGCGTGGTGCTTAGGTTAAAATGCTTTCCTAAATCAAATTAGACGTGGTGTCTAGGTTGATTTTTGAACTTAAAGTATGTTTTAGTAGGCAATGGATATCTTGTTAGACTAACCCCTGCTAGAAATTTCCAAATTCAATTCGGATAAGTCAAGAGATGAACTCACATTAGAGATGAATCAAGGCATGTGACGATGTCCAATAACTTTGCACAAAAAAGGAAGACACAGCTCATTCTCCATGGAAGAACTGTAAGTATCAAAGTTTATATATTTAATCCTTTGTTGCAAGTTACCTTTGCCTTGAACCATATAAAAGTGCAGCTATCAACAAAATTTGTTAAAAGAAATCTATGCTAAGGTAATCCTAAAAGTCTATCCTTTCATTAGCATAGATAAAATTCGCATGAATTATATGAACCATAACCCACATTCTAAACTTGTTGCAATCCCTCGGGTATGTGTCCACTAACGTTTATGCAGAAAAAAAAAAGAATAAATGTCTTATCATGGTTCGAAAAGGAAGGAGAACAAGTATATAGAAAAGACTAAGATGAAAAGAAATCAATGTAAGAACACTTCAACACCTTCTACACTTCACCATGATAGTGGACCAGTCACCATATAAGACATAAGGTGCATTTATCCAAACTTTATGCAACTTTAAATTATATTCGACATCTTATACCACGTTGTTAATTGTCTTGGTTATCCATACCTTATGCTTAATTTACAAAAAATAAATAAAATTCTCTGTTGGTTCACCTACATATTCTTGGTTCTATTTGAATAAATATCTTTAGTCTTTTGAACTTTCTTAGTCTATTATAAGTATGCTTTAGAATATTACTTAAACACTATAACATCAAAGCATATTTGTATAAGAATGTGGTTGTATATATGGACTATCCGCTCCTGTATAAAAATGTTCAAATCATATTAGAAGACTTCATAGAATCAAATCAAGGTTAGAAGTATTCTTTAAAATTATATCTTCTCCTTAACCTTATTTGGAAAATTTGAAATAATGGTGAATCATTTAAATATGGGCTACAAATTAATCTTTAACTACTTGGCAAACACTATCCATACTTTAAATAAATAGTATATTCCTTCGGGTATGTGTTGTCTACTAATCCCTTGCAGAGAAGAAATAATGAGAGAAACAAAAGTCTAGAAGAGTGAGAAAGGAGTATAACATATGAGACAAGATGCTAAGGAACAACTCAAGATGCAAGGAAGGAAAAGACCATTGAAATTCAACTACCCTTTACCACATAGTGCCATCACGCTCCGGTAATAAAGGTAATATCTTTAAAGGTAAGTGGTCATTATTTCCTCTTGAGCTTAAAGTACACACCATAGCACTATTCTCTTGATCTCAATCTTAACCAAATGAGCTCAAATATGATATATCTTATTTTGGAAGATGATAGTCATCTTGTTAATCTTGATAATTTATAAAGATGAACAATCCTTCCATAGGTTAAGTAACTCCACTCCTTTATCTCATAAGCTTAAATGCTGTATTTATACTTTTAATATTCTCACCCAAGATATAAATGCACAATGTGAATAGACATCAATCCTATTGTGCCTAAGGTTAGAGAATGAATAAATTTTTGGTTCTATTGGTGTTTTTTCACCAATAAGAGCCTATGCACTTGATCTCTACCTTGTCTTTATGAGTAGAACACGCATCAAGCAAAGTGTAGGAAGATTCTCTAAATTCTACAAGTGGGAGTTCTAAACTAGTAACAAAGATGCACATAAGATTAGCTTTGAGATGCTAACAAAAAAGAAAGGAAAAAGGTGGCACCACCATTGGAAATGCCACTAGTGAAGACACCACCTCAATCCTCATCCTTAGAAGCAAACCGAAGTATTCGATCAATGAACTACTGCAAGGAGGAGTCCAGTTCGAAGGACTCAAAACATCGAACCCTCGCCGTGAGGTAACATCGGTAGTTATTCATATTTACTTTGAATATTGCATGTTTTATTTTCTCTTAACCACATTTACTTTTCTACATTAGTATTACATAGGAAATAATAAAAATAAATAGATATGCATCAGGTTGCATTCATGCATCTTAAAAAAAAGAGCCCCATATGAAACCCTTGTAGCGTAAAAGTTATAGGAGTTCTCTTTGTGGTGGCCTATAAAATAAAAATACATATCATGTATTTGTACTTTCTGCATATAAATCTATAAAATCTGAAAATATTAATTGAGCATCCTGCTGCAATACTGTTATCATAAACATACTTTGAAACCTCCACAACACCCAATCCTCTAAAAACGGCTAACCACTAACGTTTTATCCTAATACCGTTCCACGAAGTTTTGGTGTTTTGTGAGAGCTTTCTGCAGGATGACTCCAAGAGCTAGCTTACCTAGGAATCTTCATCTTCATCACTCAAAGCACATCGCTCCGACACTTGCAACTGACCCATTGTGTGAAGGAAGTAACTTCTTGGGTGATGAGATTGAAGTATTCCTGGTAACCTACTTGCTCTTACAAACATGAGCTCCCTCGTGAGGACCACTCAGCTTCAACGCTCAACTACGACAACATCTAGCTTGGGGGAGAGCATCCCCTAGTTATCAGGTAAGTATACCTATGCGATTATCGAGTCTATCTTATAGTTATAAAATACCAAAAATATGTGGGCACATGAAGGTCCACGTCTATAGAGTCTTTTATGATTCCATTGGTCTAAAATAAATAAAATGATGAATGATCATTAAAACCAAATAAAGATAGTTTAATTATATATTAATGTGTGATCATAGAGTGTGTTTATAATTTTGTCTAGTTTATTAAGAGTCAAATAAAAACTGAAAAACAATAAAATTTCTGTCTTGGAGATGATGAATTGTTGCTCTGTCGTAATTCCTTTCACGTGCCTAGTTTTCAACCTTAAATTCTCCCGAGTTTTGGATATGACTGTTTTGATATACGAATTTACTCCGAACCTGAAACTTGTGGAGGCATATGCTTAAGCTAAGTCTAGGTGATTGAGGGATATGATATGAGAAAGTCGATCTTTGCTATTTATCTTATTCCTAGCGATACTAAGTTCTGGAGATTTGTCTTTTGAAAAACTAAAAATCTTACATGATGAGCTCTTGTATGACAAAGTTTAAATTCCTACCAAAGCCATACATGATATACATTTAGATTAGGAAAACCTTTGCTCATTCATCTTTGCTTGCTTTGCATTGAGTTCATCAACCTTTGTTGTATACCTTATGAGAGCCTTGTCATGCTTTTTAATCAAGATCACTTACACATTCCGCCTACATATGCATTTCTCCTACTCTGGGAGTAAGCGCAATCATTTTCCACTTTCATCCAGAAAATGTTTTTCTCCTACACCGGGAGTAAACAACAAAAAATATACCCTATAGGACAACCCTTTGTTTAATGCTCTATGTTCTTATTATTATCTCTCTAATCATTTATTGTATTCAAAGGATGCATGTGGCTATGAAAAAGAAAAATATTGAAAAAAAAGAGAAGAAAAGAAAAAAAAAGAGAAGAAAAAAAATAAATAAATATAGCACATGTTTTCCTGCGAAAGTTCTAAGTCCAAGAGAGAGCGATTATTTTCAAAGAGCATAAGTAGAATTAGGATTAGCCACTAAATACCATATATACACCTATCCACCATACTCCATACACATGTACATCTTGGTTTGATTGTATGACTTGACTCTCTTTGGATGCATTGTTTGACTTTACAATATATGAATTGCAAGTATGCTCGTCCTCGTTTAATGCCACTCCTATGAGCTCCACTATAATAATTAATTGTAGGAGGGCATGACAACATAATTGCCTCAGTGAGAACCACAAATATCACATACAATAAGAGATTTGAGGGTGTCATATGATTAAGCTCGAGTTTTATTTTAAAACTTATAAAAACTCAGAATATTGGTTGAGTGAAGAATTTAAGGCGTAGTGCTTGACTTGATTGTTCTATCTTTCAATTAATCAAGACCCACGCGAAAGTTGAAAAGCTCCATAGTTAATGGAAAAATGTGTAAGTTTGAAAGTTAGAGCAGTTTTGTCTAATTCAAGGGAGAATTTCAGTTTGAAAGCATGTGTACTTTTGAGGAGTGAAAGCATTGTAGCAACTCCCGATCCAAGTTTAGTAGTTAAGCTTTGCTAAGGGACTAGCAAAGGGTAAGCTTGGGGGGAACTTGTTGACGGTCCTTAACGCCTATTTTATACCACCAACTATTGCTCAATATAACATGATATCAACCATAAAGCATAGTTGTAGGGTTTGATTCTAACGAGTTCCACGAGTTGTGTTGTTCTTGATCGTTTTGCAGGTATATCCAATTTTACATAGAATAAAAGTATCTCAAATGATGAATTGGACTACACCATTGTGACGGGCTCGTCGAGATGATCGAAACGGACATATCATTTGCTATATTTGGAGTCCGGAGTGAAAAGATATTAATTTTATAAATAAAGGAGAATTATCACTAATGGGCCCCACGCCCAAGCAAGGCCCATGACGTGAGAAGAGGCTCATATGGCATGGAAGAGGCCCAAGAGAGGCACCCCAAGATGCTCCCTTGAGTGGGCTCACATGAGGGATGATTGGAAGGCCCAAGTTAAATATATAATGGCCCAACAGAGCAAAGCGGTGCAAGAATTAGTCCCACATCGCCTCGTCCCGGAAGAGGTGGGAGGCTTTTCTAGATTATAAATAAAGAGGTAGACCCCCCTCCCTAAGGGCACCACATTATTATGGAGATGTAGAGGCGTCCCTCGAATGGATGACCTCTCATCTCTAGAGAATTAGGGCTAGACTTTCCAATGTAGTAGTTCTAGTTGGGAGTTAGGAAGAGGCGAGCTTCGCTCAGGTTCTGGAGGAGTCTTCAGAGTTTTGGTATGTCTTTGTATTTATTCTTGTAAGACTTATGCTTTAATATATTTTATCTTCTCTATTTACTTTTATGCATTACATTTGATTGGTTAGTATAGTTGTTATACTTTAGCATAGGATCTTCGCCTGTATTAGGTGCTCTAGTTATAGATCGTGACTAGAGTAGTATTCTTTAGCGTAGACGTGGTGTCTAGGCTAGGGTTTACCTGAGGTTGCGCCCATCTCTTACGGTTAGTTGTGGTAGCCATCAGAGGTGACAGCTTTGTTGATATTCGTATTCCGCCACGTCGGAAGTGGTGTTTCGTAGAGCTTTTGGCAGCCTTACCCAGCTACCTTCTTCCCAGTCTTGTTCGAGAGTTGGATAGGTATTGTTGCTCCAAAGTGTTATTGTGTGATTGCTTTATCTACCATGAATTAGTTATATAGAACCAAAGTAATAGAGAAGTATTCAGGAACATTGAGCTCTTCCGTTGTCCTCTCACTTTAGCTATCTACTCTTTTATTATAGAATTCTCCTGTGTGTGTCATATATATATAATTCATATCATCTATCATTTACCCCCTACTTTAGTCTAGTTGGTGTATTAAGTTAGTAGATACATGATGGTGAACTATCAATGTCTTTAACCAATGTTTCCCAAAGTGGTAAAATATAAATAACGATACCGGAATACTCCCGGTAAAATGCTACAATGGTTTTTACGGCGCTTTATGAATCCTTTATAATTTAATTGTGCATAAGAAATACCAACAAGCATTTTTGGCGCTGTTGCCGGGGATAGGGATTTACCTCTATTTCTAGTAGCGACGTTAGAAATGTCAACAGAGAGTACGCAGCGCGATGCCGCGTGCGCTTGGTGGTCGCGCTTTGTGTGTTGTGGTGAATTGGTGTTCAAGGCTCGCTTGTTTGTAGCGGTAATAGGCCTAAAGCTATGTATATGGTTGTGCTTTTTTTAGTATGGTATGCGCATCCGCATATAAAAAGCATGTGAATAACTACTCAAGATTATCTCTAAGAACGATCGACGCAAAATTAGAAAAAATTCACGATGGAATGGTAGAAGCTAGTGAATTTTTACTTTGGAGAGCCTTTTGCCTTTTAAGACAATATATATCCTCTTTTAAATATGGCGGTATTAATAGGACTGCTACGGCGACAAACAAAATAGACACATGGAGGAGTGCGGTGCGGCGAATTGGCCCCTATACATACGGAGGACTTTTCTTGACAATCACGCGATGGTCGCGGCGGTGAATTAAACGCCCGGTCGCCCGGCTTAACGAGAAGGGGAAAAATGAAGAAGAGAAAAAAAAAAAAAAAGAACTGTGTGCGGGGCCCACGTAAGCAGTGGTGGGGCCCGTGTGAACAGTACCCGGGTGGCTGAGGGAGCGCGGATTCTTTCCTCGTTAAAGAGTTACATATGTACAATTAATCAGCTCCTGACTGTGGCATATACAATTCTTTTTGCCAACAATATTATTTAACACCGCCCCGATTTTTCTATGATTTCATTAAGCCACGCTGTCTCAGAGAGTCCCAAGAGTTCGTTCCAAAAACTGATACTCGAATTGAATGGTTGTTCTTGACGACTGTCTCTCCTTCTATCTGCTCCACTTCCCTACCCACGGATTACTGTTCTTTTAAACATAAACCATAACGGCAAGAGCAGTGGTGGCTTTGACAACAAGTGGAGCGGCGGTGTGCTGATCCTACAATGCGCGGCAACAACGAGCACTGTCGTCTCGGACACGACCACCACTGGTAGCGGTGGCAGGGGACACACTGCCTGTCCTAACCAGGCGATAAGCGCCTCTAGATCAACCAAAGTGGAACAAGCTAGCTAGCGTGGGGCACTGTGTGTATTTTGATCCAGCGAGGTTTTGTTTGGATGTCCATATATATATATATATATATATATATATATATATATATATATAACTCCTATAATCCTAAATCCAACTAGCCTATTTTCTGCTCCGCTGTGATTGGTCCAAACTCGCCAAATGACGTCATCATCCATGTGTACCGATTTCTTCCGCGCTGAGTAATCGTCGTTGTTCCTCGCCCATATGGCCTTCAATACGAGATGGCAAAAGAAAATAAATGAAACCGCGTCATTAGAATACCAGAAGCCAAAACTGTTAGACTATTGATGGCCATCCGTCTAGGCTGTATGCACTCCAGTTAATTCCATGCGTTTTTAAGGTTCCTGCAATGGAACAGGCGTTGCCGTTTTGCATGCCTCTTCAGAATTCCATGCGTCAAGCAATAAAATACATCTGCACTATTTCTCTTCCTCTCTCGCAATAAGATTGCCTCCTCCGCTTACAGTAACCACCGAGCAATCACATGAGTCTTATATAAACAGCCGGCAGGGGCAGGGGCACTCCATGCGGTTAGGCAGATCAAGAGCACGTTCTATATCCTTCCACGTTGGATGCACGACCTGGTCTGAGCAGAAGAACAGCAAGGAGCAGATCTGGAGAGATGCACAAACTGGCCTATGGTGCTGCCTCCCTTCATCTTGCCACTGCCATTAAGCGCTTGGATTTGGCTCGCTGCGAGGAGCAGAGGCCAAATTACCATCCCAGTACATCCCCCTCGTGAGCCCTGGAGGATCTCCTCTCCTCTCCTCACCGGCCACCTCATGAGTTCCAAGTAGATATATTAAATCTCGAAATCAGTAGGATCACCAACAATGAAACCAAGATTATCCTTTGATTTGTCTGAAGAGACATTTCTTTTCATGGAATCCGTCACAACTTTTTAGAAGTCTCTTTTACTCTCATGAGGTTTGTTACATTCTATACCACTTTTTAAAAAAGTCTAGATTAAATATATGAATACTTGCATATATGAGCTTGACAAATAATAATTATTTCTATGACATACGATTGATTCTTTTAACTGTAGCAGCATGCACTAAGGCGTTTTGTTCATCCGCGATCACCCCATTAGGTATTTTTTTTAGTTTTATTTCTTCCTTTGTGTTTTGTCAATCGACCCCTTTCAACTTCACCTGATTTATGTAAACTAATTGTCATTGATAAAATTTAAGTGTTTCAAAACTCTACACTTTATGCGTTTTAAGGAGTCGAAGTTTCCAATTACGCTTTATCAATATTAGTTTTGACAGTATCAAAATCAAAATGTAGTTTTGACAAATCCGACAATTGTCGTATAGAAATGCCACACACATAAGCCACAATATAGTGATACTTAATTTTAATATCCTTAGCATGTGGAGAATTCTCTTATTTTGATAAGAACCGATGCAATAAAGAACATATATATCGATCTAATTCGTATGTGTAATAGTTTTATATCAACGAAAGTCCCGCAGCAACACGCGGGGTATTCTTCGTGTATGTATATATAGAGTAAATTTTCCGTACTCCTGCGGAGTAGCTACTCCTAGCTGTTAGTAATGCAGGCGGCGTCCAGGGAGTCCCGTGCGCGGATGACGCCGTTCCACCGGCGTTACACCCGCTAAAGGGTTAAAAAAGCGGACCCATTAATCCAACCATATATAACGAAGTCTAACCCGTCATCTTTCTCCCCTCCTTCCGCATCGCAGATGGAGGCGGCGGCGACAGCCTCCACCATGCTCCACCCCTTCCCATCGGCGTACCGCAGCCAGCTCGGTCCGGTGGATCCCTCCCGGTGGCGGCAACATTGAGCCCTCCCCACTTCCTCTCTACATCCCATCAACGGGCATGGCACCACCCGGCGACGGCGCACCCTGCGCGCACGGCATCCTCGACGGCGGCACGTCCTGTGCTCAGCGACGGGCGGCGGGTTCCTCGTGGTCGGTTGCAACAGCGGCGCCTCGCGCACCCCTCCCGGCAACCACGACGGCCACCTCGGCGCTCCCGGCTGCGACATCGCTGGATCTACATCGGCGGCGGCGGCCCCAGCACCAACGACACCACATCCTCCCAAGACCCATGGTGGTGACGGCTGCGCAGGTCCCTTCCCTACCACCGGCGCCGCGGATCCCTTGCCCACCAGCAGCTTCTTCCCCGGCCCACTGGTGCCTTCTTCCCCACCGGCGATGTCGCTCCCCATCTGCTTGACCAAAACCCGTGAGCATGGTGGCCTGTCGGCGGTGGCCCCTGGTGCTACGCCGCTCCCCATGCCGACCGGTGGTGGTTCCCTCACTTCCTTGGCCGACGACGGCGTCCATCTCCCACTGGCAGAGGTGGTGTGCCTCTCTTGATCTGCTCAGGCAAGTTGTTGCTGGGTCTACTAGTTCTGCTTCTTCCTATTACCTGACAGAGCCCTTTACATTCTTGTCAATGTGATCATATTAGGTGCTATGGCAGATGTCAATTTCCTAAAGATTTAATCTGGGGAAAGGAAAAACCTGCTCTCGTTTCATCAGTTCATCACCAGGCAGTATGATGTTTACAAAAGACTGCTGATGTTTACAAGGCTGACGTCTCCTCTCTGCCGGGAGCGATTGGCCACCAGCCAAGCAGGTAAATGAATCAGATCTGCCACAGACTACATGTCCAAATTTGCAATCTACATCTGATCTCCATTCAATTATGTCACTGGATCATGAGAGTCGTATGATTGCATCTGATCCGAATTAGTGCTTGTTATTTTTGAGACGAAAGGCACTCTAGATCCCATCTGGTAAATCCAATATATATGAGTATGTTTAGATACTCCGTACCTTTTTCAGATAAGTGTATGTTCGGATACTATTCTTGATCAGAGTATATATCCTTTGGTAGGTATACGTACATACTCACTAGTTCAAGCTTGTATGCTTTGAGAGAATAACAAAAAAAAAAAAAACTAATAACAAATATTTTCTTAGAGTATATACTTCCTTGAGAGTATCAGTCGATGCTTTTTCAGACTATAGTATACCTGCGTACATTTTTTTTTTATTCTAATGTATCACCTGATACTTTGACCGAGTATTAGAAAATACTTTTCAGAGTTTGAGTATCAATTGATACGTATTTCAGGTTGGGTTAGTGTCAAGTTAGATATAGTTAAGCTTGTATATTGTTTCAATCGATTATTAATTCTAGAGTATCACTTAATTCTTAATACATGTTGCTTGAGCAAATTATTACACATATGTATGTGTTCTAATCCAAATTTAGAGTTTAGTCATGTCCGTTCTTGCTATCTAGCTAAATTAGAAGTCATTTTTTTATTCTGCGAAGGCAAAGTGTGATGTTTAAAAAGTTAAAATTTCTGCAGGTTTTGGAACTACATTTTCTGAAATGATATGAAAAAATCTGGAAGCTGTGACCAGCTCTGAAGGTAAGCTAGTAATGACCGACCATGTCGGAGGCTTAGCCATATTCTCGTAGCTAGCATGTCAAAAAAATATGTATAATAGACATGTATACTTCTAAAAAGTATGTGTATAAACCCTTATTCAAGTATGTATGCAAACTATTCTTCACGGATTAGAGTATCAGTCGATAATGCTATGATTAAAGAAGTATATACATTTACTCCTACAAATTGGAATGGGTTCCCCAGCGTTCAGCTTGTCCAGCTCATCATCGTACGTCTTCCGCGTGATTGGTTGGGTGTCGTACGTCGCCGCGAGTCGGTCGGTGCTCGGCTTCGTACGACGCCGCGTCGTTGGCCGGGACCAAGACACGCGATTGCACGGGATTGGCTGGGGAAGTCAAGGGTGCGGCCTCTCATACCCTCCTGGGCCCCAGAACATTCCAGAAAGCCCGAAGACTCTCGTCTTCTCCGTGTCCTCTTCTCCTCGTCTTCCCCTCTCCATCGCCGCAACGCCGGCAGCGAGGCACCTTGACCGGGTGCCATGCCACCGAGCGCCCGAGCGCCTTTGGTGCCGCGTGGGCGGCCCCCGCCCGGCGGCGCCGCCGCTTGTCGGCCGCACACGGCATCGCCCGGCGCGACTAAGCCCCTGCAACAGCGATGCTCCGGCGCCACCAGGAAGCCCCGCCGCCTGCAACCTCCACCCGGCGGCGCGGCGCAAGCTTCGCAGCGCGCCCGCCAAAACGTCGCCCGCGCAATAGCGAACCATCGAGTTCGCGCCGCAACCGCCGAATCGTCGCCGGCCGCCGCCTGCTCAGCCTCGGGGCACGGACCTCGGGTCTCGGCTGGAGCCCTAGACGCAGCCCGCTCCATTAGGCAGGAGCTCCAGGAGCGGCCGGCTAGGAGCAGTCGCAGCCCGTCGGCGTCGAAGCAGCAGCGAGAGGTAGGCAGCATCCAGCTCGCGAGGGTGTGTGCAACCACTTCTCTTCCCTTTCTGCTGTGAGAAATCAAACACCCAATCCTAAACTAAGTTAATTGGGTGTTTCTATTCCGATCTAATCTAATTACATGTGTCTCATGTATTATGCCTGGCAACTTCCATCCCTTCCAGGCCTTTGTGCTCTTCATCCTCCCCACCTTGGTGGCATTTGGATAAGCAGTGCAAATGGGATCATGATATATGTGGTTTTTTGGCTTCGGTGCAGGTACTGATGACCAAATTTACATGCATATTCTTAGAAATTTCAGTGTTTACCTCTATTCCTCTCATCTAATGGGATAGCTGATTTATTGTGTTGATAAAATATTCTCATTTGCTATATGTCTTGATAAGACTATAATCCCTCTTAACCATTTTGTTACACAAATTGGAACATTGAAAAATTTAGTCAGAAGTATGGGAGTGCTTAGCTGCTTAAACAAGGACAGTAAAAACACTACCACTTCTCTGACAACATTTTAAACAAAGAGAATGCAACAAGGACAATGATACTTGCTTAGTCGATTGTATATACCTGTATTTCAATTTCATTGATGTAACCCATTATGTTGTAGCATGCACCTGAAAAGCACAAACACCTGAATGCGCCAAGGACAATGATGCTTGGTCGATTCAGTATACCCATATTTCAATTTCATTGATATCTACTGAATTTTTTTTGTGCCAGGTTCAGTAACTCATTCAGTTGTACCATGTACCTAACAAGTAGTTCTTGCATTTGTGACTGATCCCGCTTCCCATGTATCTGTTGCACATGAGTGTCCATATACTGCAGCTTGGGCCAAGATTAGTGGTACCAATATTTGAGATTTTTTTTTTTAATTTTGGGATGTTCAATGCTTCTGTTTCTATATATATTGCTTGCATCGACAATGCAGTGAACCCATCTTAGTTTACCCAATTATTGCATCAAAGTATGTGTTTCATGTCCTAAAAAGCAAAAATACAAGATCAAAAGTTACTGATGCTAATTAATTCTAAACTTCCTCTTCTCTTTATTATCCAAGAGATCGTTGTGTCAGCAAAGCAGGTTATTCAAGATTGGACATGCTATATATTTATAGTTCCATTCGCAATGCAGTATTGGTCTTTCTTCATGCTTCCTCGGGTCATTATTTACTTCTAATTTCCTATTTAATATTTATTTTGTCTGCCTCCTATCATATAAAAAGGTGCATTCACCTGGCACCTACTACTATCTGATAAGCATAGACTGCTGCTGATTTAGTGATGACCAGCTACTGTATTTTCTGTTGTCCATGTAAAATTAATTCTCCTAGATTATCCGTTCATTCCTTTAAACAAAAGGCTGCTTCACATAAATAATCAGGTTTTTTTACTTATAGTGAGCAGCTTTGAATATTGGGTGTCCTTTTCCATTTTGCTCATGTAAGTATTGACATTCAGAAGGTATAGACTTGACTCTTTTTTCATGTTAATAATTACTTTTCAAGTGCTGCGTTTGTTAGGTTATGCTACCAACAGATATTTATTGATTTACATAATATTATGCTACATACATTTTTAGTGGTAACTCCCATTTAGTTGTGTAATCAGTAGGTATTTTTTTTCTTCTTCAGCTAACACAAGGAGGCAACGTACTGGTCATACCCAGGGGTTGAGGGCATTGCTTAACCAGTACAACCAAGCTACTATACCTTCTTTTCTACTCCTGTATTTGCCTCATGTTACCTAAACAACTGAATTTGCCTGCTGCTATGTAGTTTGTTGCTACTTCGTTTGGTTCCCAGCTTCGTAATCTTGGCACTAGAGAGTAGAGATACTACAGTTATATGTTACATAATCTTTGCTTTTGAGATACTATAGGTATATGTTTACTGCTATATAGTTTGTTACTACTTGGTTTAGTGCCCAGCTTCATAATCAATTAATTCTGACAAACCTATAATTCCTTCATGTCTAAATGCCGTGGGGCAGTTCTACTTGGCTACAAAAAAATGCAAGTACCATTGTGAACGGCATGTACATTTGGAACAGAGGCTCCACTCAGCTGCTATTACAAGTCTACATGATCGATTTGATCATATCATTACCACAACCGAGATGAATGTCTTTCCAATTTTCATTCAACAATCTGTATGCTTCCCTTCTGTTAACTAAATATTGTATTTCCCCGTTGTCCAATATTGTGTTATGCTGCTCAATCAGTCATGTTGTTCATACCAGAGTAATTGTGTTTCACCTTATACTAATACACTGCCGATTATCAGCAGATTCTTCAGCCTAACAAAGCCGGTGCCTCATTTCTGATCCATGCAAGACCTGCCACCAAATCAACGAGCTAATTTTCCTGCATATTATTCATGTGTGCTCCAAAATTTCAGACTTCTGTAACATTATCAAATACTCACAAACACTACTACCTAGCAGCGGCTGGTGCGCGCCCTGGAACTAGTATACTTCAAATATGAACGCATGTACGTCCTTCTGAAAACTAGTATGAATACATACTATGGTTGTTAATTTCAATTATAAACGATTGAGGCTCGTAAGCTTATTCATTATGGACATGTATGCACGGATACTTCATTTTGTGTTGTAAGTTGTAATCATACAATAATCAGCATGTGTATGCACGGATACTCCTTTTTGCCTTTTAAGTATGTAATCAACAGCAGCTACAATTAGTAATTTTTCCCACTCCGTAATATACTCATAAAAAAAAGCCATTTAAAAATTAATACACGCCACTAAGTATACACACTTTCTTGGTATGCATACTCGATGGGAAAACCTGTTAGGGAAGCTAACGGGCTGCACCCCCATGCCTCCCGTTCCGTACCCTGACGTCTCCTCTGTGGGAATGGCTAACGGCGTTAGGTAGGAGTAGATACTCTAGGGAGTACAGAAAAAACTCACTATATATATATATATATATATATATATATATATATATATATATATATATATATATATATATATATATATATATATATATTCATATAAATTTCACATGAACTAAAATGGATACATGGACATTCAAATAAGACATCAGATGGAAAAAGGTAGCGCGTGAGGTGGCCATGGTTGTGAGACAGAAGGGTAGCGCAATGTAAATGTTCGCACGAAACAAAGGAAGGGGCAGCGATGACGAAAAAAAAAAAACCAAGGCTAGGCCCTCGTGTATAACTTTTAAAATTTCTTCTATCTATATGATGAAATCTGCTACGTACTTGTTGGTCAGTCAGGAGTCAATTTTTCCGTTTTGGATGGGAAGGACTTGTGTACGGATGAGCCTCATCCGGCGCGGTGCCAGCTTCCAAACCAGATATATGACGCGTGGACAAGTTTTTCCGTGGCTCCAAACTCAAGCCGGTCGTCGCTCCTGACTCCTGAGTTGTCTGCCAACAAAGCATTCTTTAATCGTGAAACAGGAAAAACACTGCAATCGACGACGACCCAATTTGATATGCTCTAAGACTGACTCAATAGATGACCCATACGGTGACCCAAACCTAAAATGGGCTCTCAACAGTGCTTTTGCATGATGAAATCCACCTCCAACGGAGTAGGCAAACTCCCCACCCATTTTGGGTCGGACGCAGAACACAAGCGCAAAAATACGCCTCCCCCCCCCGTCTCTTTGCGCCCCTCCCCGCAACGCTGGGCCCACCACCCGAGCCCGAAGCCGCCTGCCGCCCCGGGCGTAGGAGGTGAAGGCGGCGGCCGGCCGGAAGATCTCCGGCCAGCGCCCGCCCACGCCCCCCGCACGGAGGCCTTCCATGCGGCGAGGAGCGGCCGGCGTGGCGAGGAGCACGCAGGGGCGCGGGCGTGTTCCTCCCCATCCTCGGCAACCACGAGGTCGACCGGACGGCGGGCGGGAAGGAGGCGGGGCGCGAGGGCGGGCCCCCGGTGGGGCCTCGGAGCCCATGGGGAACCAGGCTCTCCGCCGGGGACCGCCCGCCTCGATGCCCGGATCCGCCGCCGTCACGGTTCAAGGAGGGCGCCGCGGACCTCGCCTCGATCCGCCGCCCGCCCGCGATTCAAGCCGAGGAAGGGAGCGCGCCGTGGATCCGCCTTGCCGCCCGCATGAATCCGGCCTTGGAACGCGCTGACCCGCGCGCCGCGCCGCGCGCCCTGCGCCGCCCCGCGCCTCGCGCCGCCCGCAGCCGCCCGCCCGGCGCGAGGCCTCGCCGTGTCACCGGGGAGGGCCTCGCCGCCCCGCGCCACCGGAGGAGGAGGAGGAGGAGCGGCTTTTGGGTCTTCTGTTGGAGAAAGGCAGTTTTGGGTTGGGTGGCATTTTACTGTGGAGAAGGCAAACCGGTGAATGGGTCTCGTATTTGGCTCGCGTTTGTTGGAGTCAGTCTAAACGGCGACGACCCAACAATATAATTGAAGTGTGAATTCCTCGGGCACCACCACCAACTATAATGATGCACTACAGGTACGTATAGATCTCTAGACATGTACAGTCAGACGATGGCTTTGTGCCAGATTTTTTTTTTCCCGATAGTATAGTTGTCAAAACGTCTGAACATGATTTTTTGTGCAGGGAAATATCATTGAAGAATCTCCATCTACTATGACTGAATCGCCGTCCACATTGCCTGTGTGACTACATCTAATCTGTGGAGTTACTGAAACCTGTGGTGCAAGCAGCAGCTGAGTATAGGATGCCATTTTATTTGATACTGTTAGAAATTTAGACAATTCAGTAGCAATTTAATCCAGAAAATAGCGATGACCAAAAGGTTTGTGACATCATGTATGTGCTCACGTGAACTAATCAAGACTACTATGTGTAGATGATACTAACAAGCATGACCGTAACCAAAAACCCAGCAACAGAGCCATACTCAACTCGTACCACTCGATGCAGTGCCGATCACCAGAGGCGGAGTCCTCCAAAAGCGAGTAGTAGTCATACCGTGAACGGCAGTCCCCAAAAACATGATTGTCATTCTTCACTTGAGCAAGCGAACACGAAGAAAAAGCTTACAATAGGTGATTGTCATCCTTCACCCGAGCAAGCAAACACTTCCCAAAAATATGATTTTCATCCTTCACCAAAGCATGGGTCCTTCCATGTGTCCATTTAGCCGTGGCGCGTGTGTGGCACGCCAGTATCCAACTTTTCAATATAGATAGACAACGTCTAACCATATAAGCTGAGTCAATATCTAGTCAATATCCCATATGGTATTAAACCATAACCAACACATTATTTACTACCAGCCATATATAGTTTATTTGATTTAATAAATATTATATGGGTCAAGCCCATAATATATCCAACAGATATAGGCATGAGAAAAATCATATTATGAATTTTGTTTATAACTTTATTTTATATCGCATTGTAAAATAGGTCTGATAAAATTAAATTGTAAAAGCTTTGATCGTTTCATGAAGATGGTATGGCTTTTGATTTGGAGGAGAAAGCTTATGAGATGTACAACACATATGCCGGTAAGGTTGGGTTCAATATTAGAAAGTTCGGTTCAGTATTAGAAAAGTTGGGTTTAGTATTAGAAAGAGTCATACAATGCTCCGATAAGACATAAATATATATCAGAAATATATAGGAAGACACTACAAGAACAGGTTATGATGCTCATATTTTTCAGTTTAGTTAGTTCAGTGTTAGCAAAGAGGGAATTCCGAAAGTGGTGAAGGTTGTGCTTGATCACAACCATTATTAGTCCAAACAAGTTGCACAAGGTGAAGTCCCAACAGCATGTTACAAAAGCAGATAGGGTGATAATTATATTAGTTCGATAAGGGAAGCCCAGGTGCATGAATTTATGAAGGAGTTTCATGGAGGAGTTGACAAAGTGCCATTATCAAGGATGGACTGCAGTAATGCAATCCCCCCCCACCCCCGCCCTGCCCCCCCAAAAAAAAAAAAAGACTGCAGTAATGCAATGGGTCGCAAGTGCAAGTATGAAAGCACTTAGGAAGATGGTCGGTTGGCTATTTTACCGGTAGATGGTCAATCTTTTATATGCACTATGCATGTTTTTGGTGATGCTATATTATTTGACCACATTTCAGTCGAATAAGCTTTAAAGTGCCCTTTTACTCTAATTATTGGAGCCACCCATCATAAGCAAACAATAATTTTTTTGGACTGCACTGAACTATCGAATCATTTGTTAAGCTCTTTGAAACCTTGCTAATAGCCATATCGGGCAAGCATCCAAGCACAATTTTTACGGATTAAGATGTAGCCATGGCAGGAGCTATTTCTGTTAAACATTTGAAGCATGTAACAAAGCAGTGGTGGCAGTGTGGACACATGGAAATTTCAAAACATCAATCATCCTGTTGGTCTCAGGACTCATGAGGGCTGCGGATCGGACAGCCTTTTGTTGATCATCGGGTTCACATCACATCGGAGTTATTTGTCAGTTCGCCTTGGGCTTCCATGTGCTTAGCTACACATGTCGGCCCATGGACAATATCAGCCCAACAACAGATAGAACCAAATATAGGATCTTCTGTCTACTAATAAAGAACCACCACATTTGGTTTCAAAAAAAAAGAACCACCACATTTTGTTGCAGGCAGGTGAGGTGAGCATGCACCGGCATGTTCCTGGCTCCATTCTCCACATGTCCTGATTCACACAGCAATGACACCCGGGTATGGATAATATAAGCTTTCTTGAGAGAATACCCTAAAAAGGGAAATTACTATCAGCTCTCTTGTTTACTTCAATTTGGACGTCTCAAAAGCTGAAACTAAGCCGCATTCGACCCCATATGGTCAGGCCAGTTCAGGGACATGTGCATGGTATCTCAGGCAGTTTCAGACAGGATATCGTTGTTACCATTTGAGCGATATCTGAAAATATTTTCAGCATGGTCACGTGGTAGACACGTGATAGAACTAATAATACTACAAATTCAACCAATATTTTCACGGGCAAGATCGTGAACCCGGTCCACTCATTACAGCAAAGTCGACTGAAAAAGTCCAGTATAGGCTAATTAAGAACGTGAGAGTAACAGGATTAATAATGCTACAAACTAGCAGGTCCAGCAGATGGCTTAAACTAGTACTACGCTGTTGATACTGCTACAGCCAACATAGTTTTTTTTAGTGGACTACAGCCAACATATCTAATAAGACTTTCTCACAAAAGAAGGTGACAAACTTCAGCCCGAATTGTCAATTATTGACAGTACGTCACCAAACATTCCAGTGTTTCTTGTCCCTCCTGGAAACTGAAAGCTGCACAAAATTGAACAAAGCAAGTGAGGTGAGACAGAAATCGTCTAGTTCAGTGACATGTCAAAATAGGCTAACACAATCTGATTTCAGTGACATTGAAACTATTTCAGCATGGTCACATGATAGACTTAATAATGCTACAAACAAGGTCCAGCTAATATATATACCACACAGGCAAGATCATGCACCGTTTCCACTCATTACACAGCCAAGTAGACTGAAAAGTCCAGGAAGCTAAGAACATCACAGTAACAGAGAGTGAAAGAGTAACAGGATTAATAATGCTACAAACTAGGTCCAGCTAGATGGTTTGAACAAGTATTATTGTCGATTACATGCTGTTGATACTGCTACAAGTTACAACCAACATAGTTAATAAGATTGTCTCACAAAAGAAGGTGACAAACTTCAGCCCGAATTGTCAATTATTGACAAGATCACCAAACATTCCAGAGTTTCTTGACCCTACTCGAAACTGAAAGCTGCAGAAAATTGAACAAAGCATGTGAGGTAAGACAGAAATCGTTTAGTTCAGTAACATGTCAAAATAGGCTAACACAATCTGATTCAGTTCCTCTAAATCTGTGTATATGTTCTATCAAATATGAAACCGAGCCAAAAGTCTTCTTTAGAAAATTTGCTAATTAGTTTTCAAGCTATGAAATGACACCAAAACCCATTTCCCCCCTGCTCAGAGTAAAGAACACAACTGCCTGAACTTATATTTAGAGACTTACATGTTGAAGGTCTGCTGTCTGGTGTGATCTTAATTTGTTTACCAAATCTACTAAGGAACCTTAGAATCATGCAAACTCTCCCATCAACCTCTCCGCATTTGATTTCAACTACAGTAAGGTGTTCAGATATTACATGTACTTGCTCTGGTGGAATATAGATTCCTTCTAATTCCATTAATGTCCCAGATCCCTGTAGGAAACAAAATATGTACCAAACATCAGACTATCATGCATACAGAGGCACCCATGGTGATCAATTAATCACGCAATATGCCTTGAGAGAGAATAAAAACGTATACCTTAGCTAGTTGAAGGGTCAGCTTCTCAAGAACAGGTGAATGCTCAAGAATGGAAGCAAGTGCATGTAGGTCAATAGCAACACACCACTCGTTCAGTAGTAATGTCTTTAACTTGCTAAATGCAGGGCTCTGGCACCATTTCAAGTCTCTGTGGAAAACAGGCTAAGCAAATAGCAAAAATAGTAAGACAATTGAAGATTAAGTTTAAAAGTCACAGGCATATAGAACATGGCATGCTCAATAACTTTATCTGTTGTCACATTGAATTGTCCGCATATAGATGATGCAAAACTAAATTACTACATGATTGATACAATGGGTAAGCTAAAAAAATAGTTGTACCAATGCCACATTCATCCTTTACCAGAATTATGTTACCGAGTGAACCTAATTAACAGATATAATCCTAAAAGGAAAAAAAATATCCAAGTAAGCAAATTTTGTCATGTGTGCCATTGAATATAATTGTGCAAAAGGAAATCTGATTGAATTGCATGTGAGGTTCGAAATCTCCAGTCACCAATATAGAAAGATGGGTGCATAGATTCTGAATGAAGAGAACAACATAAAACAAATGTACAATAAGAATCAAGATAGAAGATTGTACTGTGAAATGTATGTGTCTAACTATCAACATACAAAGAAAGTTGTAGATGCTGAGTGACAAAGAACAGAGATGGGGTTAGGAGTGAGGATGAGAAAAGGTGTAATACCATTCCACTTCGAGCAATCAACTCCAAGTTCTTAGCACTTGATAAACTTCCAAGAAGTAGAGATCGACCGCTATAGTCATCATTACCAAGACAATAATTGCAGGCACCACAACATTCTCCCCAATATCCATCAATACACTTTTCTGCTAAGAAGTAGGTGAGCTTGACAAAGGCACTATCTAATGAAGGCATGCTTTCAAGCACAGGAGCATGAACACCATAACAATGGAGGTGCAGCCAAACCACGTTAGGAACAGAAACATGGATCCGGGTACTACCATCCATATGACATTGACTGATGGTTAGGCGTTTCACGGACTGGGAAATGATCTTATGAGTTTTGATCTGGGATTTTGTTATGGTTAGAACCTCCAATGCAGGGCAAGCAGAAAAATCAAGAAGGTTGTTGTGCAAAAGCACATTAGCCAGCTCCAATTTTGTTAAATGCTGGGAGCGCAGAGCAGGGCCGTCTAGAGTAACAGGGTTATCAAAGTTAACCATGGTAACACTACCATCCAATCTGTGTAATGGATAAAGAGCAGCAGTAGCTAGACTAGCAGAGAGCACAGAAGCTCGGCACAGCAGAGCATGCCGGATCCAAATATTGATGTGGGTATGATCTCTGCACAAGAACCTGTCACCTGAAAACTCAACCTCATCTAAGGCCAGGCTGGGTTCTCGGTCCAGGAGGAGGCAGTTCACAAACTCATTAAAATGCTCAGCGCTTTTCCACTCCTCGGATTCGGTGGAGACGAAGCGCAGGCGGCCCAAAGACCTCCAGAGGTGGCGCCAGCGCAAGGCCAGCACGCACGTCCGCACCGCCTCATTGGCCGGCAGGAATCCAAGAACGTGCTGGAGGATGCCTTCTGGCAGCGCGCTGATCCGGTCCTCGCCGCTGGACTCCAGTGCTTTCTTGGCCCTGCTCCTGCGAGCCATTCTGTCCATCAGGCTGTGGGCGCCGGAGGCTGCAGGGCACATACCCAAAAACATGAGCAATGGCAAGCGGAGAGGAGATAGAGATGCTAGAATTCCCCGATCCAAAGCAACTCACCTTCACGGCGTTTTGGCTTCAATCATCCTTCCGGGCTCCGGCCAAAGGCATAATCGGTCGCAACCTTCCTCACATATAAGAACAGAGTCAGCAGCAATGGTGGTGGGATCCGGATGTGGTGGTGGCAGATGACAGACTTCAGGGATGTTTGCTTCCCAGCCGTAATTTGCCATGCCTAATGTTAGGTACTAGCCATATGTGTGGTTTGCCATAATATGTGGCAAAAACAGGTTGTTTGGTTGGTGACTAAGGTTTGGTAAAATAAGTGTGGCTTGTTTAGATTCTTACCACAGAAATTTAGCGAAAAAGTTATGGCATCTATTTAGTTTGCAACTATAGATGAGTGAAACCAGCATTTCTCACAAAACAATCATATCCCAACAGTAATAAAGTAACAACGAATATGTGTTTCAACAATAATATTACAAGCCAAAGAGGTTTTAGATTAAAATATTGATTACAATATGGGAGGTTCAAGGCAAGGGGGTTAAGATTAAAATATTAATTACAAAATCAGCATCCAGGCGTGCTGGGATCAGTACCACACAGGCTGGGTGGGATCAATACCACATAGATAAAATGATCACACATCCAACTATATACATCCTAAACCATCAGTCACCACCACAACCAAAATTAGCACACAGCCAAGTTCCTAAGCACATCATAAAATATGAACAGCCACCCTCACAAGCCAAGCTTCACAGGTTAATGCCTTCTTTCTCACATAAGAACTTGAACACCTAGGAATGCAAAGTATCACCACTTGTATTACACAACCAGCCACGCTTACTTTTATTCTCCTTTATAGACAACAAGAAACCTCTGATCTTATGTCATTGGGATTGCCTCTAGTCTCTGCCATAATGGTGTATGAGGATAGTAAGCTGTGGCATTTGGGAAGGGGCAGTAGCAGCAAGTGCTTCCTAAAGTGATTTCACTGTGGCATTTATTTCATCAGTGGAATCTGCAAAACAACTCTTGTTTTTTGGCTTCTTAGTTGGTGACTTCTTGCCTCTTGGACGCTCCCTGCTAGCTTGACTATTGCTGGTAGATGTGTTACCATCAGATGCATGCCTAGTTAGAGTTGGCAAAGTGTCTGAATCCTCACCATCTGTATCTTCAAACTGTGTATAGCAATTGAGGTCAAATAGTTCTCTTGATTCATCACTATCTGAGCCATCACCAGCATCCATGTATGTGTTCTGGTCCATAGCCAAAGATCCATCAGCATTAGATTCTATGAATAGTTCTCTCATCTCATTGAAGAACTTGATGGGCTTAGCAAGTGACGTCTTGCTTTCTCTCGCATTCATGTGAAAAGTGAAATTAATTTCATATTCATGCGAATAAGTGTACTGAATTTAGATTCTAAAATAGAAAATAATAATAATAATAATAATAATAATAACAACAACAACAACAACAACAACAACAATAATAACAATAACAACAACAATAATAATAATAATAATAATAATAATAATTCAGTGCAAACAACTTACACATAGATTTGCTTTTTCATATTCTGAAATATTCACCATATGCATCTGGTTTCATCAAATGTATTGCCACTATTGCTCAATTTTGTTGCAATATACTTCCAATTTTCTTTGTGGTACCTATAGTGACGGCCCACTTGATCAACGGTCAACCCCGTAGCAAACTTATTGTTTAAATCATTGGCACACAGCATAAATGTGGCTTCTTGAGCTTAAATGTGGCTTCAATGGTCCCCTTTATTTATCAGACTTCTATGCTCTCCTTTCTTTGTCAGTTATCACATTGACTTCCTGCCTTCTTGGCAGTTGGCATTGGCACCCTGCAGAAGTCTGCAACAAGGCTAGGCTATGCTCTGTCCTGTCAATTTATGGTTATGGGCCATCAGATTCAACACAACTTATGGTTACGGCCCATCAGATTCAACACAGACAACAATAATTTTTAAACTAATTACCTCCTCCTTAAGAAAAACACAATTCTAAGTGTATACCTGGACATATTGTGAGAAGGTTCAAAGCTAGAATTGCATTTTCCTTTTAGGATGGAGAAAGTGGTCTGTATTTATTAGAGCGTCTCCATCAGTATAAGCTAGCACTAGCTCTTAGTTAGGGCCAATCTCAATGTAAGTTTTATGGTCTAGTTTTCAATACTCTTTTATGCTGAAAGCAATGTTAAAGTGTTTTATCTGCATAAAACTCTACTCCATGAAACTCTCATCATTTTTCGTCCCTATTTATGTGCCGTTGTAGCCATGATTGTAGTAGTATATTTTTAAATCATCTTATCTGTACCTCTCGGCCGCTGCGCTATGGAATACTTCTCTCTATGGAATGTCGTGCAGGAGATACAGCTGACGGACAACCCGGATCGTCTGCACTAGAGATGGGATGTCGGATCAACGTACACTTCGTCGTCGGCCTACAGGGCGTTGTTCTGGGGCTCTGCACGACCCATCAAAGCCAAGGAACTCTGGAAAGTATCGGCACCGCCCAAGGTCAAGCACTTCTTCTGGCTAGCAATGCACAAACGCGTCTGGACAGTAGCATGCAGGCACCGGCGTGGTCTACAAGATTCGCCGGCGTGTGGCCTCTGTGGGGTGCATGAATGAGGAGATTGACCACCTCCTGCTATCCTGCCCCTTCGGTGCTTTGGTTTGGACTGTGGCCCTGGGTTATATCGGCCTGGCCACCACGTTCGCCGCCTACCCATCCTTCCGGGAAGTGGTGGACCGGCGTCAGGAAGGGAATCCCCAAGGCTGCTCGTCGCGGGTTCGACTCCTTCTGTCTCCTCATCGGCTGGAGCCTCTGGAAGGAACGGAACAGACGGACATTTGATGCCTCGTCTAGGAGCATGCCGGAGCTTGTCGACGACATCCTCCAGGAAGCCCGCCTGTGGCACGCGGCCGGATTTCGGCATATGGTCACGCTTCTACTGCTACTCACCGCGAACCCTGCGTCGCCTACCCCTAGCGTCTATGTAGCCCAGTGATGTATTGTCATGTTACTTGTTAGTTACCCGGAACCACGTTAAGCCTGTTTACCATGGTTATGGCTAACTAACCTTGTACACTACTTCCACTTAATGAAACACGTGTTGCAGCGGCACGTTCGCGAAAAAAAGAACATTTTATGAATAGGTAAAATTTGAGCCTATCGTGGCAGGAGACAGTATTCTTTACTGCTGAACACATGGTTGAAATTCTGGTACAACTTAAATTCATAAAGACATTTATTATTATAGGACCTCTATCATTTCAAACTAACTATACCATGCAGTAAATATCAGCCATCTTCCTAGCATTGAAGAACCAAAATGTTTTTAATACAAATATTTGATAGAACTAAAACAAAATATCATGTTCATTGTCGCAGCCTAAAGGTCTGGTAATAGCATACATCTTCTTTAAAGTGATTGTGGAGTTCAGCACGGTAATCCTCAAGCCTCCTAATGTCTGAACTATCAAGTCTCCTTGTGCCTGAACTATCAACAATTGCCAGCGTCTCATACAGGTCACAAAGAATTCAAGCTTCCAATCTCCCTTCTCCACTTTGACATAGAACTGCTTGATACCCTCAAGGGTCAGCTCATCTTTCTTGACCAGAAAATGTTGGTAGCGCTATTACCATTGAGTGTAGAGAAAATGTCGGTAGCGCTATTACTTAAAAAACGACAAAAAGATGTGTCCATCTGTAGTAGAAAAAAATTCTGACTAATAAATCAATTATAATGGCTAATCAATTTACCACTCATCAAAGTGCAAAGAAGCATCGAGAGTATCCACAGGTAAATTTTACTGGCTCACCTGAATACAGTTTTTGAGTTATTTCAGTCAAAATGACAGCTTAATATCTCTCATAACAGTCCTCGAACCAAATAAAGTCCACTCTGTAGTTACCTGATCATTTTTGCTGAACCAAATCCAGGCTATAACGAAAGAGGTTTATCATGTACTCCTGTGCAAGGCTCAGCAAGCCTGGGTTGCTATATATATTGGGCAGGTAAGCCTCCCTATTACCTAGAATCCATAAGAATATTTGGGCACAATTCTATCAAACCACTACTAAGTATTACTGACAAAAGGATGTTTTCTCGAGCATTCTCCATGGAAAGAATCACCCATGAATCTGCTATGTTGTTTGGGCACAAGCTGAGAACATACTTTTACTAAAACTGTAAGAAATTTGCGCGTTTCTTGAATTGGCATAAGCATAGCAGAGAGTAAGAAGTTGAGCAGTCTGACCTTAATCCATGGACCAATGGAGCATTTTAATCCATCAGGCATCCGTGGATCGAATTGATTGAGTTGGTAGAAGGGTTCATACTGACCTGTGACAGGTGAATCAAACAGGGTGGGTGGAGTCGGTGTGACGCCTCCATCTCTTTTTTCTTATAGTAGTTTGTTCGTGCTAATGCTACAGTTAAACATAAAACAAGATAAAATTTATAAAAAATCTACTTTCTGGTGCGTTTGTCACAATTATGCCATATCCCAATACAATTTTGAGAACTCTCTCTTGCTAATCCAGTATGTAGGCATTATTTTGGAAAATCAACTATTATCATGGTACCATGCTAAAAATGCAGATGGGGTCAAAGGAATATGATCCAAACCTGTGATTAAAGATTGACTTCAGCAATGGCACCAAATTCTGCATCTCCTTCATCCATAACTCCCATTGAGACTCTGTAGTTTCCTTAGCAAATGAACAGAACATGCTTGCAGCCCTATACAGGGTACATGACTCAGGCTTGTACTGAAAGGAAGACGAGCAAGACAAAATGATTGCATATCCTTTCAAAAATGTAAGAATAGAAAAATCAATGTGTATATCCTTTCAAAATGTAACAACAGAAAACTACAGCCTATTCTCATTGATTAAATCAAATATTTGATAATACTGTAATTGAATAAAAACAAGCAGAACTGATGAAGTGGTAGCCATGATCCAATGTTTCTTAGTTTTCTGTTTTGATTTGAAGTGGCAGCCAAAATCCAAAAAAGAGGATACATATACTCAGCAGCATTACAATGGTATGTTAGGCAGCATAGATAAGAAGCCCTAAAAACAATCATGAACTCATAGTGGTAACTAACTTAGACAGAGTAGAAGGTGAAAGGAAGGCGACCAGCCTTCTCGTGAAGATTTCCCTGCGCTTGTTTGTTGAATCGATAGAAGCAGTGAATCCAGAGGTGGAGGGTGCTCTCAAGAACTTGGGTGACGATTGATGCACGCAGGGACCTCCTGTCTTGTCCCTAGAAGAACATCAGAATGGAATCTCTCCTGCAATCACAAGCTGAACCAAAAGTATGCAGGTAAATAGATGAGAGAGGAGACGAACCGCTGACGAATGTTATCCTTTCCGGTAGCGCAAGGATTCCTCCCGGCTCACTGAACCATGAATGGAAAGCCCGGCACCTTAATCCGCACGCGGGAGCAGCCGATCAGGTAATACGGTGGCTCTACAGCTTCTCCGTCTCCTCTCTCGGCTTCGGTGTGGCGGCGGGCGCTCAGGGTCGTGGCGTGGCGCCGCCGGGGCGTTTTTGCGCTGGGCGTCCAGTGGCGGCGGCCACTCGAGGTCGTGTGCGGGCGGCGTTCGCGGCGGTTGCGCAGCGTCGGGCAGCGAGATGGTGGCACCATTGGTGGACTCCCCTGTGGCGGTGGAGCAGTCAAAGGCGGCGCAGCCTTCGTAGGCACGACCCATGTGGCAGTGCGCAGAGCGCCATGATGCCGCGGCCCGTGTGGCGGCGCAGGGACTCGCCGTGTTGGGGATGGGCGAGGGCCTGGCGGCGCAGGGGCTCACGGCGTCAGGGATGGGCGAGGGCCCTGGCGATGCAAGGTGTGGCTGGCGCGCGCGCAGGGGGTTCACAAGGCCCCCTAGGTCCCAGGATGGCCGTGGTGGGCTCCAGCTACCGAAGGTCGGAGGGAGGAGTGGAGAGGATATCCAGGTGCGCCAAGTCGAGGCTGGGAGCAGGGGTTAGAGGGAGCTCGGGCTCGACAACCAGCTGGAAGAGGCAGGCGGCATGGGCAGGGATCGTGCGGCGGGAGCGGCAGTTCCATGGTAGGGAGAGTTGGGCGGGGCGAGCGCGGGGTGGGGGTGTTTAGCGGCATGATTAGCGGGGAGCGGGGTCATTAGCGGGGCGAATACGATAACATTTGCTTCTTTTTAGTTGTATGTAGAAGATAGAAGATTAAACCTTTAGCTTAATTTTGAATGTATGAACATTTGCATTTCTGTCGAGTTATTGACATGGATTGGTGAATCATTTGTCTTATATATGGCCATGATTTTCTTTTATTGCATCAGAATTGGATGGTGTATTTCTGTTGAGATAGTGTATTTGTGTTGTTTTCATTGCAATAAATATAAAAATAAAAATAGAATATTTACTGACTCCATTATATTCAACCCAATAACAATCGCTCACATGTGTTGATAAGTGTGTTTGGTTTGCAAAGTGTCCCAAGCAGAATCACTTGATCCAGCATGGGTCGTCCTAACATTTTTCGCAAGGAATGACTCAGTCCAGTGGTTGAGCTTTCAGTGTAGTGGTGATCCAGATCTTTGAAGCAAACCAAAGGACATAGTAAAGTTTGAATATAGGATTATATTGGGTCATTTTGGAGGGTATCATGATGCAAACCAAACACATTGTAAAAGCAAGGAGTGACTTGAGTTATCTTGTGTTGCTTTGTTCAACAAGATAAGGAAGAGGCATGAACGGGGGGCTAGATGGACTGAAAGGCTGAAAGCACCACTCACACTAGCTCAAAAATCATTTTTGACGACACTGGACGGTTTTTTTTGAGAGCGGTTCCAATTTTCTTGACGACAGCTGTACAAAGAAATCAGTGGCCCCTAAAAGAAGTCCTTCACTATTAATATATGACTCATTTGTCAGGCGGATCTCTAAACATCCGTGCCTTTGTACAAATCGATATATTTAACCTTATAGGCGGATCTCTCCCTTAGACATCCTCCTCCACCTCAAGATTTAGCTGGTTTGGATCTTCTATCATACTTGCTCGATTAGCTTTAACTACATATTTTCCTAGGCGGATCTAATGAGAATTTGGTTTGGAATGACTTTATGACTTTCTAAACGATTTTGTAATTATGATATATCTATTATAGAATTTTACAAATAATTTTAAATTTATTATTTTGAATTTTTCAATCGATATTGGGATGCAATTTTGAACCAAAATGAAAGTTGTAGATCTCAAAAAGTTATGAATGTTTGTAGTTTACAAATTTTTCTTGAAATCTTATTGGCTCCTAAAATTATATTTGAATTCCTCAAATTTGAAATCCAAATTTTACAAATGACCTCGGATGGAGAAACACTCTAAAAATGCAACTTTGATCTAGAAAATTTATGAAACTTTATAGTTGAACATTTTTCATTTGATTTATGTTTAAACCCTCAAATATTTAATTTTCCGTCGGGTTAATGATAATATGTGGGGAACAAAAAATGGTATTTAGACACAATATATTTGGGCAAAAAAAATTAAAATGTTTGACGAACCGAAGTGATAATACCAATTAGGTTCAAACTAACCCTATTATCTATAGATGGGTCTGGCTTTGAACAAGCGAAAAAATTATAACAAAGTTTTAAACCGTACGGAGGGATGCCTAAGGCTAGGCATGCCTTGGAGGTTCCAAAAATATTTTTTGCCTTTTAAAAATTGGAGGTTTTTGCTATTTTTTTCATATTTTCTAGACGGATGATTTTTAACAGTGATACTGAGTTGACTTATGGAACACAAATCTAAGAATCTAGACCAGTGATCGAAGCATTCATGTGATTTATTCCCTTTATCCTAAAAAAAAGTGATTTCTAAAGTACCTTTGCATAAGTTAATTTTTTAAACTTTGACAGAATTTCTAGAAAAACATCTATAATTAATATTTGAAAGACAAGGTCCAATTTGCATTATTTCAGTGTCAAGGGCTCATTTGTCCCTTTGACATCGCTGGATTAGAAATATCTTGAGCAAGTTTTATGTTTTGTGGAGGCAGGCAGCCTGTAAAGATTTTGCTGACTTTCTCTTGAATCTAAGGACAGCAAAAAGGAGTTAGTCCTTCACTATTAATATATGACTCACTTGTCTCTCTCATAAAGTTTATAGATTCAACATTTGTCTCAGCCAAATAACCTTATAGCCCACTTTTTCAAAGATTTCTCTCTTCTCTCCTCCACCTCAAGATTTAGCGGTTTGTAGTCTTCTATAATACTTGCTCGATTAGCTTTAACTACATGCTTCCTACTCTATTAATGAGAATTTGGTTTGGAATGACTTTATGACTTTCTAAACGATTTTGTAATTATGGTATATCTATTATAGAATTTTGTGAGATATATGTAATTCATTAATAATATGAATATTAGACACCAATCAATATTTAAATGTAATAATGAAGTATATAAAATGAGAAAATGAAGGTCTCACTGTTAAGTTGAAGTCTTTGACCTGACAGCGACCAATTGGTACCGACTTTCAAGTACTCCCTCTATTTTTTTTTTTAGGGAAAGTACTCCCTCTATTCTATATAAAGTATCATTGTGGGAGACATACTATTTTAAAAATTTTCAACTTTGATTAGATTTGTAGAAAATTTTGGCAAACATTTTTATTTATTTATGAATAAATTTATTATAAAAAAATATATTCACCGATCTTTCTAATGATAATTATTATATACCACAAATATTAATATTTTATTCTATATATTTTGATACACAAAAAAAAATTAAAATGTTTGACTTTTAGAGGAAGTGATAATACCAATTAGATTTATGACACTAACCATACTATTATCTATAGATGGGTCTGGCTTTGAACAAGTAACTAAATATTATAACAAAGTTTTAAACCGTAAGGAGGGGATGCCTAAGGCTAGGCATGCGATTGGAGTGAAGTCGTAACAAGGTAGCCGTACTGGAAGTTGGAGGTGATAGGGCATACTCATCACAACGATTGCACTATGTCGGATCCAATTCTAACAGTGATACTGAGTTTCGATGGAACACAAATCTAAGAATCTAGACCAGTGATCGAAGCATTCATGTGATTTATTCCCTTTATCCTAAAAAAAGTGATTTCTAAAGTTGCATAAGTTAATTTTTTAAACTTTGACAGAATTTCTAGAAAAACATCTATACTTAATATTTGAAAGACAAGGTCCAAGACTGCATTATTTCAGCTCAATCCCGCTTGGGATGTTTCCTCCCAAGTCCTGCGAACAACTCGTGGAGCATCTTCACGAGTTTGGATGTTTTGTGGAGGCAGGCAGCAGCCGGTGTTGTGCTGATCGTCGATCTTGAATCGGAAGGACAGCAAAAAGGAGACGACGTGGCCTTTCAAGGGATCAGAAAATTGAGTATACAAATAAGGGTAAGTATAGATGTGCAACATTTGTATCTTCAAATAAATTTATTAAAAAACTATATTCAAAGATTTAGTCAAAGTTATTTCTCAGAAAGCAAAAGCAATAGATATTTTTTTTGAGAATGACACAGTACAACGCAGACGCTCACAATACGCACGCATACTCATCCCTATGAACACACATACGCAAACCTTACCCCTATGAGCACCTTCGAAGAACTAAGCCAGCCGACAGATCTGGAGATTCCCGAAGTCACCACTGGCGCCTCGTCGTCGACGGGAACGTCGCTTACCACTTAATGCATAACGCCTGTAAATCCTAAAAAAATCCCAGGAAAAGGTGCGAGCACCAGAATTTGATCCCTGGTGGGTAGCGTCCCACTGGACAGCCCTACCTAAGACTGAGGGAGTGGGTCTTATCAACTTAGCCTATACTCACTCCGTCATAAAAACTTACAATTCTAGCACAGTGTCATTGTTTAGTATCTTAAGTTTAATTAATTTTAGATTAAAAACTATCAATATTTATGATATCAATTGAATATTATTAGATTCATTATAAAATACATTTTTAATAAATTAATTTGAAATCATAAATATGAATAGCATTTACTAGACATTTGATCAAATGTAAACTATTTTTTCCGATACACAACTTGTAGTTGCATGTTTTCCTAGAGGAAGAGAGTACATGTCTAGCACATTTATGGCCCTCGTCCTGATCATTCCATTCATGAGTTGGTATGTGTTGCTTCCTCCGTTTAAATAAAATTATAAGTTATTTTGGATCTGGTAGATACATTATTTTTACTATGTATTCATATATAGTCATAGTATTATAGCAGGAATCTACATATTTAGAAATTCCAAAACATCATAATTAATATGAAATGGATAAATAAAGTATATTATTATCTTCCTCCAGCCATAGTAAAAAGAAAGTGTACAAGGATTACAGGCCTACATGCGTGTTGCCTTAGCCTGTGGCAACTTTTGGGTGAAAAATGCGATAATAATGTGTCACAACAACTAACGACATAGGCGCAGCAAGAAATTGCAAGCGGTGTGCAGAATCAACAAAAACAGTAGGATACCATTGCTCGCTCAGCATTATTTCAGCTCAAGCCCGCTTGGGATGTTTCCTCCCAAGTCCTGCGAACAACTCGTGGAGCATCTTCTCGCCGCAGAGCCGATGCAGTCTCTCCACGGCGTCTTCCTCCCATGGCGAATGGTCCACGAGTGCGTCGTCGTCGTCACCGTCGCCGTGTGGTGGAGCGTGGGGCGGCTCCTCCTCATCGAGCTGCTCGCTCGACCTCGGCTTTGAAATGAGCTCCAACGACAGGCGATCCAGGTGCTTCATGACTTTCTCCATTGTTGTTTTGTCCTTAGACCTCATCTTCTTCCCGTCGCTGCTGCTTTCCTCCTTGTGGTAATGGATCTTGTACCCCTGCTTCTCGTAGTAGTGCCGGTACCCATGCTGCGGTATGTCGTCCGGGATCTCCTTGCCAATGGCGACCGCCGTCTCGTAGCACCAGCAGGAGGCGACATGGTTGATGGTGTTGCCGCCGCCGCCGAGAAGGAGCAGCGGCAAGCCGTAGCCCTTGACAATGCGGAGGCACTTGGCGTGTCCGCGCACCGACAGGCGCATGCCGGCGACCCGGTCGTCGGCGAGCGAGTCGGCGCCGCACTGCATCACGACGGCGTCCGGCTGGAACACGTCCATCACCCTGTCCACGATCGGCCCGAACAGCTGGTGGTACGGCCCGTCGCCCGTGCCCTTCGCCAGCGGCACGTTGATCATAGTGGGGCACACGCCGTCGTCGTTGCCGCCGACGTCAACGGCGTCTCCGGTGAATGGGAAGAATAATTTGCCGTCGAACTGGTGGAACGATACCGTCAGCACCCGGCTGTCCTCCGCGAACGCGGTCTCGACGCCGTCGCCGTGGTGCGCGTCGATGTCCAGGTACAGCACCCGCCCGAAGCGTCGTCGTCGGCCGCCGTCGGCGAGGAGCGCCCTGATGGCGACCACGATGTCGTTTCACGTAGCAGAAGGCCCGGGCCTCCTCCGCGCACGCGTGGTGCATGCCGCCGGACCAGTTGATGGCGATCTCGTACCTGCCGCCGCCGGAGTAGCACCGGCAGTAGTCCCAGAGGTTCTCGATGACGGGGTTGTCGTTGGTGATGCCGTGGGTGACCTCGTTCCAGACCTCGCCGAGCTTGTAGTTCTCGGCTTTTGTACGGATCGCGCTCTCGGCGCCGTGATTGTTGTAGTCTGCCGGCGTGAGGTCGCGGAGGAACCTGATGAACTCCGGATCGTGGGCGAGCTCGAGGTCTTCCTCGGTGGCCGGCGCGACGCGGAGGCGGTCCATGTCGTCGAGCAGGCCGTAGGCTTTGATGAGGGCGTGCGTCATGGTGACGCGGTGAGGCACCATGTCGTGCGTCTCGCCGTAGTCAGCGTAGGAGATGCGCGGGTCCGGGTCGTAGTAGTAGCACGCGCTCTTCTTCTGCCTGGTGACGCCGCCGCCGCCGCCGTCGGCGCATGGCTGCCGGGGCGGCGGCGGGTGCTCGCTTCTCCGTTTCCCCATTGTTAATCCTCTAATGTGACCTCTCTGTTGGCAAAGAAACCTGGTTGGCAGCACGTAATCGACTAGTACTCGTATTACGCTTATATATGAGCAACGGGCCGTGCTGTGCCGGCCCTGTTCTGGCCCTAAGGGCCTTAAGGCCTTATAGGGCACGGCCCTAAAAGGGCCCTAAGGCCTACCGTGCCGTGCGAAGTGGTCCTCCGTGCCTGCTCGCCGGCCCAAGCACGGCCCTACGGGCCTTTTTCCGTGCCGTGCCGGCCCTAAAAAGCACGGTCCAATAGGCCTCAGGGCCGGCCCTTAGCTCGCTAACAGAAAAAAAATAACAGTAGGTTCGTCTAAATTTGAATTTTGACAAGAATTTTACAGAATATAGCACAATTTATATGTTTCTCAAAATCATCTCAAAACTATCTTCAACAATTCATAGTTTCACTTGCAACATGTGAAAATTTATTTCTAAATTCTCAGCCCTAACGGGCGCCACCGTGCCTCCGCTTTTTAGCGGGCCGTGCCGTGCCGGCCCTCGTGCTTCAGTGGCGGCCCAGGCACGGCCCTCTAACCGTGCCGGGCCGGCCCTAAGCCCTATGTAGTCGTGCCCGTGCCGTGTTTGGACCGGGCCAAAATCAACGGGCCCGTGCCGGGCCAACGGGCTTAAGGCTGCATGCTCATGATTAATTACGCTCGGGATAGAGCTCTCAGTCCGACTAGAATAAGCTACCGTTCTTTTTATTTACGATGAGGAGTTCCCGTTCCCGTGCTGCGAGACTAATAATTAGCCAACGTTCATCCTTTTCCAATCCAGCAAACGAAACTCCAACATAGGATGGCTTTCCACTTTTGAAAAAAATCTACCAATTTCCTATTTCAAACGCGTGCGGGCATGCGTCCTCACTCTGTATGCTTTCGGTTACGCACGTTCTGATCCTGTATGCTGAGGTCAGCGCTGACACATATGCAAAAAGCAAAACATTTAATTTAAAAATTCTATAACGTTTAAACGGTGTATTCATTCAATTCCATCTGCTCCAATGTATTCTATGCGACGCGACGATAAAAAACTAGATTCCACTTATATATGTTTCGAATATTTTTTTTCTAGTGCCAATTTATATATACCAACTTATAATCTATTCTATATCTATACCTAATAATAAAGAGTTAAAACTTTCCGTCTATTTTTTTTCATCCAACTAAGAGATCGATTCGGATCGGATAACACTAAAGAGATAAAATTCCTGCCACTAATTTTTCATCCAACCTGCATCCAAAGTCGGCTTGCTTACGGACTACTCCCTCTGTTCCAAAATGTCTGTCGCTTCGCTTCCTGATAAATAAATGTCGGCAATTTTTATAAATATTAAATATCATTGATTAGTATCATAATTAGTATCATCGGAAAGATCTTTGGATCTAGTTTTTTAACAAAATTATTTGAAAGTATAAATATTATATATATTTTCTACAAATCAAATCAAACTTGTGGCACGCATCCCACGACGACACTTATTTTGAAACGGAGGGAGTATGCGACAGCGATTCGGCAAGGCTCGGAGCAGACGGCGAGGCGGACTGGCCTGGCGTTGCGGTTGCAGCTGCCACACGGCGTGGTGCTAGAGAAGGTGACGAGGACGTCGCAGCTGGGCCATCGGTAGACGGGAGTAAACTCTGGGGAGCAGATCCTGCTCCTTGTCGCCATCGGGGAGGGCGGCGAGGCGGCAGTTTCGGCTTGGGTGGCTCTATCTCCTCTTCTGGTCGTAGTGATGATGACGTTCGCCGAGGATTGTACGGGCTCCGACGTGGCACAGACAGGAGGAGCGGCTGTATTGTGGATTCACGGCCGTGACCCTAGGCTTTTCCAGTTGCCGGTCAGCAACGATGGCCAGCCCGACCACACCTGCTTGCACCCTCATCTTTGCTAACCGTAGAAATTGGACAAGCTCAGAATGACGCCGCACTCGCCATGCAATTCATGTGTTTTAAATTCAAAAGAGTTTTACTGTCCCGTAGCAACGCACGGGCACGCTTACTTAGTATATAACTTATGCAGAAAACTTGTTTATATGATTTAGTTTGCACAACTTATATATGAAAGCTATCAGACATAACTTGTACGTATGAGCTATTATAAGTTATTCCATAACTTGACAAAGCTATAAAAAATATATAGTAAGAGATAAATATATAAAAAGTAAAAAATAATATTAAAAGACACCAAAGGAACAAATTAATTTATAACTTATACCAAAACTTAGAAATACGAAACTTATGGAACACAAGTTATGTACAAAAATTGTGTATATAAGTTAATCTGTACAACTTATGTACGTAAGTTAGTCTACGAAACTTTATGTACGCAAGTTAAACTACGAAACCTGTTAACACTTGCCAGAAAAAAAAGATAAATTAATTAATTGAAAAGTAACATATAATAAAAAAAAATGCTAAATCGATACAGGCTGTACACGAATTAATATACTAGACTAGATAGGCTAATGTATATAAAAAATTAAAAAGGCAAAGAAAACAAGTAAAAAAATGAATGGAAAAAAATTAAATTGAGAAATAGGGCGGTACTGGCATCTCCACGTGACGAGAGGAGAGCAACGACATAAGTCAAACTCCGTGCACGGCAAAAATAAGGGAGTTAAATGCACTGTAGGCCCATAAACTTTGCCAATTTGTGTCAAATAGGTCCATGAACTTGAAAACCAGTTATCTAGCCCCTCAAACTTGTAAAACCGTTCACTCCAGGTCCAGGCGGTTTTCTAAGCCACGCGGCAGCCTCTGGTAGGCCGTGCATGGCACTGTTCATGGTGCTGACGTCAGCGATGATGTCAGCACTCCTTTTTAATTTGCGAAATTGATATCTTTTTATTCGGAGCTCCAAATATAGCAAATAATATATCAATTTTGATCGTCTCGATGAGCTCTTTGCAATAGTGTACTCTGTTTTGTTGTTTGAGATAGTTTTATTTCGTGAAAAATTAAATATTTCTACAAAACAAGTGAGAATAACAAAACTCGTGAAATTTGTTAGATAAATAACAAACTTATATATTCTATGGCCAAATAAAAACGCGGCACGGCGGCGGAGGTCTCTGCGTGGGCGAGCAGCCGCTCTACCTCGCGCGCGTGCTGCCGCTCGGCCTAGTGCTAGTGGCCGCGGGAAAGTAGAACGTGTGCAGAGACCTCCATTGCAAACATTCCATGTTACATAATAACAAAAAGATATTATTCTCACTTATATATTCTATGGCCAAATGAACCTAAAAAGACAACATTTTATGTTACATAATAACAAAAATATTATTTATCTAACAAATTCCACGAGTTTTGTTATATTCTCACTTGTTTTATAGAAATATTTAATTTTTCACGAAATAAAACTATCTCAAACAATAAAACGGAGTACACTATTGCAAAGAGCTCGTCGAGACGATAAAAATTGATATATTATTTGCTATATTTGGAGCTCCGAATAAAAAAGATATCAATTTCAAGAATTAAAAATGAGTGCTGACATCATCGCCGACGTCAGCACCATGAACAGTGCACGGCCTACTAGAGGCTGCCACGTGGCTTAGAAAACCGCCTGGACCTGGAGTGAACGGTTTTGCAAGTTTGAGGGGCTAGATAACTGGTTTTCAAGTTCATGGACCTATTTAACACAGCTGTGCAAGTTCATAGGCCTACAGTGCATTTAACTCAAAATAAGGCGTGATGCAGTGTTCGCTCGTTTAGAAACAATGAACCATCACTCAAATGGAATTGCGGTTCCCTGTTCTAAGCATCTATGCAGCTTGTCCTAAAGTAATATTTTTCTTTGATGGCTATCAATATAAAAAGAAATTCTCTCTCTCTCTCTCTATATATATATATTGACACTAAAAAAATATTAGCATTACTTTGTATATAACGTAATATAGATCTATCTATCTTTATCTCTACTCTTTACCTCTATGTTTCTATCTCTTCTCTTCTCTCTCTATCTGTCACACGCCTAATATGAGCAGTGACCGACGCCGTAATAAACGGGCCTGTCGAGCTGGTCCGGACCCAAGAAGAGTGCGTCGCTACGCTTACAACCGCCCTAAGGGGCCTCGCGGCCTGTCCTAGGGAGCACGCCCGCGCGGCCGCCTTCCGCCATCATCGCTGTCGTTCGCCGCAAGTTACCTTAATTATTATTATAATTGTTTAGTAAAGAAGAATCCATCTGTTATAAGGATCTTCTGAGATTGCTTAGGGGTTAAGTTAAAGGTTGATTAGGGGTCAAGTTAAAGGTTGCTTAGGCGCTAAGTTTACTCGAGACTATAAATACGAGAAGTTTATATCTTGATCAGTTTAAGAAAGTAATTGGACGAAAACTCTCTTATTGCAGCTCTTGGCTCTCTCTCCCCCTCTCCTCCCCACGCTGTGCGTCGCCCACGTCGCCCTGCTTGCGCTGCCGCCGCCGCACGCCGCCAGCCCTAGGGCGCTGCCGCCCTAGGCCCTTAGCGCGCCGCCCTCTCCTCCTCCAATCTATCAAGCCCAATCCACCTTCCCCGCTCCATGTGTTACACTATCTCTATCTCTACTCTCTTCTCTATCTAATTTTTGTAATATTTAAAGATAAAATTTCTGCTAATTTATTTTGATCCAACCAGCCTAATAATCGGATTAGCAACATGTTGCCGGTGCTATTTCCGCGTCTTGTTTCCCGTTTTGGTCTCTGTTTTTTTTTTTTCCTTCTCCTGCTTATACACGTTTCTTGTTTTGGGATCGTGATGCGTCGGGGGTGTCAGGGTCAGGGGTGGCGCGGCCCACCCTATGCAGCTCATGGTGATGTCCGTGACCTTGCTCATACATGTTTTGGGATCGTGCATCGGGGTTTCAAGGGTGGCGCGGCCCACACTGTTGGTACAGGACATGGTGATGTCCGTGACACTCTTAATAAAATGTCCGTGACACTCTTAATAAATTACTAATCTAATCACCCATTCGCCCCAGTTGCCTCCTCCTTATGGATTCTTTTTGGTCCGTCAATATTATAATTTGTCACCGTTTTTATTAGACGTATGACACTTAGCATGGATCATAAATTTAATATGACCCTCTGTTTATGATACTAACCATTCAATTCGATTATGAACAAACAGTTCTCACTGATAATCACTTTTCTCTTATTCATCTTAATTTGAGCATATTGTCTAATAATATTTATTTTTCGGTTTATCATACTATAATAGGTCGCTGGTAGTCAAAGGCTTTCAGGGCACTCAAAGAACAAATGCTTGCTAGTCTCCTCAGAACCAATGCTGCAGATGGCACAGCTGTAATCATCCAGAACTATGTTCTTTCTTAGCAGGTTTCTTATGTTTAATATCTTTGATGAGGAGCCAGAAAAAGAATTTGTGTTTTTTAAGGTTCTCAGCCGACCAAAGCCTTAGAGAAAAGATGTGAGGTTTCATGTGTACCTTAAAGGAACTTGTAAGCCTTCTTAGAAGGGAAGCTCGTGGAGTTACAATTGTAACTCTAAATACCCTAAAGTTCTAGGTCCTAATCATTTAGTTACAGGAGTTGTAGAGGTTCCAACTCTTTAGAATCTTGGACTGAAAGAGGGAGAAAAAAGTTCTTGCTAATCGTATTATCCAACAAGTGTCTGATGGAGAATCTCTTTTTCTTGCCAAAGGAGATCAAATGAGGAAATCGGTCTTTGAGGCATGCTTTAGTCTAATTGTCCACTCAAAACATAGCTGAATTTCCAAGGCTAGGTTTACATAAAGCCATAGCTCTGAAGTCAACATAAAGCTTGAGAACTTCTTTCCACCAGAAGGATCCAACTGGGTATCTAGCATGGGGAGGGGTACTATTGCTATAATAGAGTTTTTTAGGTAAGGTTAACCTAGGGGATTTCTGCACGATTGTAGAGTTTATCGTGGACAGCTTTTTTGTGCCAAAGTTGAGTTCAGCAACCAACTAAGCAACAAGGAATATGGAACGGGCATCTTCTCTCGAAGGCTCTTTCCCAACCATTCAAAGATATATAAGAAAAAAGGGATCTAGTTACCGGCTGGTGAGCCGGTGATATCTCTTCTGCCTCTGATAGCCTGCAAGGCATCGCAAAGTTGCAGAGACCCTTGGTCTCTTTTGCCGGTTGGTGGACTAGGTAGTAATTCAGATCCTAGGATTTCCTAATGGCGATGGTGAGGTAGTGGTAGCTTCGCGGCAGAATAAGTCCACTTGGGTTCTTCCACACCCTGTTGGCACTCCACTCGGTAGCCATTCTTCTCGGCGCTAGCTAAGGCGAGGGGGATGTCAACCTTCTTTTCAAGGATGGAAAGGAACCTTTGGGTTTTGCAGCGACATGGGGGACCCAATCCAAGGCTAAGGAGGCTCAAGGTGCGACCCTGGCTGATAGGCGATCTACGGTGGCTCATCTCGTTCTTTGGGATGAGTGTGTAATATGGGTCTTTGCAAAAGCTTTTGTGTGATGGAGGTCTCTCGAACCTAGGGAAGATAGCGTCTGGTTGTGTCGGCTCCCGGCGATGATTGGTGGTGGCCGATGCTAGCGGACATGGCGAGCACACAATCTAGGGGCATGCTTTGTAATTTTGCTTTTTCTAGGTCCCTATGTGCAAACATGTTGGGACATGGGACATTTGTGTTCGGTATCCAATGTGACATACCTGTATTTCTATGGATCATTGTATGTTTTCCTTAAATTAATACAGGTAAGAAGTTTAACAAGGAAAAAATAACCAACTAAGCAACACTACTATGACAAGAAACTAAACGATAATTGCAAAATGCCATTGACATCCATGTTGTCAGTGCGCCTGCAGAAGTCCTCCAGCAAGTTCCACAGAACCTTGCTCTTTCCATCCAAGCATTTGATATGGCTCTCCTTCAATAATAAACACAACTTCTGTAAGCGAAATTGCACTAATGATCATAGAGATTACATTTTATCAAAGTGGGGTCACCAGGATATACCGGATCCATCACCAATCTTCATAATAATCTGAATCTGTTTCAGTAACCGCACACTGTAAACAAAAACAATTGCAGTAATAAGCATACGACAGTAAGAGTGAATGTATCCTTTTGGAGAAAGGAGAGATAAATAACATACATTCAGGAGGAGAAAATTCCTGTTCAATCTGAATTTTCTCGCTAGGTAATCCATTGGCCATCAGTAGCAATAAAAGTTTTTCAACCACCTTATTTTTTCTTGGCACATCTTATCTCAACCATCTTGAGTTGTTTGGACACAAAGAATAAATGTTCCTTTGGGTTGTAGCCCTCATCCACAGGATACCGCGTCTGAAGAAAACAAAATATAGTTTACTAACAGATGGCGGGTTGGAAAAGAAAAAAAAAATTAGTACATGGCAAATCCATACCTTACAATGTCCAAGTTCAAGAGTAAGCTTCTGCAGAACTGGTGAGCATTGGAGAAAGTAAATTAATGCACCAAAGTCAACGGCCAAACACCACTCGTTGAGTAACAAAGTTCGCAGCTTGCTGAATGTAGTGCCGGATTTGCAGTCCTTTCTGAATATAAACTGGACAAAACACAACGAGCAGTAATAGGTTATTGTATCAGTAGTAAATTGAACTGAATAGGAGGAGGTAAGAATAAGATGGATTTATTATAAGGAGAAAGCAGATATAAATAAATCTATATGTTTTCATATTCTCCGTCATTTGCACGGCAGAATACAACTTACTGTCTAATTTGATCTTAAAATTTGCACACGAGTCTCAATAACAACCGAAAGCATTCCCAGGAAAAAAGTTCAGAGGTATACATAGGCATTTACTAATTTTTACAAACTATAATAACCATCTGTTACATTCTCAAGAACTTGCTAGCTAATCTGATCCTAATTTTCACAACTGATACTAGCAAATTTCATGATTATAATAACCAGGCAAATGTTTTTAAAAACTCTGCAGAAAGGTGTCACACCTTTCCATACTCCATCAATCCATGCTTACAAAAACATTTTTGTTGTGATTTATAAATTTCTTATTAATTTTTCTTAACCATCACAGTAATTATGTTCTCAATATAATTCATGCAAAGAACGAACTATGATACATGGAACAGACCCAGACCCAAAATAAAGATTGTCGGGAACCCAAAAGACAAAATTGAAAGCATGGCAAAAACTGTATACCAGACATACATTAAAAACACAATACACACCAAAGTGCTTGCAAGTTTACTCTACATATAATATTATTAAAATTTATTGATTGAACAAAAACTATATAGGGAAGAATTTACTAATGGAATTGCAATGGTGATGCTAATTAAATTATTGCTAGTAATACTACTAAAGGCGTTTGTCGATGAGCTATTAGTTACTCTGATGGTTTGATTGATCGATAACAAAGAAATGCAGAAGTATATATGGCAGAAATCTACAACAGCGTACATTGACGACTTCAAAAGAAAAGCGGAAACACATACCACGCGAGGGTGACTGATCAACTCTAAATCTGTGGCTTCTGACAAGCCTTGGAGGATAACACTGCTTCCATCATCGGTACCATAGCAGCTACCACAACTAACCAAGTTTTCAAGGTACACTTCTCGGTGATTGTCCATATGCTCACACGTATCATAGCACAGACCCTCGAGCCTGACACTTGCTGCTACCAACAGTGGCATCTTGTCAAGAAGAGGAGCGCTGCCCTGAGACAGAGATATTTGCAGCGAAACCAGGCGCGGAGCGGAGATCCGAGTGATGGTTTTAGCATAGAAATAGCTATCAGAAATGGTGAGACGTGCCAGCGACGGAGAAGAGATCCTTTTGCTGTATATTTTGCACCCAGTCATGGTGAGATCCTCCAGTGCCGGGCATCGTGAGAAATCCATACTGCGCTTGAAAACCTTGGCGTCCGTGAGCTCCACCCTCGTCAGGAGCTGCGATTCCAGGGGCACCTTGTCGACGCCGAGGGACAAGCGCCGCCTACACTTGAGGCGGACTCGGAGCACCCGGGCCTGCAGATTCGCCACGCCATGGCGGATCCACAGGCCGACCGCCCGGTTCAGATCGTCGTCTAGCTTACGTTTGTAGGCATTACGCTTGTAAGAATTGGGGAGGTCCATGTCCATGTTGTACGCGTCGGAGTCGCCGTGCAGCTCGCCGCAGAGGATGTCGCAGTCGTGCACGGGCACGGCGGCTCCGCGGAGGAACAGGAAGTGATTGACGAAGCTGGTCAGCGTCGATGCCGTCCAGCCGCGGTGGTCTGGGCGCGGAGTCACACGCAGGGAGCGCGTGGACTTCCAGAGGTGGCGCCAGCGCCGGGCGAGCACGGAGGTTCGCACGGCGTCGTCGGAGGGCAGGAAGGAGAGGATGTGGTGGAGGGCGTCGTCAGGGAGCGCGCTGATGCGGTCCTCGCCGTCGCTGGCCACGGCCGCCATGCCGGCCAGTCGTCCCTTAGCCATCCCGCCCCCGGCAGAACACAGCTAGAGCTAGGGCAAGTAGATATATATCGCTGAATATGAGAGGCGCGATAGATCGATCGATCGCAGCAGGAAAGGAAGGGGTTTCTATCCCGACGAGAAATCAGGAGGAAACCAACGATCCCGTGCGATCTTTTTGTGCCTGCAATGCGTGCATGTGATCCTAGAGATCATATATATGCATGGTTGCGTTTCAACTTCCAAAATTAAAACATGGGGCACCTGGAAATTTCCAGACTTCGTACGGCGCCAGGTTATCGTTGAGGTCTTGAGGACACGGCCTGTTGCCAATCAACCTCAGAAGAAAATCTCTCAAAATCCATGACGTAGTTTAGGTCCTTGCATTGACATCCCTTTTTTTCTCATCCATGGCACTTAGAATCATGAAGACCTTAGCAGCCATGTCCCCGTTCGTGTTTCTAGAACGGAAACAAAACAGAAACTTGAGGTGTTATTTTAAATATAAAAATAGAAATATTCGTATTTTCAGAACGAAAACATTTTTGAAACATGAAACATAGGAAGGGGGGGTCATATTCCTGTTCCCTGGCTGCTAAGCTCAAGACATGGCCTAGAGAAGTTTTACACTTGAAGGGACGTACTCGCACTCGTGCAACCGATAAGTTGTCAACATACTCCCTTCATACTAAAAAAAGTTATTTTGGACTAGGTTTTGGTTAAATATTGAAAATATAAATCATGAATAACTTTTAAGTTATTAATTTTTAAAATGTGAAAGCCATATGAATACATTTGTCTTGAAAAGTATTTTCATAAAAATATACATATATAACTTTTTATAAATATTTGTATGGAAATAAGAAGTCGAAGTTATGTTTTAGAGACATTGTCATTGTCCAAAATAACTTCCTTTTTAATATGGAGGGAGTATCCACGAATTGACATCCCTACTCACAAATATTGATGGGCTAATAACTGCGGTATGTGATATGTCACAATTCAATCATAGGCGAGACCAAGCCAGCCTAGTGGCCAATCTAACCAAACTAATTAAACCCCGTCTGACCAAAGCCAAAAGTTAAGCATAAAAGGTTAAGACAATTCGCAGTGTGTATTTTATTATGCGGTTTCAACAATGGTGCCATAAAAGAGGTGTGGCTTGAAGGCTCTAGAGTAGTATCTGTCGCCTTAGTTTGAAGTTTCCTGAGAAAAGGAAATGCACACTGAAATCCCTACAAATGTGCTTGTTATCCTAGCTAGTTGCAAATTAGTCATGACAAAAAGAAAATTGTCACGGTTCTAAACTCCTCATGAATTTGATGATAGGAAATTAGGGTACCGCAAGATCGATCCATATCGATCCAAGCAAGGATGACTGTGAATTGCTCTTTGACAATGAGGACGGCAAAGATGTTGGCATTGATTGTGGTGTAGAAGGCGACACGGTTGATGGCTGTAGCAACAGCAGGTGCGGCAGTAGCGGGTGGCGGTGGGTGGTGCAAAGACAGCGATGGGCAACACAAAGGCGATAGCGCTGGTGGTGGCGGGCAGCGTCAGGGCAGTGTTGGCGGCAGCGTAGGGAACGACGAAGGTCAGGGCAGTGGCAGTGGCAGCGGGGAAGGAAGACAAAGAAGCAGTGGCGTTGCGAGAAGAGAAGAGAGGAAGAAGAGAGATAACGGTTTAACCCAAAATTTGCTTAAGATTCAATAGATACAAATTCCCTTGTATTTATAGTGCTAAGGGACTTAGCCTACAAGCAATCTAACTAATCTAACCTAATTTACAGCGGCGGCGGCGATGGTGGCTGCATGCTACATGGGCCTTGGACCATTAGTGTGCACGTGAAATAACTCCCCCTTCTCCGCTCGGCCCATCCTCATACTGAAATAGGAGCCAGTCTTTGACGTTGTTGTTGGGAAGTGTTCCTCCCGGTAGAGTGGCCTCGATGTCATAGGTTGTACGTCCGTAGATGTGGTCGGCTAGGATGATGTCCTTCCTTGTACAATGTGGCACAAATTTGAAGTGGTACTGCAAGTCGATGATGTGGTAGAAGACAAAGCGAAGTAGCTCCCCATATTCATTTCCTTTCGTGCCTTGTTGCTTGATGCAACAAGAAGAGGTCACAGTAGCCATTCTTCCATCAACAGAATGCTCAAGGGAAGTACGAGAGTGATGAAGACATTGTTGTAGGTTGCGAGGATATGTGGAGCTATAATATCAATAGTTATCGAGTAGACTTTGGAGTAGTAGTGTTGTTACCAGTATGTAGTAGAAGTCGTTGTGGCCGATGACACCGTCACAGGTCATCCAAGCAAGAGCTCTTTCTTATAGGATGAGAGTGTTGTGGATGAACCGAGTTTCTAGGTTGTCAGTAGGGGCCATCCGAAGCTTAACCTGCGCTCCTGTGATGTTGATGATATGTGTGGTACAACTGGAACTGTCGATTTTGAATGGGCGTGGCTTTTCATTCATGGAGATTGGAGACCCATTCTCGATAGGCGTCAAAGATTGGGTCCCTTAGATGTGCCTGAAGTTGATGTTGGTGACAAGGCTATTGATAAAGAGGACGATCTGGTGCAGCTTGATGATGGAACTATCATGTGGGGGTAGAGTGTGGATCCCATTGTATAATCATTGATGTTACCCTCATGTTGTAGTGGAGGTACATCACCAATGGTGTTGAAGCAGGTTGGCAAGTCATTCCTATGAGCATCTGGTACTTGTTGCAGCTCGAAGATGAGCTCCATCTGAGATAGCCATGGTAGCGGATCGGGCGTGCCATCATACGTCATTGGTTTCAGCTAGGCGTGGACATGGTGCTGTTGTGGAGCTTGTTGAAGTAGTGTCATTGTTCCCAAGAAGATGTTGCTGTCATTATCAAAGTTGATAAAGTTGTTGATGTCAAGGATCTCCTTGTTGATGGTCACTAGTGCTGTAGCCAAGATGATCCTATTGCTAAGAATAAACTCATCATTAGTGAAGGCATTTGGCAAGAGACGAAGTTTGTTGTTGTAGAGGCCGATGTGGGCATTTGCGACGTAGAGTAGTTGACAACCAAGGCCGCTAACAAAGATGATAGTGGATGGTGAGGCGATGTCCTATAGCCATGGACTCTTGAGTAGTACAGCCGATGGAGAATTGATGTGTCTGGTGTTGTCAGTGTGTAGGTGAGTTGGATCAGAAGATCATATGCAGGAACTAGATGAAGTCCATATAGGACAGTCAGGTCACCTACGTCATTGATGCTGTTGAGGCTAGAATCGACTCATGGTAGTAGCTCCATTGTTGGTGTGTTGTATGGTGTTGATGTCATAGTAGTAGAGGTTGTAGTTGAGCCGCCTGTCATGGACATGGTGTGCCAGGCAAGCATGACATACCATGAGACGACGATCATCATGAGGAGGTTGTCATTCCTTTTCTGATCGATGCGCGGGACGAGGTTGCTTACGAAGTGTCGCTTGAAGTCTGTCACATCTGATGTTGGAGCCTCTTGGTCATCTACTAGTGTGCCTTGCGGACCGAAGTAGAGCTCTAGCATGGAGACCCATGGTAATGGATCTTCGGAGCCATCAAGCGTCAGGGAGTCAGTTGAGCCATGATGGTTGGTTGGCATAGTGGTTGATCTGGTGTTGCTGAAGACAGTCCTCTGCGATGGTAAAACAGTAGGTGCCTATTGCGCTGGTGGCCAGATGGCTGTCTAGGATAGGTTACGGCATGCCATGGGTGGCTGAGAGGTCAGTGGATGGATCGGGAGCCATCCTAGAGCGTCAAGGTACAACCGCAAGGGTAGTTGCAGTGCTAGTGGTACCATGAACAAAATTTGGAGGAGTGTCTCAGGTGTTAGATCTGAGGGTGGTGTGGGATCTGTTGTCGGAGGATGCAACAAAAATTGTAGTTGTGCCATAGGTGTTACCTCCTATTTTGGTTGGACGATCACACTGTTGTCAAAAGTCTCCTTGGAAAGTTGATCCTCGCTGTTGCGCCGAGCATCAAGCGCCTTGACGATGATGATCGGAGGATGCCCATTGTTGACGATTGGATCCAAGCATGGTAGCAAGAAAGTTGCAGTGTCAATGGTGGCATGAATGACTCATTTAGCACCTCCTTGATGATTTTCGTGGTGCCCGATGAGATGGATTCCTCCATATTGTTGGGTTGACGAAGGATTTGTCATTGACGAACTTAACTTCTTGTGTCTCCATAGCAAGGTTGTCATCAATGGTAGTGTCCTGATCTGATCTGGTTTGGACCATGGTGATGCTGGTCATGGTCTTGGTGGCCGCAGAATTTCCATTTGAAAATCAATTAGGTGCATCTATAGGAAAAAAAATCGGCGGTGATTTGATTACTAGATGTTGGCATCTCTGTGACAGTCTCAGAAAAGTTTCCTCCGTCATGGTGTTGAGAATGGATCTGTTGGTTGCCATCAGGCCTTGCTATTTGCCCACAGCAAATTTGTCAGTCGAGGTTGCTGATCGAATCAGTGCTGGCTAGTAGTGGACTGCTGCTAGTGTTGTTGATGATGGCGTCTCCGTTGTTCTCTAACTGAATTATTGGTTTTGTTGCTGGTGGAAGAACGTACTCTGGTCAGCTTGTTGTCCCTCAAGAAAAAATTGGCGACTTTCTTCTCCTAGCTGTTGAGGAGGGCCTGAATATCCTCCATGACGTTGATCGCAACTAGGCTCTGGATACTAGTTGTCATGGTTCTAATCTCCTCCAGAATTTGATGCGAGGAAATTAGGGTACCACAAGATCAATTCATAGCGATCCAAGCAAAGACGACAGCGAATCAGTGTTAGACGACAAGGACGGCGAAGGCGTTGCCGTTGACTGTGGCATAGAAGGCGGCACAATCAACAGCGGTAGCAACAGCAGGTGTGGCAGTAGTGGCGGGCGGCAGCGGCAGCGGCGGCGGTGGGCGGCACAAAGGCAGCAGCACTAATGGTGGCGAGCAACGTAGGGGCGGTGTTGCAGGTGGTGCAGGGAACGCGAAGGTCAGGGCAGCGGTAGTGGCAGCCGGGAAGGGAGAAGAAGAAGCAGTGGCATTATGAGAAAAGAAGAGAGGAAGAATAGAGATAAGGGTTTAACCCTAAACTTGCTTAAGGGGTATTTATAGTCCTGGAAGACCTAGCCTGCAAGCAATCTAGCTAATCTAACCTATTTTATGGCGGCAGTGACAATGATGGCGGTAATGGTGGTGGCGACGGCTACATGCTCCATGGACCTTGGCCCATTAGTGTGCACGTGACAAAAACAAATATCATGAATTTTCTCATTATATTCTCATGGATCTACAGATTTTCTCTCCAAAATCTAAGTTTTTTTGGGGAAAAAAGGAGCTACAAAATCATCGGTCTATGTGTCACCATTTGGATACAAATGATGTGGCGCCAATGGAAATGAAGCTTCACAAAGTGCTGACCCTAGCCTGCCAATAACAAGCTGACACCTACATGATAGAACGAACGACGAAACTCTTTCAAGACCATCAGGTGTGCACGTTAGTGAAAAAACAAGTGGGGGGGTGGGGTGAAGACGCTCTCTGGCTCTCAACACAGGAGACGAGAGGTTCATCTTGCGGATACAACTGCAGAGTAGCCAAAAGTATGTGTTGAACAGTGTCGTTAAATCTAGTCATATCCAAGTAGGAAATATAACTAATTCAAAGCTCCATTTTGTAAGCTTGAGCAAACTATTTCATCCAAATCCATACCACAATTTTCTGGGTGCTCAAGAAGGAATCTATAGACCCATTAACAGCAAATTCTTCTTTGTGTATCCTGAGAAATTGAGGTCTGCACAAAAACAAAAGAGATAAATGCCCCAGAGTTAACTTATGATGACTAAATTTCAGTTAGGTCAATCAACTTAGAAAGTGATTTTTTGGGTCCATCAATTTATGACGAGGTTTTACTTAGGTCTATCAACTTAGAAAGTGACTTTTATGACCATAAACTTTGTATGATGTCTCACTTAGGTGGTCCACATCCGTCCACATGGACTTCTTGCACTGACATCGCCTGCTAATTTGTCCATCTGAAGCAACCATTGACCCTTAATTTCATCAAACACGTTGTGAGCGAGCGAGCAAGCGCCGCCTTCGCCAATGCAGATGCTTGAGCGAGCCACCGCGGGCACGCGATCGCGGGCGAGCGCTGCCATGGCCACGAAAAAGCACGAGTTGGCTACCACGGCGGTGCCGGCGAGCATTGCCACTGCCAAGGCCACATGGGCGCATGAGCAGGCCGCCACGACCACAAGTGCTGGTGGGCAATTGTGAGCCATCATGTGCTCGGAGTTCATGACAAACGCAAGCACAAAGGAATACCCGACCACCCATGTGCACAGGATGGCATACGTTGCCATGGCGGTGCCCTGTTCGTGTCAATGGGGCCACGGTGGCAACGACACTCGTCTGTGCGGCCACAGTAGGCCTGTTCACGTGCCTGCACACCCATTTGGCCGCCACGGCAGCGGCTTGTTCTCACGCCCGCATCGGTGGAGGTAAGGCTGAAAACGCGGAACAGAAATATCCCAAACCGAACCACATCGTTTTCTATGTTTAATCCGATCGAATTCATATTTTCTTGTCCGACTTTATCGTTTTCATTTTCGTATTTCAGATGTTTCGTATTTCAAACGTAAAAGTAGAAAACAGTGTAGACAATTTTTTTCGACCATTTTCTACTTTCCTACTTTTAATTTGAAATTTTCGAATTCAAAATTCGGTTAAACCGAATTTGTTCGACTACACACATGTGGCTAATGAGCCTAACTATAGCCTGCTTATCACGCGGTTGTGTTTTTTTTACTGAAGGCTAACTACTCTCTCTTATATAGATGGTGCCTAGCCTTATTTTTTTCACTGTGCACTTATTAATTCTTATATGCACTTGAACTTGATTATGTACTTCGTCATGCACTTGGTTATGTGGGTTTGTATTCCATATTGAATTTTCATATGTCGACCATGTTCAACATGAATCTGCTCGAATTGGTTCGTTTTTGAAATTCTAGATATTTCGTAAGTTCATGTTCATTTTTGTGTCCGGCATTACTGTTTTCACTTTTGTTTTCGTATTTTAAAAGTAATTAGAAAATAATTTAGGATTTTTTGACCGTTTTCGTCTTTAGGTGGAGGTGGTGCTTGCTCGCGTGCCCATAAGGTGTTTGATGAAATAAAGGTCAATAACTGTTTTAGATCGATAAGTCAGCAGGCTATGTCAGCGCGAGGAAACGCATATAAAGGGCTATGAACCTAAGTGATATGGTATTGACCTAAAAAGACACTTTTTAAGTTGATGGCTCTAACTAAAACTTACAAGTTAATGGACCTAAAAAATAATTTTCTAAGTTGATGATGGATCTAACTAAAACTTGCTCACCTCTGGTGTATTTAAATCAAAACAAAAAAAAAAACATAACAGATTATGAGTCATATATGATATCAGGATATTCAGTTGCTGGAAAAGGAAATTTGCATTTTACGGTGGAGCCAAAGTTTCTGTGCAGGGACAAGCCGTGAAATGGTCAATTTCTATGTTTGCATGTCAAAAGGCATTTTGAAAATTGTCGGTACCAATTATTTTCAGGCTAAGTAATACTAATAGGGCAGTCTGGGCTGCGAGATTTTTCTGTAGCTAGAATTTGCACACAGATCGGAACTTTTATGCTCCACTCCTACATATTTTAGCGAAACTGGCTGCGCTACCCTCAACAGGAATTTCAACCAAAATCTTTTCATACTGCACGAATAGCCTTGTGCCACTAAAATACCAATTCATATCTATATTGAGAACTTATCAGATAATTTTCAAGCTTATTGTTTTAACTGAAACCTTATCAGATAATTCCTTCATCTACTGAAGAATCCTGATCACTCGCAAGAAGCGAAGCCAAAGTTGCAGAAACCATGAACCCAAACCGAAAACGACAACCTAAAATATCAATATTTCGGTTCTGTTCGGCTCGGCTCAGTTCTTAGTTTTCCCTGAAAAAGTGCCCCCAGCATAACTGCGCGAGTGACTTCATGTCACCCGATCCTTTTCACGTATACGTGACTAGCTAGTTCCTTGATTAATTTCGTCCCCATCGGCAGCTCATATGTCTGCAGCGCTTTGGCGGCTCGTGCTAGGCGGGACCAAGCTGATGTTCGTAGTCTCCCAAGCACATCATAGTCTCCGATTCGAAGCAGTCTCATGGCAACTTCCCTCTCATAAATTGGCCACATCAAAGTCTCTTGTTCACACTGACTGACTAGCTGGCTGACTATCTGATGACTTTGATTTCATAACACTGGAATAATAGACGAATGGTAACGAACAAGAGAACGGACCTGAAAGTCAAGTGTGGAAAGTGATCTGCATGCCTTTTAGCATATTTATTATGCAGCTAGCGCTGTTGTACCTCGCTATAAATAGATTACAACTAGGAGACTCCATATCCTGTCCAGAAGTGTTGGTGTTTTTGAAGGTTTTGCGGACTTCGGATTACACAGAACAGGTAAATAATATAACCCACTTTTTCATAATTGGGCGCCTTTCCTGTAGCTTGCCATGTATGTATATTGTTTGTGCCTTAATTAGATAAGATTATAAGAACTGGTGTCATAACCACCATATGTGCATATGTGCTTCTCCTTTTTTTTTTCAGCGGTCTGTTCGTCCTAGAAACTCTTTTCTCCAGTGTGTTTCGTCACTTAGAAAAATAGAATACAGAATAATTTTTCTGTGGTTTACTACAAAAATATTTTATTTTAGCTGCCTTTTTGTTTCTTCAGATGGCTCTATCAAAAGATGTCTCTAAATCAACTCCAAGAGACTAGCCATCTTTGTTTTGGAGCCAAATTTTAGAAATTTTCGGAAGAACAGCTTTTGTGTCTGGTGAGCCAAAATAAAAAGCGAGCTAGGCCTTCTCGGTAGCTAGAGCTAGAAACGCTGCGCACCACTCCCTATTGCCATCACCTGCGCAAATTTCTGCTCGCCGCTCCAGTTCCGCGCCGCCGCGCGCGGGCGCGGACGCGAGCGAGCTGTTGTTCCCCACATGCTGCCATCCACAGAGCTATAGCCTGGCTACGGGTCCAATAGTCTATCTGGAGTAGAAGCCACAGGAACTTGCATTGTCGCTACTACGCCCCGCTACTACGGCCAGAAAAATTGGATGCAATTCGGCCGGCGAATTGGATGTTGCAAGCAGAACTGGCTAAGTACTCGTCGGAGCTTTCAAGAGTCCAAATAATCTGATCCTCTTTGTCCGTTTGCTTAAGGTTCTCAGTTCTAATGACTGAATATACCGACACAGACTGAACAACTCCTTTAGTAGATCGACATTCAAATTGTATGCAATTGCAGTGTCATTAATCCATTTCCCATGAAGCAACGCCTCCCTAACCGTCCTGTTTTTTCTCCTAACGGGTAGAGTGTTGAAGGGGCATGTCCATCGATCCAGCTAGATAACCAAAAGGAGGCTTTTTGTCCGTTATATGGATCGTTACTCTTTGTGGCGGTTGCAAAGAAGGTGACGATGTCTGCCGTGTCACCATAACAGCAGTCGAATGGCTGTGCTGAACCTATCCAAATCTAGAGATGATTTGGTAATGTAACACACACACACATAAATTTCCCTATATATATATAGTATAAGTATATATTATATAAATAAAAAACTTGTAAAAAGCCTATCATCATCTTATGGCCCGTTCCTCGCTGTCCAATCATCGTAATCGCCCACTCCCCTACGTCTACGGAGTCCACATACTTACAAAGTCCGCGTCCACTCCTGAATGTCGCCTACTTGTACAGAGTCCGCGACTCCACGTCACCTAGCGCGGGCCTAGGCTGCCGGCCAAGGGCGCAAGCCAATGGCGCAAATTTTGCCGTGGGCACAAAGAACAGATCGAGGCCCAGCCAGCTCAAGGCCAACACGTGGCACAGGTCCATGACGCTATTTAATATCAATATATATAGCTTGATTGGTTAGCAATTAAAATTTATGACGCTAAGGATTTGTCATACTATGATTATGATTTTAGCTAGTACTAGCAAAACATGTCCGTGCGTTACAACAGGGAGTATAATGGAGTCATTTGGACAAATCGAGGCTTGTAATTGATGGATAATTGCTTCATGAGGTCGAAATTCATCATGGAGTTGGATTTCATACCACGTTGAATGCTCAATACATTTGGGAATGGGGCACTTAGACATTTATCCTATGATCATGTCATGCATTATGATTCATTTGGAATTGGACTTAGTATTTTACCGTCTAAAGAGACAAATATTCAGCTTTTTTGTCGATCTTTTTTTTTTGTCTCCTTTGACTACCGAACAATGAAGAGTTTTTTCAACCCGGACTTATATAACTCGTATTCATATGAGTTAGAATATCTCATGTAGCATCATACAGAATCTAATTCTAGAAAGGACTGGTTTGAGTACGTGACTTGAGCTACCATTTTTTTATTTTTTTTTTACATGTATGCTTCTTTTGCTATTTAACAAGAGGTTTTATTCTAATTATTTCTTGTTTGGTAGTACCCGTGTTCTATTTTTATCCTACAACAAATATGACTGAGTTGATGCTATGGATCAAGATTATTAGATAATTTTACTATAATAGAAAACGTACATATCTTACTTAGTTACTATTTATTATTATTTTTTCTACTAAACATGCAGTCATACATATAGAAACGCGCTAGTGCTTATGAAAAGAGGAGGGTAAAAACTGTAAAAGTGCTATTGTCTTTATTGCGGTCCAGTTACAAATTTAAATGATCAAACCTTATCTTTTTCCGTATAAGCTGTGTGGCTGCTGTAAATCCGTTCCTCACCATGCACGAACCCACCTCCTACCAAATAGAAGGCCATGTCGGTCGTAATTGTTTACGTATATATCTATACCTAATAATAAAGAGGTAAAACTTTCCGCCAAATTTTTTGGTTCACCTTTTTTTTGTCCAACTAAGAGATCGATTCCGTTCTGTTTAATTTTTCTGTTTTTATATTCAATTTTTTTGAAGAATTTCTCACACAATTTTAGCCCAGCCCATATTAGCCTGGATACTAATTATTACTCCTATTCAGTACCCGACGACATCTCCGTGTCTGCTGCACACGGAGCCGACCGACTCCTTTCCTGTTTTCACGTTAGGCCTCCACCTTTCCGGTTTCCACGTTGGGCCTCCACGAGAGCACGAGACCACGACACATGCTTTCCTTGATTCCTTCCAAGCAGGTTCGATCCCTCTTCAACGCAATTTGCCTTGCTTCTCTTTCTACAAAAACTATATTTAATTACAAATTAATCCAAACCATAAATGCTTTCTATGTTGAGAATAAAGGCGGACAGTGGGTCAAGATCCAAACCAAACCTCGCACCAATCCAAAAACATGTATATTTGAAAGTCGAATCCAAACCAAACTAAACCGTGACTTCAATCATCCACACCAAACCAAACCACTTGTATGTTTAACCCATCAAAATACATTTCTAACCCACCAATTCACTGGCACCTTATGCTATTGTTTATATTTAGTTATAAGCAAAAACAAAAAATAAATAGATAGAATAAAAACTCATTATTAACTCTATTATTGACAAATAAACCGAATCAGCCCATTTTAATAGGGCCCAAAACCAAACCAAATTTCAACAAAATTTTTTTTAAATTGCTTTCACCCCAAAACCAATAAATTTCAAAAGCAAAACCAAACCGGGTTTAACCTAAACCATTGTCAGGTTGAGTTGAGAACATGCTCTGAACGAACTAACTATTTAATGGATCCTATGCTCCGAACAAACTATATTGTTTTATCCTAAATGCTACATTTTGAGCGTGCGCGCATTAGGGCCCGGGAACGCACACCGTGGCTGCCGTCCGATCCTTTCCTGTGCAGATGCGTGAGCGACTGAAGAACCGTGGTAGGCCCACCTATCAGCTGGCACAGTTCGGATTTGGGGAGACCGTCCGTCATTTGCATCCCCTCGTTTCTTCTCTTCCCCATTTCTCCGCTGCCCAAAAAAATCCCAACGGCGTCGACGCTGCCGCTTGCAGCCGCCCTCCCCCGGCTGCCGCGTAGGTGCATCCCGGTGGCTGTACGAGTCTCCCCCAACAGGCGCACGCCCAGCAACCCCCCACTCCGTCGTCGCGCCGCCGCCGCCGCTGCTGCGTCCTCGGCCGGCACGACTTTGATCCGTCGCGCCGCCGCCGCCTGCTGCGTCCCCGGCCTACCGTGACTCCGATCCATGGCGCCGCCGCTGCCTCTTGCGTCCCCGGCCAGACACGACTCCGACCCGTCGTGCCGCCGCTGCCTGCTGCGTCCCCTGCCAGCCGCGACTCCGATATGTGGCGTCGCCACTGCCTGCTGCGTCCCCAGTTAGCCACGACTTCCATCTGTCGCGCCGTCCCCGCCTACTGCATCCTCGGCCAGCCGCGACTCCGATCTGTCATGCCACCGCGGCGCTGCTGCCTGCTGCGTGCCCAGCCAGCCGTGCGGTCACTTTATCTTCTAACAGGTCCGGCTTCTCCTCCTCATCTTCATGTCCTGTGTTTATTATTAGATCCGTTGTTCCTGAGTTGATTATTCACTTTCGTTGAATCGAATCGAATGCATGGATGAATGAACTAGTTGATTTGGTCGAGATGGCCTTCTATGTGAGCTCAGTCCTAAGCTGGCATGCTTTTGGGGAATTTGGTCGAGATGCCCCCTGTGTGATGATCTCGGTCCTAAGCTGTCATGCTTTGGGGAATGGTGATGTGTGCCATGAACCAAGTGCTAGGACATGAACAAAATGAGGATGAGGAGCCTAACATTCTGCTCTGTGAGCTCGGTCCTCATTTTGTCCGCCTTATAGGTTTTATGTTCAATGCACATTAACAGTTAGGTGCTTAATCTATTTAGTTTTTCAGATTGCACTTACTACAAACGCCAATATGTTTCTTATCAAAACAGTGTAGCTGAACTGAATTGATAACATCCGATATTGTTGGAACCAAAGGCATGATGAACAGGCAAGCATATCAAACGAATTCTAATTTTCTGAGCATTGGTCTTGCAATAATAAGACATATATGTGAACACAATATTCTGTTTTAGCTTTCAGATTTACTGGCTAGAATTTGCAATTTAGTTTTCAGGAGGTCCTCATTCTATTCGCGTTTTAGGTTTAACAGATCTTTCTAGGTTCTGAAATCTAAATGAATGTATGCTGGCCCGATTGGATGCACCATCTACCAAAAAACCACATCATAATCATAATTTTAGCTAATGAGCCTAGTAGCTGAAATTGCAATCCACACAATTGACAACACCAATAGAAAGGCTGTCAAACATGTTCTACCTTTATGAGTCTCAATTAGTTCATATTTTCTTCCTTTATTTTTCTACTACTACAAAAATGTACTGAAGTAATTCTTATAATATTAAGTAATTTTTCATGTTTGTTTAGCAATTTTCTTAATTTATTAAGACAGTTTTGCTTTTTTAGTAGAACCAGCTGTAGCAATGCACCAATAGTAGTACTCCTTCATGCAGTCCGACCTGAACACTGAGTTTTAATATTTGAGGAACTGATTAGTTCATATATGGCCGGTTGCTGCTTAAATCATTTTTTTTCTATTCGTTCTTGTACTAATCAGTACTGAAGCAAGCAGTTCATATTTTCACATGTATTTAGGTTTCGTCATACATGATTTTTGTCTTCCTTAGTGATATGAATTGATAATAACCAAACCAACGTAGGTGATGTTTCTGGTCCTTCAAATGCTTGGAGATTGAAAATCTATAGAACAAGTAGGACACTACTTTTTGCTTGTGCTAAACCTATCCTTCAATCACCATATGTTGATTACACAATAAAACTCTCTTTTCAATTGCAGCACAGTGTGTGCATGCAAGGTCTACTAGAGGAAGGCAACATACAAAGTATGTGTTTATGCTTAAGCAGTTTACTTATTGTGCATTAGCAATTTATCAATTCTAGCTTGGCAAATTAGTAATGTGACTTGGCAATTTAGTAATGTGATGTAGTTTGTTATTTTACTATTTGTGGGATCTTTTTCAGCATTCCGCCTCAACTCTAAAACAGCGCACAAACAACAGTCAGCCCATTATGGGGTGATTTTATTTAGAGGATAATGTTGCTTTATATAACTCCAACAAACTTCAAGATTTACAACTGATATTTTGTTAACTTGAAAACTAGGAGGGGATAATGTTGTGTTCATGAACTCTAAGACAGTAATGCATGCCAAAAATACTTGTGCATTTTCCCTTTGCTTAACTAGCCCATCTGCCCCACTCGCTGTTGCTTGTTTCTGCTGCAGCTTTGGGCACTATCCCTAAACCATAATTTGTACTGTGCAACAGGCTGGTAGTAGCTTCAGAACACAGTTCCACCATTAGGTAACGAATCTGTATAATGTTGCTCTAGGAAATAGTTAGCTTTAGCATTTTAAGTTACATTACCTAGCAACTTAGGATATATTATCTAGCAGTTTAAGTCATGGTATTGAGCATTTTTCAGACCCTAAAGGGGTATGCAAGGTATTACAAATAGTAATAGCATTTTACAACACAAAAATGACAAACTAATGCATTGTTTGCTATAGCTGTAGCTGATGCAATTTTATTCCTATGATTGTGCGTGCTCATTAAAGCATTTTTATTATTTTTTCAGTTCAAGCTAAGCAGTTAATTTATGACAGCCTACCAAACTTATCTGACTTCCCTTTTTTTCTATGGCTATAGGATAGTTATAATAAATTACTGGGACTTCTTTTATCCAACTGGACCACCTTGCTGCATCAATTAAACAGAGAGACAACCTATATAACACTGTTGTGGAGGTAGGTATTCATGCAGTTGACAATAGGAAAACCCGCAAGTCCATCAAGCATGTGTGTATATATGTCATGGTCAGATCCTATCTACATTCTCCAATCGGACCAGGGTGTGTGTGTGTGTTTTTTTCTTCTAGGGGAACATTTGTAACTTTGCTATAGTAGGCACATCTGAGAAAACTACATCATAGGTACTAGACACCTATGTATAGAACATTAGATTTCTATTCTCAACATCATCTTCTAAGATATCATATGCCTCTGCTGGAAGCTCGTTTAGATCCATCCCTTTTTTCCTGCACATTTCAAAACAAGCAACTACATGTTATCTTTTTAGCAATTTAGTGCAAATTATTAGGCAACTATTAACAAAACTGCTAGTACTTTCATAGACAATATGTTCATGAGCTTTGTGCAATCTCTCCTTTTCATTTGTACAATCTGTCATTTTCATTGCAACATATTTATAGGTTTGATGATATTGTACAATCTATCATTTTGCCCATAACATTTTGTCTTTTTTTCATGCATTTCATTACAAATAGTTAGCCAACTATGTACATAACTTACCCTTTTTTTTTCCTGCACATTTCAAAACAAGCAATTACATGTTACCCCTTCAGCAATTTAGTGCAAATTATTAAGCAACTACTAACAGAACTGCTAGTACTTTCATAGATAAATGACAACATGTTCATGAGCTTTGTGCAATCCTTGTCGTTTATACTGTCTGTCATTTTCATTGCAAGATATTCACAGGTTTGATGATATTGTACAATCTGTCATTTTCATGTATACAATCTGCCCATAACATTTTGTCTTTTTTTTTTCATGCATTTCATTACTAATTGCTAGGCAACTATGTACATAATTTTCTAGTACTTTTTACATACATGCAATCTGCTAGCTCTAATATGCACTTATGCTCCTTTTCCCTGCAGGTTGGTCAACAATGAGAAGGCAACAGTAGATCTCAAGATTTGGAAAAACTAGCAGATCTGAAGATGTGAAGATATTTAGCAATATGTGAATAGCTAGCATTTTTGTGAATATCTAGCATGTGACTTTTCTACCAGTCTATCAATTTCTATCAATGTGTGAACTAGCAATCTGAAACTCCCCTAAATGTGTTGAAAATACCACTGTTGGTATGATTGGAGGAATCAGTAAGAACCGAAAAGGAATTATAGTAAGAACCTTGGTAGGAGATACAAGACTAGAAATTGCATCTAATATGTACCTGTTCTGCCTCAATAAATGCTTCAGTCTTAAATGTTAGAGATTTGCTTCATGATCAGCGGGAGTGTTTCTGTTTGGTTTGTTTTTCTCTTGGTTATGTTGCTTTTTCTGCTGAGATCCAATCTGTGGTTGCTGGGTTGGTGTGGGAGAAATTCACATGGAGCCGGTGCTGGCACGGAAACTCCCGATCCCACGTTTTGCCTTTTCTGTCCCACGTTTTGCCTTTTCTGTCACCGCAGGTTTTTTCTTTCCTAATTTGGACTGTGCAGGCAGAAAGTTTATATCCTGCATATGCAGGCGTTAGTAAAGTCTGTTTTATTTAATGGATCTTTACCCCAAAGGATAAATACTATTTTAATTAGTTATGTTTTGAACCGTAACACCATTTTCATTATTTTTTAAAATCACAAATACTACTTTGCTTGTCCATTTTGCAAACTACAAATACTTTTTAATTAGATCAATTTCGAAACTACAAATACTTAATATAACACTGATCGAACACATAAAAACTAATTTAATTTTAATTGAATCATGGAAGGAATATCCTACAATAATTACCGAAAAAGCATCATTAGGACATGCATCATCTTAGAGCTCTGCTAAAACAACAGTGGTAAGTTAATTGTTCCGAACAAACTATATTGTTTTATTTAATGGATCTTTACCCCAAAGGACAAATACTATTTTAATTAGTTATGTTTTGAACCGTAACACTATTTTCATTATTTTTAAAAAAACACAAATACTACGTTGCTTGTCCATTTTGCAAACTACAAATACTTTTTAATTAGATCAATTTTGAAACTACAAATACTTAATATAACACTGATCGAACCCATAAAAACTAATTTAATTTTAATTGAATCATGGAAGGAATATCCTACAATAATTACTGAAAAAGCATTATTAGGACATGCATCATCTTAGAGCTCTGCTAAAACAACAGTGGTAAGTTAATTGTGAAAAAAAAATCTCTTCAAATTTCAATGCATAGTAATACACTATAAGTATTAAAAAAAATTAAAGATTATACTCCCTCTATTCTAAATTATAAATCGTTATGACTTTTCAAGCTATATATATTTTTACTATTTATTTAGACAAAACATATATGAAGAAGCATAGTAAAAGCTGTGTGTCTAAAAGTCTGAACAACCTATGATTCAAGACAATTTGAGACAATCAGAGTATTTTAATTTGTTACAGACTTAATACGGCATTGTCATATTGTTAACAATATTAACTTTATTATGAATTTCTCAGCTATCATAAAATAAAGTATCATCACTAAAAATTTATGAAAATGGTAACTATAAATAGATAGTTTTTTCCTTCTCCCGTTTGCAACGCACGGGCATATTTTGCTAGTACATCCATATTAGCTTTGACATTAGTAGACAATGTTCTATGATTATATTATTTATAAAATTTAAACTTTAGAAAATTATTTATATACTCCCTCCATCCCTAAATAACTGTCGTTTCGCTTCCCGAGAAGCAAATGCCAGCAATTTTAATAAATAATAAATATTATCGATTAGTATTATAATTAGTATCATCGGAAAGACCTTTAGATCTAGTTTTTTTAACAAAATTATTTGAAGATATAAATATTACACGTATTTTTTTAAATTAAGTCAAACTTGTGGCATGCATTCCACGGCGACACTTAAAAAGGGATGGAGGGAGTAAGACGGAATGAGTATACATTAATTTATTATATTCCCTGCAGAAAATCGTAAATAAGCCATGTCATGTTCGTCAATTTTGGTGAGTCTCAAAAAAAATTATGACGACTTAAATAACTCCTCTACAAAATCCCGTGGACTCAAATAACTCGTCTCCTCGTCGCCGGAAAATAAAACATAAATGATGAATTCATGCAATGAACAATTGAAAAAAGTGCATAAAAACAATTGAAAAAAGTATGTTTCAAATGGTTTTCACCGCATCCGTGAATTCGTGGAGAGACGGAGGCAACAGGCCTATAGATGTGCGGAGTCAACACCGGGCCGGCCCAGGCACGTGGAGCCTGCCGCTGCCTGTGGTTGGGGATTCGTTTCCGTGGCCTAGGAGCCTCTCAGACTGGATGGAGAGTACTGGTCCAACTCTGATCTGGAAAACCGAGCCCAACTGGGAAAGCAAAGACGCTGGACAGCGTGACACCCTGTGATTCTTTTTTATTTATTTATTTATTATTACCTGTCTTTCGGTTGGATTAAAAAAGTGTTGGACGAAAAAATTGCTGAACCGAAAAAAATTAGTGGAAAGTTTTGCCTCTTTATTATTATAGCAAATATGCCCGTGCGTTGCTATGGGAAAAGAAAAACTATAAAAATTAATAGAAAATAATAAAAATAAATAAAAAAGATTATATATTTATTTATATTTTATTTTTTTTTCATAAATTTTATTAGCTATAATAATTATTTTATGACGATCATGACAATGAATAGAAGGCATAAAAATATTTACTCGTAATATATTATAGCTTTAATTTACATCTATGTAGATCCATCTTTGTTTTATAGTTTGAATCGGCTATGCAACGTGGACGTGGTTCTCGAATATCTAGTTTTATTTTTGGTTTGTTGAAGAAATATTATACCTTTTTTGTTAGATCGATATGATCCGTATGCTTATTTTATATATGTATTTGATCAGAATTGCCACATTACATGATAGATTCATACGTGAAATTGTTTTGCTTATTTATGCTTAGTCATGGTTGCTTCTTCTATCCGTTTCCATAGACATAGTCTAGCTTATTGATATCATCTTGAAATAGGAAGTCATGGCTGCCACACGTTTTGAGGAAAGAAAATTTGGTGAGCTACAGTACCCACAAACAAGGCCAAGCGCAGTAGAGTTCGAACTTTTTCTGTTTGTCTCTTCATGTTACCGTGATCAACCAGGGCTCTGGCTTGCGTGTCCTTTCCACTTTTTTTCTGATTTTTTTCCAAAACCGAGGCCGCCAGCTTGAGGGGTTTTAAACCGCTGGTGGCTAGGAGTTCGTTTTAGTTTACGTTCCAACTCGAACTTTTTCATTGTCTCCAAATATGTTCTGATTTTTTTCCTTTGCTTTCTCGTTTCTTTGCGTGAGTCCTATATATACACGACGTAATACGTTTTAGAATCGGACTCCATGTCGCGCTAGACAAAAGCTATTCCAACTCGTGTGAGTACAGAGTATATATATAAGTCCGGGTGTAAGAAACTCTCCATCATCCTTTAGTTAGGGGGCTATAGACTAAAAAATAGATGGACCAAAAAATTGATGGACGAAAAAAATGGGCTGAAATTTTGCCTCTTTATTATTAGGTATAGAAGTATAGATTTCATTTGGATACTAAAAATCTACCAACTTCTTGCACTTGAATTTCCAAATCTTTGGCAACTTTTTGCCTAACTTTTGGCGTGCTAAATGCTTGGCATAGCAAATTTGGGTAGCCAACGCCAACAAATCAGGAAATTAGTACCAACCTAATTAAGTAGGAGTTTATTTCCACCATGACACCCTACAAATAACAAATAAAGAGCATTAGCTGCTCTGATTTTGTTCACATGGTAGGCCACTTATTAACGGGCCCGAAGCAAACAGCCCTAATCGGCCAACGTTGCCAAGCTAAAACCTCCGTGAAGAAAAGTTCCTACTTCCAATCACAAACCTATGCCTCGCCTTCAACAGTTATAACCCCTTAGCAGAGCCCCAACCACAAACCTGTGTCTCACCTTCAGCGGTTATAACCCCCTAGTAGAGCCCCAACTTCTCTCTAATAAACTAATGTAGCAAAAAGAATATGATCCATTTCGGTTGGTTCTACAAATAGGATTCTATATTTCTAAAGGCTTTGTAGACATATGGATTTTTAACTTCGTCTGCATTTTTATTTATTGAAAATAGAATCAATCAACTCCATAAAAAATGAAGCCGTCTTTATAAATTATTTTTTTATTAAGTAGTGACTCGACTTTGGCATGGTTGTCGAAACCGTAACTGTCCCCAAACAAGACGCCAAATAGCCATCTTCGTGTAAAGCTCGAGCGCCTCCCCGTTTCGAAAGTCAGTAGCCTGCGGTCTTCACCGTGGCGTGGGCGGGTCAACATCGGCAAGAAGGAAAATCACATGGTTGTCCCCGTCGAGCTGTTGCGAAATGGCTCGGACGATAGAGAGGCCTGCGTCAACTAGCGATGTTCAAAATTATTTATTTGCTTTTTTATTCTTTTTTTTGAGAAATGAGAAAGTCTGCTTAAGCTTGTAAAATGCATATATAAATCACACAAGTATTAAAAAGCAAAACCACTAAATCTACACGGTATGTATGATAAGGACTATGAACAGGCTTTTTATATTTTCTTTGTAGTTAGATTTGAAGATTTCATAATATGTTCGTCGAAACCACAAATCATGTGCTTGTCACAGGTGTGGGTAAAATTTGTGGCCATGTGTAATACATGGGCATATATCTAGTCTAAAAATAGGTGTAGCACAAAAATCCATAACTTCTCCAAATGAAGTTAGATAAACTTTATATTAAATTTCTAGAGCTCAAAGATCTAAAAAATTATAGTTGACCACTTATTATGTTAACTAGTTTAGTGTCAAAAAATTAGGTTTTACATAACATCTAGGATATTCATGCACCCTATACCAAAGTTAGTGCTCAATGAGACATAAACTTTGTAGTTACAACTTGTTCCTTTGAAATCATTTAGCTCCCAAGCAACTTTTTATTCAAAAATTAACTTTTAACACACGCGCCTCTAAAGACTAATTCTGACCGTAACTAAAACCACATTGAACATGATAGATCATAGATGTATTCCATATTGTGGAAGTAAGAATGAAAAAGGCTTATTAGATCTAAAGAGGTAACAGCTGGTGGAATCAAGCTTCTCGTAGTATGGGACTATGGGTCAGCGTGGACTATAAATAAATTTATTAAACCATCAATATATATAGTTCTGACCTTTTTTTTTATTACAGTATATTACGTACGGTTCTTATAAAGAAGTTGAGAGCTTGTGGCAGCCTCTGCATAGATTGTTATTCGCTCATATGTGACGCAATCTCCTTGTAATAAATTGCCCTGAACTAGAGAGGGGCCCTATGATAGGTTATTTTAAACGTTTCTCCTACTCTGCAATATGAAATGTGATATCGTAGAGACTAGAAGAGTACATATGCTCTGTCACTGAACCAGTTTTCTGCATCTTTGAAGTTTCACTCACATGCAAGGGGTGCATGCATCAATGTTTCCAGCAATTCTGTTCGTTCTCTTGCCATATGTGCTCCAACCGATGCCTGGCTCGTTTGCTCAAGCATCTACATCACCATTCAGCAAGGAACCTGAGATTGACAGAGATGCCCTGCTACAGTTCAAGGCAGGCTTGAGCCAGCAGTCTGCCACAGTTGACTAATGGAACAGTACGAGTGATTTCTGCCAGTGGCCCGGTGTCACCTGCAGCCTTAGACACAAGGGTCGGGTGTCCGCTCTGAACCTCACCTCAGCTGGGCTCATGGGCACCATCTCACCTTCTATTGGAAACTTGACATTCTTGAAGATTCTAGACCTTAGCTATAACATGCTGGAGGGTGAGATTCCGTCGACCATCGGGCACCTTTGGCGATTGCAGTTTCTCAATTTCACTGGAAATTCACTTCATGGTGGGATACCAGATGGGTTAAGCAACTGCACTAATCTTATAAACATCATGCTTGAGCAGAACCATCTTACTGGAGGAATCCCCTCTTGGCTTGGAGGTTTCCCACAGCTTGTGGCTTTGATGTTGTCGAGCAACAATTTATCTGGGACCATCCCACCACCATTGGGAAACCTCTCATCACTACAGGCACTGTATCTTCACAACAACCAGCTTGAGGGTTCCATCCCCGAGGATCTTGGCAAGCTCAACAGTGTCCAGTGGCTAGCATTGTTTTCAAACGGCCTCTCAGGAACCATCCCGGAAGCTGTATTCAACCTGTCATCAGTGATTGCATTCGGTGTGGACCAGAACGATCTGCATGGTACATTGCCACCCAACTGGGGAAACAACCAACCAAACCTCGTGTATATCTATCTTGCGCTAAACCACTTCACAGGGAGTGTTCCAGCTTCCCTTGCTAATGCAACTAATATTTATACACTTGACCTTGGTGCCAACAATTTCACAGGGAAGATACCTCCAGCAATTGGAACACTTTGCCCTGGCATTCTCACCTTCGATGGAAACCAAATCGAGGCAAGCAGCACAGAGGGCTGGGAGTTCATCACGTTGTTGACAAACTGCACCCGCCTCCGCGTGCTTAGCTTCCAGTACAACATGCTTGTAGGTGAATTACCAAGCTCTGTTGCAAACCTGTCAACACACCTCCAGGTATTCTACACTGGATTCAATAAGATTTATGGGAGGATACCACCCGGCATCAGTAACCTTGTCGGCCTGCATAAGTTGCAACTCAGTAACAACCATCTAATCGGTGTTCTGCCCAGCACTATTGGCCTACTGAAAAGCTTGCAAGCCTTGTGGGTAGATGGCAACATGTTATCTGGGACCCTTCCACCCTCAATCGGCAACCTAACACAGCTACAGCTAATCACTATAGATAGTAACAATTTTCAGGGACTTCTTCCTGGGAGCATCGTGAACCTGCAGCAGTTAAGTTCTGCGAACTTTTCACACAACGCACTCACGGGTCCAGTTCCAAAAGAAATTTTCAACCTTTCATCTCTGTCTTTCATCCTTGATTTGTCCAATAACCAATTCGGTGGTCCCCTTCCACCACAAGTTGGTAGCCTCACTAAACTCGCATATTTGAATATATCTCGCAACAACCTATCTGGGCCACTACCTGACACGCTGAGCAACTGCCAAAGCTTGGTTGAGCTCCATTTGGATGGCAACGCCTTTAACGGAAGCCTCCCTGCATCTATTAGCAAAATGAGTGGCTTGGCGGTTTTAAATTTGACAAATAATTTCTTGTCCGGGTCAATTCCTCAACAGCTAGGAGGCATGAAGGGTCTTCAAGAGTTATATGTTGCTCACAACAACTTGTCTGGGCTGATTCGGTTGCTCTCCAAAATATGACCTCATTGTTCAAGCTTGACATATCTTTCAACCATCTCAGTGGCCGAGTTCCTGCACACGGCGTGTTTGCCAATTCAACTGGATTCTTATTTGTTGGCAATGATGGACTTTGTGGTGGTATCCAGGAACTGGATTTGCCTGCTTGTCCAGATCAATCAAGCAAGCATAGCAACATCAGAAACCGGGTAATTCTTATAACAACAGTATCGATGGGGAGCCTTTTCTGTTTTGTATTGGTATTTCTCTTCTTTTACTGGAGAAAGAAAAATGGAGCTCATTCTGCAACAACTTCCCTCTCTTTCCTGGATGATAAATATCCGAAAGTTTCTTATGCTGAGCTGGTCCAAGGAACAGATGCCTTTTCGAGTACTAATTTAATTGGTAGAGGAAGATATGGGTCTGTATATAAGGCCAGGTTGTCACTGAAAAATGTTGAAACCGAAGTAGCTGTGAAAGTTTTTGATTTGCAGCAGTCTGGTTCTTCCAAAAGTTTTGTCGCTGAATGTGAATCTCTTGGTAGGGTCCGCCACCGTAACTTGATCAGCGTCATAACCTGCTGCTCTAGCTCTGACTCGAAACAGAATAATTTCAAAGCCATCGTGTTTGAGTTCATGCCAAACCTAAGCCTTGACAGGTGGCTACATGACCCAAATGATCCTATAGCTGGCCCAGGCCTGACACTAATGCAAAGATTGAACATTGCTGTGAATGTTGCTGACGCAATTGACTACTTGCATAACAACTGTGAGCCCCCGATAGTCCACTGTGACCTGAAGCCAAGCAACATTCTTCTGAGTGCAGACTTTGTGGCCTGTGTTGGAGATTTTGGCCTTGCAAGGATTCTCTCTGGCTCAGAAGGTGAATCAGCAATCAATTCGAAGAGCTCCACTGGTATACGAGGGACCATTGGATATGTCGCTCCAGGTAACTCAACATATCTAGCTACATCATTCATTCATTCTATTCTAATGTATAGTTACTTCAGGTAACTCATTATATTGACATTGCTGATTGTACTTGCACCATAGAATATGGGGAAGGCGGCCAGGTCTCTATGTGCGGAGATGTTTTCAGCTTTGGAGTGCTGCTCCTTGAGATGTTTACAGGAAAGGCACCAACCGATGCCATGTTTGTGGATGGATTAACCTTGCAGAGCTTCGTTGAGACAGCATTTCCAGAGAAGGTCATGGACATTGTTGATCCAGTACTGCTGTCCACTGATGAGACCTGGGCACGGAAGCGACTGCACTACAGAAGCAGTAGAGGGAGAGAAACTGACGATGCCATCATCTCTGTCATAAGACTTGCACTGTCCTGCAGCAAGTTAACACCATCAGAGAGGATGTCCATAGGAGATGCTGCTACCGAGATGCACAAGATAAGGGACTGCTACGTCACAGACCTGTCTGTAGCAAACAATTAGTTAATTAGCAAACCGGCCGTATCCTCTTGCACTCTATGTTTCCCAGAGTCAAATCAAATACACGTTATGGTAAAACCAGACTGTGCACCCAACTTAGTAAAGAGGCTGGAACTCAGTTTCCATTTTCCAAATAAAAGAGAGACTACTGTTTGGTACACTATTCATTTTCATTAGAACTATTTACATTTTCTTCATAATTAAAGTTATGTATTTTCTAGGCAACCCAATAAATTGGGTTATCCTGGCCTACAAAGTTTAATCTGCGTATTGATTTTCTTTTTTGCTTTCTTTAATTTGGAAGAGAGTTTCAAAGGGCATCAGCAACATATTCCAGATTTTATCCAACACATGGACAAGGGACATATCTCAGCCATTCATTTAATCAGACGGTCACGGACGGCCTGGGTGGTAGGCAGGGCCGTCCCAACAATTTTTTGGGCCCTTGGGCAAGGAAGACACTAGGAGCCCAGCAATATGATGTTTCAATATAACGATTGAAGTATACACTATCATTTAATAGATCAACTAATATTTAATCAAAAAATTGAAGTTTGATGAATCAAAAAAAATTAATAGATCAATTATTTGTTTGATGTCTGATAGACCTTATCTCTATGGATATGATTGTAAGGTCGAAAACCAAATTGAAGTAGCAAGATCAAAGTAACAGTCTGCAAGTGCCGCAGCAGCAGCACGCAGCCCCTAATAACTGAACTGAAATCACTTACTGTTCGAGTTATGGTCTTCAACTCTTCACAGGGAACGCCAGCCGCCGGAACGGCCGCAGTTCCGCAGTGTAGCCGCACGCGTCTCGCGATCAGGGGCCTGCTGATGCTCGCAGTCGTGAATAGGAAGAGATGCATCTAGGTCACGCATGACGGTATGAATACGCATCGAACCGTCGAAACGACGAAGCTAAGCAGACAGCCGCCTTTTTTTTTTTGAGCGGAACCAGACAGCCGCCTGGATACATGTACATTTACTGTACATGGGTATACTCATGGGCCCCGGCCGTCGCACAGGCTGCCCCCCCCCCCTAGGATGGGCCTGGTGGTAGGGGGTGTCCAAGATGAACCATGTCCTCAGTCTTTCCTAATTTCTCCCTAATCAAAGTTCCAGTTGTTAGTTGTCCATTATATTTAGTTAACGATACCAATATGTAAATCCTTATAGTTAAGTTGCCCATTATATTTGGTGATGCAATGAGCCATCTGTACTAGTTGCTCAAATCGTTGCACAGCAATTCTAGGTTCATGTGTGGCCACTCCTTGCTCTGCTTGATCCTCTCGAGCTCGGTTGACCCCATACAAGTCCTAGTGGGGGAGTATGCTGACTAGAGAGTCACAATGTCACATTATATTCTCTAAACCATTCTCTAACTAAGTGTTAAAGTGTCTTCTGCTTGGAGCTATCCCTTTATATCACATATTAGACACATTTTGGAACATCCATAGGAACCCTATGTGCCCAAGAATAGTTTACAGAGGGGAAAAAAATCAATGTGAAAGTCAAAATTTGATTCTTTTATTGATGTATCCACATTCCACAACTAATCCAGCTCTAAATTACAAGTTCATTCCACAACTAGTCCAGCTCTAAATTACAAGTTCAATTCATCAATGGAGATACACAACCATAGTAATTTCTGGAAAATATAAATTAAAAAGGATGAGAAAAAAGTAACTCCAAGCCATTATACATGCACAATGCTATATGTTTTGTTAGACAGCAAGCTCATGTTCATCACATAGAAGGTGCAAATTACCAATTCAAAAACCAATAACATAATTGCTTTGTAAAGTTAAAAAACTATAAGGGGCCGTTTGGATCCTTTCATTTGGAGGAATTGAAATCTACTTAATAAACTATGCTATTTGGCTTGAAATTTAGAATTCCATCACTTTCCAAAGTTCACATATAAGCCTATCTCAAATTCATAGGGTGTGAGACTGTATAGATCACCATGCTATGTTTCTACTTTGCAACTTATAATGGCTGGGGCGCAGAGGCTATCCTTCTTGGCTCCCCCTTCTCCCCCCGCCCCTACTCAAGTAGTCTGTAGTCAATTTAGCTTGGTCACCTCTTGGTTTCTGCAGGTGCATATGTAATTTTGTTTTTTTGGGTGGTGTGGTGTCTGTTGTTATATCTGGGGTCTCTTTTTTTTCTTCTAAATATAATAAAGCGTAGTTCTCTTGCATTTTTGAGAAAAAAAACTTATAATACCCTCTTCAACTCGCTCCCCTACAGTAGAAATGCAACACATAGGTATCTCATATAGCCAACAATAATATACAAATATAATCCATATACAACCATATTAGCTTAATTAATATGTGTCTAAATTATGATTATTAAAATGAATTCAATTTCAAAGATCCAAACAGGGCCTAAAAGGAATGTATAGGCTGCTTCAGATGAATCAAATGTATTTCTCCTTGTCCCTAGACTAAATTGGTCGAAGTGTAATTACTTTTTCTCATTCAACATGTGCAGAATCTAGTTCTGCATTCATGATAATAGGTGCTGGCAATTAAATGCATAAGACCATTTCAGTCTTTTCCTTAGCAGACGTGAAGATTTAAATGTTCACATGTTAAAATAGGAACTTCATGGCTCGCATTATAGCACATGAATTGATGTACAAGTGCATATATAGTAATAGTAACATAAGTAGTGTGGTGGATATTAGTATCTAACTTACATGTGAATCAACTGTCAAGCTCGTATAAACGGAATGTAATAGAACTTATGCCACAGGCCTTCAACATTTTCTCAAACTTGCAAACCATTTCATCATCCTTTCTACATCTAACTTCAAATACTTTGAGGTGCTTAGATGGAAGAAATTGTTGCACCAGACTACAACTTTCTTCCATTTCAATTTTGTAGTTATGACCCTGCATCAGATGAAAGTATCTTACGTAAATTAATCATGCAAGATAAGTTCAGAAAGATGTCAACAAACATAAACTGCATATACATAGTACATCATAAAGACAAAGAGTGAGTTCATACATCAGAAAGTTGAAGAGTGAGCTTCTCAAGAATCGAAGCATGCTGGAGGATAACTTTTAGTGCATGAACATCATGGCCCAACACCCAATCACTGAGTATCAAAGTATCAAAGTCTTTAACTTGTTAAATACAGGGCACCATTTCAGATCTTGCGTGAAAATAGCCTGAGCAAAGATTAAAAAAAATCTAATTAGACTTTAAGTGTGGAATTAATCAATAATGAACTGGAATATAAGATTGGTCACATAGAAACCTCCTCCTATATAAATATTGAGTATCTCTAAACATCGTCAGATTCTTCAAACTCATCTACAGAAGTTTAAAACTATAAAGTTGTGTTAAAATACTCTTGAGACACAGCCACACAGGGTACCCATCAGGGAAGCTTCTTGAAACATTACAACTTACAAAAAAAACCCAGAGAAAATGAAGAAAGCATAAAATCCTCTGTATAAAAGATATTAAGAGAAGAGGAACATTTGATAGGGCTATAGATTACTTGTCATTTTACAAGGATCTCTTTACTGGCACATAAATATACATATTCATGGAAGTCCTGTAGAAATAAGCATGCATGAGCATCTAGCTATTTTCAGATTCCAAAACCAAGAAGAGCAGTTCCAAGGACATGGAATGTAAACTTGTAACACTACACCTTGCAGACCAAGTAATCTTCATGGTGCCAGTTCGAAGCAAATAATAACTTAGAGAAGACAATTTTTCTAAATATGTCATGCCAATAATGCTGCATGAGTTTACAATTGCCCAGAACAGGTACTAGAAGATTGGGAAGAAATAAATGTACCACTCTAGATTCTGCAACCAACTCCAAATCTGTAGCACTAGACAAACTTTCAAGAAGGACACACGTTTGTCTGCCATCAAGATCCTTGAGAGCCGTAGTCAGACCAAGTCTGACAAGTCCTCTGTCTAGCAGCGGCATGCTTTCAAGGAACGGCGTCATGCCTCTGTTTCCATCCAGTTGAAGCGAACAAGACTCAGCACACAAATCCTAGTACGGGCAATACAGACCACAGCTGCAGGGTCTCCAAGTGCTTGGCGATGAGAGGCACATGGGCTAGCACCATGGGTCTTGGTAAGGACATGCCCATGACTTTGAGCACCCGAAAGTCACACATGAAAGCATACTGGATCCACATGTCGACGTATCGGACAACATCATCGCTGCACTCATATTCATTGAATTGCATTTGGGGATGGAAATAGGTACAGAACTCGAACTCCAGCAGAGGGGAGCGGTCGCGGAAGAGGAGCAGATTGTTGACGAAGGTGTTGAAATCAGCCGCACAGGACCACCTACCGTCGTCGGAGACGCGCAGGGCGGTCATGGACTTCCAGATGTTGCGCCAGAAGCGGGAGAGCACGCACGTGCGCACCGCCTCATGTGGCGGCAGAAAGTAGAGCACGCGGTGAAGGATCCCTTCCGGGAGACTGCTGAGGAGGTCCCCGCCGCCGTTCACCGCGGCCGTCGGGCTGAGTCTCTTGTCCTCGCCGCCTGGAGGCATTTCGTCGAACAGGCCGTGGGCGCCCGTGCTGCGGAAGGAGAAGCGAATAAAACGCCAGAGCGACAGCACGGAAATGGAGAGGGACATGAGCGGCTCCCACGCGTCAGCGTACCTCGCTCTTCCGTAGATATGCTCGCCGGCCACCGGTGGCCGCTGCTGCCGGGAAGAGCAGGCGAGTGCGGAGTGCCGCGCCGGAGAGGACGAGGCGAGAACCGCCTTGGAAGAGGAGCGCAACGGCCGGTTTTGCTTACAGCCTGGCCGGTTCGTCACGTCTGGTTATTTTCTGCCTCCCATGGTCACCGTGGTAACTAGCTGGGGCCCACAATGCTTCTGCAAATTCCTTGCTCCACAGGTGAGTACCACCGACCACCGTGTTGCAGAAAAAAAAAACCGAAAAAGCTACGAGTTGCAAACTGCGTCTTAAATATAAACACGTAAATTAGCTTAGAAATTGTACTCTTGGCCATTTAAAAATTGAGTTTTGCTATTTATCTGTTGATAGATTTTATTGTTACTCATCTGTCAATTTTTCTGAGTGTTGATGTTTTTTTTTAACGCCTCTCATCTGGGTACAGCTGTAGTATCTGCTCATGTACAACTCACACCAACCCCAGCCACGCACACCACACTCATACCACGAGTACACAAGCAAACCTACAACTACACTCAGATCACTAGACCGCGTCCTTGTAGAGATCACCAGAGAAGACTCTATAGACGACGGGCACGTCGTTGTCCCATTGTGGCACCACGCGCTGAGAGGCTGCACTGAAATGCTCGAAGATTCGTGCCGTACCTCTTTAGGTTGGCGGGTCCGCAACTGCTCGTGGGTCCATAATTTTTGAAACATCCAAAACCCGTAACCTGTTGCTGCATTTCCCCCCAATCTTCTCAATTCGACGATTTCTGCCTCTCCCAGGCGCCTAGGCGCAGGCGGGACTGTCGCGCCGCCGCCCATGCTCCGCCGTCTTGCGCCGCGCTCCCTGCTCTCTGCGCGCTTACGCCGCATGGTGCCACGCTGTCTCCACCGTTTGCACCGCACCGTTGCACCTACCCGCTTTATTGCGCCACGCCACGGAGACCGCCTCCGGCTTTTGCGCAGGGCTGCATCGCTCCTCGCTCGCCCGGGCACACCCTTTGTGCTCATACCGGCCATGCAGCCCGTGGGCCACGGCCCGGCACTTTGGCCCGCACGAGGCCTGGCCCGGCATGGGGTCACCGTGCCACGGGCCCGGCACGCCCGAAGGAGCAGGCCGTGCACAGGCCGCCACCGGCACGCGGCAGCGGCCGCGACACGGCCCGGCGGCCCGGTGCTCATAGGCCATTCTAAATACCCCCTAACCCCTAAAGGCCGGATAGCGCGGGGCGCGGCGGCCGCACTGCACACATCGCGCGCTCGCGCCGGCGTTGCTCCTCAGCGCCCCCACGGTTTTGCGGCGCGCCGCTGCCACCTGCCGCGCTGGCGCCTGGCGTCGCTCCCCCGCGAGCTCGCGTGGTGCGCGGGTCGCGTGCCGGCGCCTTTCCTCCTGCGCCCTCGCGGCTTCGCGCGGTGCCGCGGTCACGTCGACACGGACGGCGCCGCTCCTCCTGGCGCCGTCGCGGTGCCCGGTCGCGCGGCGCCCGGCGCTGCTCCTTCAGCGCCCTCGCGCGGGCCGCCTGCCGTAGCGCGCGTCGTCGCGCAGTGCGCGCTTCGCGCGGCGCCCTCCGCCACCGCCATCTCGGGCGCCCGGCTGCTCGCGCTTCATTTTTCTCCTTCCCCGTCTCTCTGGTTGTGTCGCCTCGGCCTCGGGCGGCACGAGAGGCCGTGCCTCACGGGCCGACACGGCACGAAAAAACAGCCCACGGGCGTGCCTTGGGCCGAAGGCCGGCACGAAGCCCGCAGCGGCACGGCCCGTGAGGCACGGCGGCCTGTGGAGGCACGACGTCGTGCGGGCGGCACGGCCCGCCGTGCCGCCGTGCGGGCTGGCACGGCCCGTTGGACATATATAACTGTGCTGCTGCTTTTTGTCTCGTGGCAAGGTGTCCGATGGCTGCTGTTGTGTTGCTCTGGTGGCTTTTCAACGGTGAGGTGTTCGTTGTCCGAGCTTTTTTGGGCGGCTGTTGTTGTGCTATACTGTCGTGCCGCTCCTCATTGCCCGCGCACCTTCCCTCGTCCCCAGGTACAAGGCATCATTGACTCCCACCTCCGCGCCGAGCCTCTAGCTGCAACACATCGCCATCAAGTATCCTCGACGTCCATGGGCACCACGTGAGTGGCTGGTACATTCCCAAATCCCATCCAATACAGTCTGCATGTATGTGGTCTTTGGACTAGTCAGAACTGCCATCTGATTTGATTTTTGGTGAGGGCTTGGATGCAGGTTGCTTTTATACTAAAATGTGTTAGAGATTGATGTATTCTTGTAAAAAAAGAGTGTGGAGCCAGATCCCCTTTTGGTTGTTTTGTGATATTCAAGCTCCTGTGATTTTTCCATCTCATTTTATTGAAGTTAATTGCATCACATTATATTAATTTGAGGTAGAAGAAAATGTTATCTATTTTAGGTTGTTTGGTCTGAAAGCTGTAAAACTGTGTTATCTAAAACTTTAATTTGCAGTCCTTCTTTTTAGTGCCTAGCAATTCCTCACTGCTTTCATTAATTTAACTCATTAATCTTTTTTTTTTTGCCTTGAGCTACACTTTGTTGTTGCAGTGTGCTCCCTTCTGTACATTGTGTCGGTTGTAGTACTATACATGAAAGATGTCTTTTGGCTCTTGCAAAAAGTTCATATAAAGACATTATATTAGCTAATACATACTTTTTGATTTTGATGTGAAGCTATCAAGCTGTGAATAGATGCTTCTCCCAAATTGTAAGAGGAAGCATGCATATTTCTTAAGATTCTGTACTTTTTTGTTAGAATGATTTGTGAGGTGCATATAACAGAGCCAGTTATCTATACAAATGATTACTTGAGGTTCTTATTTTTTTCTGTCAACTAGTTCCTATCTGAGAGTGTTCTCATTTTAAAATGTTGTATTATGATTGTAGATGTGTTATTGAGTTTGCATGATTTTTTCCTTCTCATTTCCCTACTTTCTATCAGCACATCAACTCCTAAAAGCTTTCTTTTTCAGTTAGATGTTGCTCATATAAGTGGGGTATGCAGAGCTTTCAGCACTTTTTTGCCACATACATTGGCATGTGAAGAAATTCAGTACTAGTGGCTAACTTGAAATATTATAAGTTTCATTTTGTTTTTTTGTTGTGTTCAGCCTACATCTATTGCTGTCCTAGTTAATCTTTAGTTTCTTTTCTTATTGATAATGCTCTTTTAACAACTTTTTTTATGCTCGTGCCTTTTTTATCCTTTTGCGGTGTCATGTTTACAAGTTGAGCAAATTGAGTAGTCGCAGCCATTCAGCAATACACCTGAACTCTTACTTGTTCTGATGGCAAAGTGCATTCAACTTTCCATGTACCTGTTTATGAATTAAATCTCTATGCAACGCCCATCTATTATTTAATTATTTGCAAGCTAATATTTGTAGGTAGTTCAGTTTGCTTAGTTAGTCTTTGTGCAGTGGTCCTCTAGTGTAATATTCTTTTTTTAAAATCTTTTTTAGGTTGTACTACTTTTTTAAGTTTTAGTTTCAGTTTGTATTTTTTTTTTGTGCTGCTTGTTTTTGTGTGTCCCTCTCTTGTCTGTGTTTTCTTTTTCTTTTGTTCCTTTTATTTCATTTTCTTTTTTCCTTTTGCCATTAGCTACAATTAGTTTTTTTAGTTGAGCTAAGTGTATATATTTCTATTTGTGTGGAGTGTTTCTGTGTGCGGTTGCATTTTGTTATGTGTGCCTGTCTATCTCTTTTTTTTTAGTTTTTTATTTGTCTATTTAGTTGAGCTGAGTGTATATCTATCTGCTGTCTCTCTATATTTTGTCCTTTGCCACGTGTTTGTCTATGTGTCTTGCTGCTATATCACAATGTGTGTGTGTCTCTCTCTCTTTCTCCATGTTTTTTTGTCTGTGTGTGTTTGTGTTTTTTTTTGTGTGGTGCTAGTTTTTGTGTGTGTGTGTCTCTCTCTTGTCTGTGTGTGTTTCTAGGGCTAGGTGTTATTGTTTTGAGTCTGTGTGTGGGGGTGGTGGAGGGTGTTGCAGTTAGTTGAGTTGATTTTTTTGCTGTTATTGTCTAAGTTCTTTGCTAGATATGATGTCTTTGCTAGATGCTAGTGTTGAAGGTGCTAGAGGTGCTGTTGCTAGGAATTGAAGTGTGTGGGTGTGAGTGTGGGCGTGGGACGTAGGTTATGTTTGGGCATTCTTTTTTATTTGAATTCTACCATATTTCAGTTTGTGTCATCATTTATTTTGTTTGTGTCATCAATGTTTTTAGGTAATTGTTAAGAAAGCTGACAAGACTGATGTTTTTGAGATTGATAAGAAGTAAGTTGTCATCTATATATCTCATATGTTCTTCAGTGCAATGGCTGAATGCTGATATTGGCTGAGCTCTCTCTCTCTCTCTGTGTGTGTGTGTGTGTGTGTGTGTCTGGGTTTTCTCTATCTGTGTGGGTGTCCGTGTGTGTTCAGGCGATTTGCTAAGAAGTTGCCCGAGTTTACAATGACAAAAGGTGTCATCACCATTATTTTGTAGTGGTGATTCTATTTTTGCTGCTGTCTTGAGAAGGGCTGGGCTTGCTAACAAGATAAGCCATATTTTTTTGACCGGCGGTGGTGCAAGCTTGGAGCTCTTTGGAAGGCACATAAAAGTGACACAACAACTCTTCAAGCCAACAAGACCGCAGGGTGGAAGAACAAGAAGGATGTGCCATTGTGTCAGTGGCAATTTACCTAGTTGCAATATGCAAGCATCTCGATCGGTACCTTAGCTTAGGCATTGAAAGCAGCAACTGGCTGGCTACCACCAATCACCCACCATTAGCAACTCTGCACCACAGCACCAGTGGGTGAGGATGCTCATGTGTGCCTTAAAATGTAACATGGAGCTACATTGAAAGTGTGAAGTGTGTCCTTGTTGTTGCTATTCATTTCTACGCTACCTGTACTGCCCTAATGATTATTGGGTTTTGGATCGTTGTGCTAATGTTATTGGATTTTGGATTATTTGTTTCTTTGCCCATATGGAAATCTAACAGTAAAATGTCCTTTTATGTTTGCAAATGTAATTGCATCAACCATTTACTCCTCCTCTATTTAGAGAGATATTATTGGTGATGTCGATATATTCTAAGGACCATATTTCATGAGGATACAAATCCCAATGTTACCGCTCTTGCTCTTCCAAAGAAATAACATGTAATGAAGACTTAATTTTTTGTATGTATGAACATTTGCATTTCTGTTGAGTTATTGACATGGATTGGTGAATCATTTGTCTTATACATGGTCATGATTTTTCTTTTATTGCATCGAATTGGATGGTCATGTACATTTTGTGTTGAGATAGTGTATTTGTGTTGTTTTCATTGCAATAAAAAAAAAAAAAAAAGAACATTTACTATTTCCATTATATTCAACCCAATAACAATCGCTCACATGTGTTGATAAGTGTGTTTGGTTTGCAAAGTGTCCAAAGCAGAATCACTCGATCCAGTATGGGTCGTCCTATAGTTTTCGCAAGGGATGACTTGGTCCATTGATTTAGCTTTCAGTGTAATGGTCCTGATCTTTGAAGCAAACCCAAGAACATAGTAAAGTTTGAATATAGGATTATAATGGGTCATTTTGAATGGTATCATGATGCAAACCAAACACATTGTAAAAGCAAGGAATGACTTGAGTTACCTTGTGTTGCTTTGTTCAACAAGATAAGGAAGAGGCATGAAGGAAGAGGCATGAACGCGGGGCTAGATGGACTGAAAGGCTGAAAGCACCACTCAAGGACTCGTCTGGACGTCGCTAAATTAGAAATATCTTGAGAGCAAGTTTAATAACACAATCAGCAGGCGGGCTGTAAGGATTCTTGCAGCCTTCTCCTAGCCTAGCCATATAGTAGATAGTTCTTCACTATTAATATATGATCTACTTATCTCTCTTATAAAGTTTCTCAGTTCTTATGTCTCAGCCGGTTGTAAGCTTACAACCCACTTTCTTCCTGTCTTCTCTCTTCTCTCCTCCTCCTCAATATTTAGCCGGTTTGCAGCCTTCTATTAGCTTTAACTACATGCTTCCTACTTTACTAATGAGAATTTGGTTTGGAATAATTCCATGACTTTCTAAATGATTTTGTAATTATGATATATCTATTATAGAATTTTGTGAGATATATGTAGTTCATTAATAATATGAATATTAGACATCAATCAATATTTAAATGTAATAATAAAGTATATAAAATGAGAAAATGAAGGTCATTGTTAAGTTGAAGTCTTTGACCTGACAGCGACCCATTGCTACCGACTTTCAAGTACTCCCTCTATTTTTTTTTGAGGGAAAGTACTCCCTCTATTCCATATAAAGCATCATTATGGGAGACATACTATTCAAAATTTTCAACTTTGATTAGATTTGTAGAAAATTTTAGCAACATTTTTATTTATTTATGAATAAATTTATATAAAAATATATTCACTGATCTTTCTAAAGATATTAATTATTATATATACCACAAATATTATTATTTTATTCTATATATTTTGGTAAAAAAAATTAAAATGTTTGACTTTTTAGAAGTGATAATAACAATTAGACTCGACACTAACCATACTATTATCTATAGATGGGTCTGGCTTTGAACAAGTAACAAATAAATATTATAATAAAGTTTTGAATTGGAGGTGATAGGGCATACTCATCACTATGATTGCACTATGTCGGATCCAATTCTGACAGTGTTACTGAGTTTCGATGGAACCTAAATCTAAGAATCTAGACCCCAATGATCGAGGCATTCATGTGATTTATTTTCTTTGTCTCTAAAAAGGTGATTTCTAAAGTTACATAAGTTAATTTTTTTTAAATTTTGACAGTTTTCTAGAAAAAACATCTATACCTAATATTTAAAAGACAAGGTCCAAGAGTGCATTATTTCAGCTCAGGCCCGCTTGGGATGTTTCCTCCCCAGTCCGGCGAACAACTCGTGGAGCATCTTCTCGCCGCAGAGCCGATGCAGCCTCTCCACGGCGTCTTCCTCCCATGGTGAATGGTCCACGAGTGCATCATCGTCATCACCGTCGCCGTGTGGTGGAGCGTGGGGCGGCTCCTCCTCATCGAGCTGCTCGCTCGGCCTCGGCTTTGAAATGAGCTCCAACGACAGGCGATCCAGGTGATTCATGACTTTCTCCATTGTTGTTTTGTCCTTAGACCTCATCTTCTTCCCGTCGCTGCTGCTTTCCTCCTTATGGTAATGGAGCTTGTACTTCTGCTTCTCGTAGTAGTGCCGGTACCCGTGCTGCGGTATGTCGTTCGGGATCTCCTTGCCAACGGCGACCGCCGTCTCGTAGCACCAGCAGGAGGCGACATGGTTGATGGTGTAGCCGCCCCCGCCGAGAAGGAGCAGCGGCAAGCCGTAGCCCTTGACGATGCGGACGCACTTGGCGTGTCCGCGCACGGACAGGCGCATGCCGGCGACCCGGTCGTCGGCGAGCGAGTCGGCGCCGCACTGCATCACGACGGCGTCCGGCTGGAACACGTCCATCACCCTGTCCACGATCGGCCCGAACAGCTGGTGGTACCGCCCGTCGCCCGTGCCCTTCGACAGCGGCACGTTGATCAGGGAGTAGGGCACACGCTGCCGTCGTCGCCAACGTCGACGGCGTCTCCAGTGACGATCGGGAAGAATAGTTTGCCGTCGAACTGGTGGAACGACAGCGTCAGCACCCGGCTGTCTTCCGCGAACGCGGTCTCGATGCCGTCGCCGTGGTGCGCGTCGATGTCCAGGTACAGCACCCGCCTGAAGCGTCGTCGCCGGCCGCCGCCGTCGAGGAGCGCCCTGATGGCGACCACGATGTCGTTCACGTAGCAGAAGCCCCGGGCCTCCTCGGCGCACGTGTGGTGCATGCCGCCGGACCAGTTGATGGCGACCTCGTACCTGCCGCTGGCGAGGGCGCGCGCCGCCGCCAGCGACCCGCCGGCGTAGCACCGGCAGTAGTCCCAGAGGTTCTCGATGACGGGGTTGTCGTTGGTGATGCAGCGGGTGACCTCGCTTCAGACCTCGCCGAGCTTGTAGTTCTCGGCTTTTGTACGGATCGCGCTCTCGGCGCCGTGATTGTTGTAGTCTGCCGGCGTGAGGTCGCGGAGGAACCTGATGAACTCCGGATCGTGGGCGAGCTCGAGGTCTTCCTCGGTGGCCGGCGCGACGCGGAGGCGGTCCATGTCGTCGAGCAGGCCGTAGGCCTTGATGAGGGCGTGCGTCATGGTGACGCGGTGGGGCACCATGTCGTGCGTCTCGCCGTAGTCAGCATAGGAGATGCGCGGGTCCGGGTCGTAGTAGTAGCAGCCGGTGCTCGCTTCTCCGTTTCCCCATGGCTAATCCTAATGTGGATCTCTCTCGGCTGTCAAATGCCCAAGTAAGAACGTCTCTGGTTGCACGCGTACGTGATGCTTAAAAAGAAGATGTGCATCGCATAGTAGACTAGAACTAGTATTACGCTCGGGATAGGACTCTCAGTCCGACTAGGAAGCTAGCTGCCGCTTCTTTTTGTTCACGATGAGTTCCCGTGTTCCAAAAGGCCACGACTCGTACGTACGACCCAAATCTGTACAAGCTTGTCTTATAAGTAACACTAGCAAAAGTGCTCGTGCGTTGCCACGGGTAAAAAAAAAAAAAATCTATGACATATTTCTATTTGGAGTATATTTTCTTTATTTATTATTTCTTTCGATATCCTCCATACCTTTTTTCTTATAAGTGATCTTTAGTGTCGGTGTTTATGTTACGATAACATAATTGTCACTATTGCAACTATCTAAAATTTATTATTTTATATATCTCGCAAATGAAGTCGAGTTTGAACAAGATATTTTAAAAAATTATGTATCATCGTATTATTTACATGTGTTATTTTTTGGTGAATTTAGACATCTTTTTTTTTGTCATGGTTTGCATGGATTTTCACGGAGAGATTGGTTTGCACATGATACGTTGCCCTGTCTATTAGTCTTATGGTATGTATACATAATTGTTTGAGGCAATCTGAACAAGGGCTTAATATGCATTCCATCAACGAATGAATGGTTGATGTTGTACTGGTCTAAGCCCTCGTTTGAATTGCAAATTTTTACAATCCAAAGTACTGTAGCACTTTCATTTTATTTGACAATTATTGTCTAATTATGAACTATCTTGGCTCAAAAAATTCGTAGCCGCATACTACATGGAGCATTAAATATAAGTATAAAATAACTAAGTAAAGTCTATGATTAAACAATAATTATCAAATAAAACAAAAGTGCTATAGTGCTTCGAATCGAAATAATTTACAATTTAAACAAGAGCGACAATGACAACCCGGAACGCACGATGGTTGATATATATGATTTAGGTTCTGGTTGCAGCAACCACTAATCCAAGCAATCAACCCAAAAGAAGTACGAGTACTAGTACTACGTAGAGCAGAAAATTTACATGTCAAAGCACAAATAAAAGACACGATCGTCTCTTCTCATCATGCGGTCGCAGTTGTAGGCGTACTTGAGCTGGTCCATGGACAGCTTGCGGTTGTCCCAGGCGCTGACGCGGACGTGGTGCGGCTTCTCCATCTGCACGCCCATCACATCACCTCCGCCACCAGCTTCTGCAGCCCCGCGCGGCGGAGGTGGGGCTTCCCGAGCGAGTCAGCGGCGAGGGCGCGCAGGTCCACCGCGCGCGGCACCCGCAGCTCGTACCCGCCCTGCAGCTTCGCGACGTCGTCGCTGATCCTGACCCGATGAAGGTGAACCGGCGGTCGGCGAGGAACCTGGATAGCGCGGCGGGGACGTAGTCGGCGTGGAGGATCTGGAAGACGAGGCAGCGGCGGTCGATGCAGCACGGTGACGGGGCCCGGCGCGGCGGCGTGAGCGGCGGCGGGGCGCCACTCCACGTTGAAATTGGGCCGTGGACTATGGGCCGTGAGTGAGTTAGCGCGAGCAGGCCATCAGTGAGGAGTGTTGGAACTGTGGCTGATGGGGTGGTAGACAGTTGGGCCTAATTGAATGGACCGGACGAAAATTGGGGGGAGAGAAACTCTTCCCTTTTTAAGTATTAGGTATATATATATAGATATAGATATAGATTTTCCATGATGGCATAAAATATTAGCATTACTTTGTATATTATATTAAACAAGATAGTTTCTGTAATATATATTTTCTGGTTTATCATACTGTAATCTAGTTATTATGAATTAAAAGTTGAGAGTGATGAGATGGATGCATTGATGACTGGTATAGATTTGTAGATTACTGTCAGATATAAACAGATATAAACGGTAACATACACCGGGTAGGGTGGATTGGTGCTAACGGATTGGAGGAGGAAGGAGGAGATGGGGAGGGGCACGCGCCTGCGGTTGGCGGCGGCGGTGGCGGTGGCGGCCCTTGGGGGCGGGCTGGGGAGGGGAGGAGGAGGAGCGAGAGAGAGAAATAAAGGGACTTGCTCAATTACTCGTTGTTGACACCAGATTTCGACGAGCGTGGATTATTCGCAAACCAGAGGTGTCAAAACGAAACAGTGACCCAGGCGGATCGGCTAGCAGAGAAATGATGTCAGCGGGATATGAGGCGTGCCCGAGACCGACTAAAAAATGAAGAAAAACACGACAGACTCCATCAAAGAAAGAAGGGATTCGAGTCCAAGTTACCTTTTATTTTTGTATTCATGTCTATATAGAACTCATGTTAGTATTCGGGCTATATATATCAAAGACCCGACCATTATAAAGCAGATCGAATCAATCAATACAACAGCAACTTTGGTCCGGCCACCCCTTAGAAGTAGGAGTAGAGAGTAGATCCCGGCGAGACCTTTGATGAATCGAGCTGCATCGGTTAAGTCTGACCTTCGGTTTGTTTGTAAGTATTGCCATGGTTTATACCTCGTTTGTATAGCTGCATCTAACGACCCTACTTGTGAATTAGCTATAAGCTAGTTATCGACTCTATTAGATTGACGATCTCATAGATTTATTAAGTTACCTATATTGTTTGTTTTAATTTGATTTACTTATTACAATAATATCATTGCCTATTCAAGATTGGCAGATTAGATTAAGCTCTAAACTCTGTCAAAGATCCTTTGTCTCAGTGATCATTCATGCTTCACGCTTATCTCTACCGAGACAGTCGAACATACTTGTATCGGCTAGTTTGTCGATCTTGATTGTTACGTGTTGTGGGCTCGAGGCTTATTTAGATACGAATAGGTTTCAGGATTGATTTAGAGCCGACGGCCTTGTAGACCAGCTCTATCTTAGTTTGAGGGTTTATCTGTGTTTAGAGATGCTTGATTAACAAGAGTAGATTTAGGTTATCTCGAAGCCGCCGGCCTTGCAGACCAGCTTCGTCTTAATTTTAAGTTTACTTGTGCTTAGGTTTGAGATCGATTCAAAGTCGCCGGCCTTTCAGACCAGCTTTGCTTCGATCAATGATTTAGCTATGGTTAAGATAAGTAGTCTGTTTCTACTACATGGACTCTGTATCGGCTGAATAGCCGATCCAGTTATGCTTTCACGAGTAGTACATGTGTATAGATCTATTCGAGTATCAAGTAAACTAGTGTCGTTTATTGAATCTATTGAAGCCCTCTGGCTGGTAGACCAGGTGAATATAGGTTTGGTATGCTTCATGAAAGTAATCTAGCAGTCTGCTAGCCGGTAGACCATTCTTGGTAGATTATTGTTGGTTGGTGATTGAGCTAGATCTGTATATGTGAACTACCCCATCTACTTGGATGCTGTATCAGCTAAATAGCCGATCCGGTTACGCTTTTATTCAAAACATGTGTGCATGTAATGGTTTAAGAGTAATTAAACATGTTACATATGCTCAAAACTTACTATATGCATGTATCAGCTAATGGAATCGACTAGTTGTTTATGTTGTTCATTATGCATCATGAATAGCCATTTTTCACACTGTTAGGGGATGACTCTCTAGTCAATTTCCTTTCACACACGAACCATCTGAGGGCCATACATCTTGAAACTGTCTGGCCACAAAACCGGTAAGTCCTAGAATTTGACGTTTGCTTTCCCTTGTCAATTATAGGTCAAATTGACTGGTACGCCCAAGATCAAGTCACTAAGCTTGGCTTGTCCGTCCAGGCTCAGAGGATCAAGGAACTTCAAGCTTCCAGCACGTTCTCTAAGGGCCTCCCTGTGTGCTACGTAGAAAACCAAGTTTTTGCGTCAACACTCGTTAATAGATCTCGATTACAAGCTCTTAATATTTATAGTCTCGATTGAACTCTAAAAGGTAAGAAACCTTATCGACCGGATCATTCCTTGTTACAAATTTTCTAATATCTAAAACTATCTTTAATAAATACTAATTAAGATAATTGCACGTGAAGGTGAGCCCATGGGGAGGACGGCGCCTCTCGCGGTGCCCTTGGCGACGGCAACGTGCAAAGGCTCGGTGTTTGACCACCGATAGCCCGCCACGGGTTCCCGTAGCGATTGATTCGGATCTCGGCGAACAACTAGAACTCGGCGGTTTCACGCAAAGAGACACACGGTTTATCCTGGTTCGAGCCCTCGTCGTCGAGTAAAAGCTCTACTCCGGTCGGCCTTGGCCTTTTTGCGTTGGATTGATGTCGATCGTGTATTGTTTTTTACGTTACAAAAGAGGGTGCTCGGCTCCTTTTTATAAGAGGAAAAGAGCCGAGCTATGGTTTCTAATCCTAGCCGGATTCATAGAAAGTGTTCTGTTCGATTCAGAGGTTACTTTCTATTCGTCTAACTAGGGACGATCTGTATTCTACTCGGATCCGTCCTTCTTGCTCTTGTCCCGACGGGAGCCGTCTTTGGTGAGTAGCCGTCTACGTCCCGTATCGACAAGCCCCCGAGCATTTCAGAAGTAGAACTCGGGGGCGCCTTGCTTCGGAGTGATGCTTCAAGTGGTCTAGTGAAGAATTATTCCCTTTTGTGCGCGCCGTAGGTGCACTCATTGAGTGTAGCCCCCGAGCCCCTTGCTACTTATTTATAAGTAGTGGAGGGTCTTTGAAAAAAAAGAAAAAGTTGAGGGTGTATACCCTATAGCCCCCGAGCCTTCATCTGAGTTGTTTTGGTCAAAAAAGAAGTTGGGCGATGGCTTTTATTTTCGTTAATCGTAGCCTTCGAGCTTTCCTGATTTCTTTCTTTGCAGGTAACCTTTAGGTGCAGCCCCCGAGCTTTTTCTGAGTTCTTCTTTAGTTGCAGCCCCCCGAGCCTTTTCTGAGTTCTTCGTGTAAGAAACGAACAACGGCTCGTGACTTTGCTTTTTGTCCTTTATGTGCGCTTTTTTTTATGGTTGGGCGTTGGCGGTGGTGGTATAAAGGCTTTTTTCTTGTCTTTGGGATATGCCTAGAATATACTCTTACATTTACTCTCTTTCTTGCCCTCTTTTTATTGTCCTTGTCAATGCTTCTACGAATTGGTGAACTTGGTCTATGTACGCCGATCTTGGCCTATAAATTGCGTTTCTCTTTCGGTTGTTTGCTTTGAGTCTTGTAGTATGCTTCTTCTGTTCTTGTGATAATGATAGTTTGCGAGGTTGAACAGCCCCCGGGCTTCTTTCTTGTTCTTCCAAGTATGGTCTTCTTAGTGGGTAGAAGAATTCTTGAGATAGGGATTAGAGGCGGACTAATCCCGGAGTAGCATTGTGATTGGAGGCTTGTTCGGCGGATAGAAGAAGTCTTGAGATGTGCCTTGTCTTTGGGTCATTTTGCACTCGAGTACCTCTTTTCCACTGCCGGGGCAATGCTTTGCGTGGGAGGGGTTCTTTGAGCCGCACGATCTTCTAGGCGTGCGGTGCAGATCACCGCCGCCCGACGCAGAGCTGGAGCTCTCTTGTTCACATGGGGTTCGATCCGACTTGTTCTTGGAGAGGCCCGATGTGATGCTTGATCAGTCAGTGCTCCTTTTGGCGACCTTGGATGCACTGCGTTGGTGTATCCAGGTTGCTTTGGATCTGCTCGGCTCATTTTGCCTCAGAGGTAGTCTGGGTCTGCAACGGCGACGGTCTTGAATTGTGCGTAGTTGTCTTCTATGACAGAATTCCACTGGGTTCCTTGTAGACCGTAATTTTCTTCTATGGCTAAATTCTACAGGGTTCCTTGTAGCCGTTGCTTTAATGTTCTTTCTGAATTCGATGGGTCTTGTAAGACTTGTAACCTTGTATCCTGTAATATTGAAGAATATTTGATCCTGCAATGATCTGAGTTGTTTTGTCCTGAGTTTATGGTTGTCCGTCTTCGAGCCGACTTGTTCTTGTTTGATATGAAGACTGTCTGTCTTTGAGTAGACTTGTTTTGGCTTAGAAGTTGACTGGCTTCCTTCACCTGGAGTTGTTCGTGGGCCGTCTTCTTTTGTGTCGACTTGTTATGATAATTTTAGCAAAGCTACCCTTCCTTGTAACGGTACGATATTTTACTGTTGGTGGGTAACGGGATAAGGACCGTTATCCCGTGATTTAAGGGTTTACTGGGCCTTTTCTGTTACTGCGCCTTGTATCCGTTGGCCTTTTTACCGTTGTCCTTTAAGTGGGCCTTTTAAGACCGGTCTATAAATTAGCTGCGGTTACTGTTCTTCTTCTTCACCTTGCCTTTGCTTCCTGAAACCCTAGCGCCGTAGAAAAAGTCCCCAAATCTTTGTTCTTGCATTGCCGCCACGCATCCTCCTCTTAGTTTGGGTGCTTGATTCGTTGCATGGGAAGGAAGAAGGTGGCCTCCAAGAAGTCGGTAGTTGAGAAGCTAGTTCTTGAGGAGGAGGTCAACGAGCAGTTGAATCCCGAGTTTGCTTTGCTATGAAGGCCATAGCGAAGAACTTCCCCTCTCCGACCGCTTCGGGAGAAGCATCCGGTCGAGCTGCGGGAGGGGGGGGATGATCCGGCCCAAGGAGTTCTCGGTTGGGTTGCTCTGGTGAGCATCATGTTCCTGTTCCTCGCCTAGGGGAAATTGTTCTTTTTATTTCTTTTGTTCGCGCTGGGCTCTGTCTTTCGGCCTGTTCCTTCCTTCACCGCTTTCTTCGCTATTTTTGCATCTCTCTCCATGATCTTACCCCGAATGGAGTTCTTCATCTTTCTGTTTTTGTTCATTTTTGTGAAACTTTCCTTGGCATTCCTCCTTCCCTAAATCTGTTCCGCTTTCTTTTCCGCCTCAAGCCGCAGCCCCGCAATGATTCCCTCCACACCCTTGGTGGATGTGGAATTCAATTCCGGCAAGGGCGTAAGTCGAGCCACTTCTTTGAGTACGATCTTGTTGAATCCGTGAAGGATTGGCGGTCCGAGTGGTTTTATTTGGTAATCTCGATGGTGGTCTTTGGTGCTCCAAAGCACTCCAAACCTACTCGAGGGTCCCGCTTTGTTCCTAATGATCGGTGGGAGAAGGAGCAGACTTCTTGTTGCCGAGTTGACTCTTCTCCAACCCCTCTTCGATAGGATTAGTTACTTGAAGCGAGAATGGCTTGTCGGTTTCACCATTGTGGCAAGCTATCTTCGTCGCCGAGTACGACCTTTGAAGGCACGGGGAGCATTTTGGCTTCGAGTACTCTGGTGCCGAGGATCCCCCCCGAATGGTGGCCACGACCGAAGTTGTCTAATGGTGAGGTGCTTGTGCGCCTCCGGAAGATTTTGAAGGGGGCGTCGGTGGTCCCCATGATTGGCTTTGAGTACTCGGCCAGCAATCCTCCTCTGCTTTGTAAGTTATATTTTCTTGTTTGAATTTTTATTTTTCAGTACTTTTTGATTAATCTTGACTTATCTTTTGTTCTTTTTGAAGCCTTTTGGCGGGGATTTTGATGCCGATGCCTCTCTTTATGTTGATGGGGTGATTGTCCTCTTCTGCTCCTCCATTTTGCTCCTGGTCATAAGGTAATTGAAGGCCGAGTTGTTTTGCGGGTATTTCTTTGACGGAGCCTTCTCTTCAAGATATGTTCCTTATCGGCCGGTGGCCCTTCCTCGAATTACTCGTGCCGGTACAAAGAGACCTGCTGCGGGAGATTCTTCTTCTTCGGCGGCACGTAAGCGGGTGCGTTCTTCTCCTTCCCTCGGCCTTCAGGTAACCTTCTGATAGGTGAGAGATTGTTTGATTTTTCTAACTTGTTTTCTTTTTTTGGAAAGTAGTCTTGATTCTTCTTTCTTGGTAGAAGGTGGATCAGTTCTTCTTTTTGAAGATGAGGCTGAGGATGTTGACAACTCTCCCCTTCTTCACCGGTGAGTGTTGTCTTCTTGGTTTTGGCGTGTATACTTCTTTGCTCTTTTAACTTTGATTCTGGCTCCCTGTAGCTCCCGGTCGACTTCTTCTCAACCTCGGTTTTGGGACCCCCTTTGTCGGGTCCTGCTCCTTCGTCTGCCGGGTTGTTGGTGGATCTGGAGCAGGTCATGCCTCCTCCACCACCTCGGCCTCGTATTGCTTTCCGTCGTCCTCCTAAGTAAGTTTTTCTTCTTTCTGACTTCTTTTTTATTTTCTTGCATCATTTGTCTTTAACTTTTTTGGTTTTTGTAGGTTATCTGCTGCTATTTCTTACGCTCCGGCCGACTCGAGAAGACGGAGAGTGTTGTGGTGGGTGGGGGGTGCCTTTGCGACCCCAATCCTCTTTGTGGAGTCTACCCTTATGGTGACTCCTTCTTTGCTTCTTTGGAACTTCTTCACTCTTGGCTGCTCAAGCGGTTGTGGCGACTTCTTCGGGGAGCGGACAAGTTGCCATTTGCCCAACCCCTAACTTCTCCTTATCCTAGGGTTGGGTGTTCTCCTCCTTTATCTCCTTTTTATCCTCCTTGGAATTCTGTTCGTGATTTGAAGTTGATGCAGGATTTGGAAGAGGATTTTAATCAGTTCTCGCCTTAAGAGGCTTGAATTAGGGTTTAAGTCCTTTCTTTGGCGATTTCGGGTAGGGACGGCTTGTTTGTAGATTCTCTTGTCTTGTTCTTTTCCTTAATTTCTTTCTATCCATATGGGAATACGTAAGCGATTTCGACATCTTCTTTGGCTCGTCGAGTCTCAAAAGAAGTTGTTGGATGAGTGGCTTCTCAAGGGCCGGGCGCTTGATGAGGGCGTCAAGGGCGTCAATCCTCGGAGGCGCCTTGAGAGCTCGGGTTGTTGTTTTGCTATTGAATCGAGAAGAAGGCTTCTCGAGATCTCCAAGGTACTTGTAAATGCTTTTTTTGTTGCGTATAATTTTTTGTCTTTTTTTTTTCTCGACTTCCTTACGCTTCCTTTTTTCAGCTTTGAAGAAAAAGTACTCGGAAGAGACCGAAGCTTTGAAGCTTGAAGTAAAAACCTTTCGCAATGACTCGAGAGAAGGTAAAGGAGGATCTTTGAAGAAACTTTAGCCCGGGCTCGGCTGATTAGGCGTGGTCTTGATCGAGATCTTTTGCAAGCTAAGGCATCAATTGAAGTCTAAAGGCTTCGAAGACAAGTGGTCGGCTCGCTAAGTTACGTCCAAGGTCTTGCTTCCATCTTTGAGGAGGCTGAAGATGCTTTGGTCGACTGGGTTCGAGTTCATTCCTCGGCCCGACCGAGCGGACCGTCAATTTTGCCAAGGACGCTTGATTTTGCTTGGCGTTCAGGGTGTTTTGGCTCGTATCCGAGTAGTTGATCCCAACTTTCCTCTTGATAGAGTGATGGGTGGGACTCATACTCCCGAGGATGAACAAGCACTCGCGAGTCGAAGGCTGCTTTGTCCTGTCCTTAGCTTAGGAGTTTACTGATCTTGTAGAGATTACGCCAGTGCGTGCTGATGATGGTGGTGATCATCAGCAGTAAACTTCTTTGTTGTAATGAAACTTTGATGCCTTCTCGGATTTTGTATAAAAAGAATTTCCTTTCTTGAATCTTGGTCAAATATCTTGTTGTTGACTTGAAATGCTTGAATATTTTGTTATCGTCGTACTCTTTTTTGTGAAGCCGTCTTGGTAATGTTCAGGCTAGGTTGTAGTCATCTTGTACTTCCATGATTAGTTCGGACCGTAGGCCCTCATCCGAGTTCTATTTCTCTAGAAGTCGGGATAGGTCGAGCTCTCTCTTGGCTCTCATCTAGTCCTGAAAAGAAGCTAGGATAGGACGAGTGTTGACTTCTTTGGCCGTACTCTCATCGGTGTTGTGAGAACAACCCGGAATAGTTGGGCTCAGGCCAGCTTGTAGCCATTTTACACTTCAACAATTAATTCAGACCGTAGGCCCTCATCCGAGTTCCATTTCTCTAGAAGTCGGGATAGGTCGAGCTCTCGCTTGGCTCTCATCTAGTCCTGAAAAGGAGCTAGGATAGGGCGAGTGTTGACTTTTTTAGCCGTACTCTCATCGGTATTGTGAAAACAACCCGGAATAGTTGGGCTCAGGCTAGGTTGTAGCCATTTTGCACTTCAACAATTAGTTCGGACCGTAGGCCCTCATCCGAGTTCCATTTCTCTAGAAGTCGGGATAGGTCGAGCTCTCTCTTGGCTCTCATCTAGTCCTGAAAAGGAGCTAGGATAGGGCGAGTGTTGACTTCTTTAGCCGTACTCTCATTGGTATTGTGAAAACAACCCGGAATAGTTGGGCTCAGGCTAGGTTGTAGCCATTTTGCACTTCAACAATTAGTTCGGACCGTAGGCCCTCATCCGAGTTCCATTTCTCTAGAAGTCGGGATAGGTCGAGCTCTTTTTTGGCTCTCATCTAGTTCTGAAAGGAAGCCGGGATTCTGTACTCTTTATTGAGCAGTGAATCTTTATTGGAAGAATAGTACATGTCTTTTGATTTTTAGGCAAAAAACCATCGCAACTGAGAGATGTGCCATGAATTTTTTATTGGAGCTCCGTCTTCAGTCATCAGTTCGTAGGATCCTGGTCCTGTTACTTTTGTTACTATGAAGGGACCTTCCCATGGGCTGAGTAGTTTGTGTCTTCCATCAAGTTTTTGTATTTTCACGAGGACTAGATCGCCCGGCTTGTAGGGTTCTTGGTTGAAGCGCTTTTTTGTCGTAATATCTTCTTAGTTCTTGCATATATCTTGGCCGATTGTAGTGTTGCATTTACTCTTATTTCTTCTAAGTTTGTCGATTTCTAGTCGCTTTGGTTTCTTACGCTTCCCCTTCATTGTATTGCTCAATTTTGGGAGATGTCGGATCAAGTTAAATTTGGTAGTGCGGCTTCGATCCGTATACTAGGAAGAAAGGCGAGTAGCCGGTTGCTCTGCTTATTTGAGTTCTTAATCCCCGGACTACTTTGGGTAGTTCATCTATCCATTTTGCTCCGTAATCTTTGAGGTCTTCATATAGTCTTGGTTTCAATCACGCCAAGATGAGACCGTTTGCTCTTTCTACTTGACCGTTTGCTTGAGGATGAGCTCTTGATGCATAATCAATCTTTGAATCCATGATCTTGAGCCCGACTTTTTGAATTCATTAGGCGTGAATGGTGATCCTAGGTCTGTTATTATTCTATTTGGCATTCCAAATCTGTGCATGATTTCTGGATGAACTCTTGTGTGCTTTTGGCTGAGCTGTATTTTACCAATGGCTTGTATTCTATCCATTTAGTAAACTTGTCTATAGCCACAAAGATGTATTCGAACCCTCCTTTGGATTTCTTGAGTGGTCCGACTTGGTCGAGTCCCCAGCATGAGAATGGCCATACTGGTGGGATGCATATTAGGTTGTGTCTTTGGGACATGTGCCTGTCTTGCAAACATTTGGCAATTTTTGCAGTGTTTGACTAGTTCTTCGGCATCTTTTAATCTTTGTTGGCCAATAGAATCCTGATCGGAATGATTTTTTCGACTAGTGTCCTTGAAGATGCATGATTTCCGCAAAGCATCGAGTGCATTTCTGATAGTATTTCTTTTCCTTCTGCTGTTGAAACACATTTTAATAATACGCCTGATGATGCTGCTCTCTTGTAAAGGTTGTCTCCTACTAAGACATAATTTTTGCTCCTTCTGAGGACTTGAGTTGCTTCTGTTTTGTTGCTAGGTAACTTTTTCTCTTTGATGTAGTCTATGAATACTTACATCCATGTTGAGTTGTTTGTACTGATCATTAGAATTTGCTCTTGTCCTGTCTTCTTTTTCTCGTCTTCTTTTTCTTCTGACTTGATGGATGGCTTGTTTAGTTCTTTTACAAAGACTCCAGTGGGTACTTTTGTCCTGTCTGAGCCTAGTTTGGCTAGCACATCAGCTGCAACATTTGAGTCTCGTAATATATGATGAATTTCTAGTCCTTGAAAATTTTTCTCGAGCTTTCTGATCTCTGCACAGTAAGCATCCATGTTTTCTTTAGTGCAATCCCATTCTTTGTTGACTTGGTTAACTACTACTGCAGAATCTCCGTAGACTAGTAGTCTTTTGATTCCAAGTGAAGTTGCGACTTCTAAGCCGTGGATGAGTGCTTCATACTCTGCTTCGTTGTTGGTAGCTTGCCATAAAATTTGTAGAACATATCTGAGTTGTTTTCCGTCAGGTGCGATGAGTAGTACCCCTGCTCCTGCTCCCCCTAGTTTTAGGGATCCATCGAAGTACGTTTTCCAATGGTCTAAGATGGTGTCAGGAGTAGGTTGTTGTATCTCAGTCTATTCTGCAATGAAGTCGGATAATGCCTGAGATTTGTTTGCTTTTCTTGGTGTAAATTCTATCTTGAGTGCCCCGAGTTTAACTGCCCATTTTGAAATACGTCCAGTTGAATCTCGGTTTCTTAGGATGTCTCCGAGTAGAAAATCTGTTACCACGACTACTTTGTGATCCTCAAAGTAGTGTCTGAGCTTTCTTGAAGTTATAAGTATTGCGTAGAGTAGTTTCTGCACGTGTGGATATCTCACTTTTGATATCGTGAGAACTTTGCTTATGTAGTATACTGGCCTTTGCACTTTGTAGGTATGTCCTTGTTCTTCTCTTTCAACCACAATAGCTGTGCTTACTACTGATGTTGTTGCGGTAATGTAGAGCATGAGGTCTTCGTCTTTCTTTGGAGGTACTAAAACTAGAGATGTACTGATATATGTTTTTAGTTTGTCGAAGGCTTCTTGTGCTTCTTCATTCCAGGTGAACTTGTCTGTCTTCTTTAATAATTTGAAGAAAGGTAAGCCTTTTCTCCAAGTCCGGAGATGAATCTATTGAGTCTTTGCCATGCAACTTTGTTAATTTCTGTAGGTCTTTGATATTTGTAGGTGGGCCCATATCGGTTATTGCCTTGATTTGTTTTGTGCTTACTTCAATTCCTCTTTGGCTTACTAGAAATCCGAGTAGTTGTCCAGATGATACGCCAAATACACACTTGTTGGGGTTAAGTTTCCATTTCTATTTGTTGAGGTTGTTGAAGGTTTGTTGTAGATCTTCGATCAGGGTGTCCGGGTTCTTTGTTTTGACGACTACATCATCTATATATGCTTCGGCATTTTTTCCAATCTGATCGCCCAAACAAGCCTGAATTGCTCTTTGGTATGTTGCTCCTGCATTTTTGAGTCCGAAAGACATTGTTTTGTAACAGTAGGCGCCGAAAGGTGTGATGAAAGAAGTCTTGCTTTGGTCTTCTTCTTTTAGTCCAATCTGATGATATCCCGAGTAGCAGTCTAGAAAGGATAATAAAGCTGATCCTGCTGTTGAATCCACTATTTGATCAATTCTTGGTAATCCAAAAGGGTCTTTAGGACAATGTTTGTTGAGATCTGTGTAATCCACACACATACGCCATTCATCCGTGTTCTTTTTTGTGTACCGTAAGCGGGATTTGCTAACCGGTCGGGATGTAAGATTTCTTTTATGAATCCTGCTGCTAGTAGTCGGGCTATTTCTTTCTTTATTGCTTCCTTCTTGTCTGGTGAAAATCGTCGTAGTCTTTGCTTGATTGGTTTTGCTCCTTTGTTAACTTCGATTTTGTGCTCAGCCAACTCCCTTGGGACTCCTGGCATATCAGCTGGTTTCCAAGCGAATATGTCCTTGTTGTCCCGTAAGAAGTTGGTGAGCGCGAGTTCCTATTTGATAGGTAGGTTTGCACTGATCGTAGCAGTCTTGGATGGATCACCTGTCCCTAGGTCAATCTTTTTGGTGCCTTCTCCTTCAGCTGTGGTGAGGGTACTTTGTTTTTTGGCTGGGATTTCCATCTCTTCTGTTCTTATTTCCGCCATTGCCGAGTTGATTTCTCCTTGTATTTTTGAGGATATTTGTATTGCCTGTACGTCGCATTCGTAGGCTCGTTTTAGATCTCCTCTAAGAGAGAGTACTCCATGTGGTCCTAGCATTTTGAGTAATAGATATGGATAGTGAGGTATGGCCAAGAATTTTGCAAGTGCTGGTCTCTCCAATATTGCATGATATGATGATTCGAAATCTGCAACTTCGAACTTGATGAGCTCTGTTCTATAATTTGTGGGAGTTCCAAATGTTACTGGTAGTGTAATTTGTCCAAGAGGCACGGCTGGTCTCCCGGGTACTATCCCATAGAAAGGTATGCTTGTAGGTGTGATTATTTTTAAAAATTCTAGTCCCATCTTCTTTAATGTATCTGCGAATATGATGTTGAGTCCCGCTCCTCCATCGATGAGTACTTTGGTTCTTGTTATGGCGGCAATCGTAGGTCCAGTACTAGTGGATATAGTCCTGCGTTCCCAACACTTGTCCATTGATCTTCTCGTGAAGATTGTATTGGATATTGGGACCAGTTTAGATATCTAGGTGTTCTTTGGTTCTGCTGCCATGATTGTTCGCCAAGCAAGTTTGTCTTCTTGTTTGCTCACGGAACCGGGCACTCCCGAGAATATTACGATCTTTGTTGCTCTTGGGTTTTGGAAGCCGTTGTCGGTTGTCTTGTCTTCTTCTTTCTTCTCTTTGTTTTCTTCTTTGTCTTGTTTGTCCTTCCTCATATATTTTTCTTGAAAAATGCGACATTCTCCCATAGGGTGAATTCCTGTTGGATGATAGATGCATTTCATATTTTCAAGATCTTCAAATCTTCTTGCCGGGTAGAATTTCTTTCTTTCAGTGGAAGCCACCATATTGTCTCGAGTATCTCTTTTTTTATTATGATAGTCTTGTCTGTTGTCTTGGTTATCCCATCTTCTTGAGCTGTCTTGATATCTTGAGTTGTCACGATATCTTGGGTTGTTTTTGGTTGCTCCACCTTTGGTTGTTTTGTTCGTTCGAGTTGTTCCTTCTGTCCGTATTGTTTCTTTTATCCGAGTTGTTCCTGTTGTCGAGAGAATCTTTCTCGTGTCTTTTCTTCTGCTGTAATCATCTTTTCCTTTGTTCTTTTGAACTCGTCATTTGTCAGAGGATTTTCTTTGCAAAAATCATGAAACATCCATCTTACTTTCAATCCATATGAGAATGCTTCTATTACTTCTCTTTCGGTAATGTCATGAACTTGAGCTCTTAGCTCCCCAAATCTTCTGTAGAAATCCACGAGACTTTCTCCGGGTTTTGTTTTAAACCTTTCAACTCGCTTGTGTTATTGGGTGTATGAGTATTCTGCGAAATTTTCGCAAAAAGCCTTTTGAAGGTCGCTCCATGTCTTGATAGATCCGGGGCGTAGCTTGTCGAACCATTGAAGTGGTAATGTTTCTAATGTCATTGGGAAAAATAATGCTTTGATGTCATCATCCCCTCCGGCTAGCTCAATTGATTGGGAATAAATTCGGAGCCATTGCATTGGTTCTGTTTTGCCATCGTATTTTGAGTGGTTGGATGGTTTGAATTTGTGAGGTAATTTTCTTTGTCAGTAGTCTTCTGCTGAAGCGGGAAATCTGTCGGGTACTTTTCCTGGCTTGTAGTCGGAGTCTGCTTGACTGTCGTATTTTGAAGTCATTCTAGGAGGGTCTCGGAGTGGTGTTGGTAGTCTTTCTCTGTTCTCCCCCGTTTTTCTGTCCAATCGTGATGTAGCTGAGTTCTTCTACTGTGATTTGGGGTTGATAATCTCTCGAATGCGGAAACCCTCGAGTTCTCCGACTTGTATGCATTCAGATGGTATATGACGGGGAGGTACTCGATCGTCCTGTATTCTTTGCACAGTATTTTCGAGTAAGCTTCTAATTCTGGCTTGTTCTTCACTTGGCCTTTGTATGGCATTTATTTCATTGATCAATTCTTTTTTTTTCTCTTTGGGTCGAGTCGGTTCTCATTTGTGGCACGCCTTTCCTCGGCTTCTTTTTTCAGTTCTTCTTTGATTGTACTCGGCTAGCTCTTCTTCATACTTGCGCCATGCTTCTCTTCGTTCTTGAACTCAATTTCTCCTCCCTCCTTTTTTCTTGTTTCTTCTTTCTCTGGCTACCTTCTGGCTGTCAGTCTCTCCCTCTCTTGTGACGAAATTTCTTTGGAATATCAGCTTTCGATTCTTCGAAGATCTGTAGTCGGGTTGGACTGGTGGTACTAGGGGTTGCCTCATCATGAACACCTCTTTATGTGTATTGGGTGGATAGCTGGGTTCTTCTTCTCTCAATGGTTTACCATATTGAAAAGGAAGGAAGGTGGAGTACTTATCTTGTTTGAAGATGTTCCATTGGTCGAGGTAGTAAGGTTCCATTGCCTTCTGAGTGATATTCTGATATATTCGTGCCGAGTTGTTGAAACCGAAGTGAAAAGAACTCGGCTTGTCTTGTAGATTTGAGCTTTCAGCTTCCTCTGTGAGCTTGAGTTCTGAAAAAATTTCTTGTATCTTCGGCTCGGGTTCTTGAAGTAGTCGACCATGGAGAATTCCTTGTTCGTCTGCTTCGCAGACCCAGCCTCCAAAAACGAAGGTTGATCCCATCGGGAAAATCATCCTGTGTAGGTCCGTCGAGCCTTTGACGTCGATTTCGCCGAAAGCCCCTACCTGGCGTGCCAGCTGTCGGTGTTTGACCACCGATAGCCTGCCACGGGGTTCCCGTAGCAGTTGATTCGGATCTCGGCGAACAACTAGAACTCGGCGGTTTCACGCAAGAGACACACGGTTTATTCTGGTTCGAGCCCTCGTCGTCGAGTAAAAGCTCTACTCCAGTCGGCCTTGGCCTTTTACGTTGGATTGATGTCTGATCGTGTATTGTTTTTTCTGTTACAAAAGAGGGTGCTCTGGCTCCTTTTTATAAGAGGAAAAGAGCCAGAGCTATGGTTTCTAATCCTAGCCGGATTCATAGGAAGTGTTCTGTTCTGATTACAGAGGTTACTTTCTATTCGTCTAACTAGGACGATCTGTATTCTACTCGGATCCGTCCTTCTTGCTCTTGTCCTGACGGGAGCCGTGCTGGTGAGTAGCCGTCTACGTCCCGTATCGACAAGTGCCTCCCCTCTAGGGTTTGGGGTGGTCCACGCTGTTGTTTCTCTCTTTTTCTAGGCATTTAGGTCCAACTGACCCTTGTTTTCATGTCATTCGTGGTATACGTGTGACAGAACTCTCCTCTTCTCTACTCGACGCATCCTCACGGTGAAGTGCAAGTCATGTATTGGTCCCTTCAGGTGTTGGGGCTCCAACTCTGACTTCTTAAAAAAACAAGTTATTGTACCATTGATGCAGTAAGTTCCATTCTTGTCACTGTCTCTGAGTTCTCTTTTGAACTTAAAGTAGTATTGCAGTGTACCAACGTATCCAAAAATGAAGTAGGAGGTAGCGGGTATCGGGTGAAGAAGAGCCAAGTGTATCGTGTATCTATACTAAATTTAGCCATTACCCATAGAGGTTGATGGAAGATCTGAGGTATACTGTTTGTTGTTGTGTCCATAGGAGCTAGTATGACTCACCAGATCGTCGATATTGTAAGTGTCGGAGGTGTTGTGATGAGGCCAATCATGTTGCCGAACATGCCCAAATCTGATACTCCTAGTGATAGAGCTTGAAGAATCAAATTTAGTATGACTCCAATCTCAATGTTGTGTACCTGAGCAATGATATGGCTGTCATTATCGATGAACACGACTGATGCTCGAGGTACCAGATATCCCAACTTCCATGTGAAGCCCAAAAGAATCTGTGATGGCATAATGGTGGCTCCTTCCATAGGCCCTTGATGAATTCTCAAGGCTAATAGTTTAATCTGTTGTGTATCCTTTTTTATAAGTTTCTGAAGAAAATTCTATAATAGTGTTGAAGAAGCTAGAAGATAGAGATGATGATCATAGAAAATCAGACCTCCTTCCACTGACCACACGGCTAACTGCTGCCCTGCTTGAATGGCTGTATATATTTGTCTAAGTATATGTTGCTGTCTGATGACATGCCGCATACTAGCGAAGATTAGAGCTTCGCTATTAATGATGAAATCCAAAGTATTGGGTTGCTATGCTCGCATGGATTTGTTTATTGGACAGCCTATTGATTCTAGGGGAGGGTGTGTGCGTACCATTGGTGGAGGAGCTGGCAATGCTTGAAAGTTTGGCTGAGTCTGATGTGGGTGCTAAGAAATCAAAGTGTGAGAACGCCCATCCTTTATATAGCGAAGCTCCAAATCTGTGAAATCCTAACTGATTCTGCCAAGTTCCGCTAACCATGGCGCTCCTAGGATGACATCGATGTCATTACCAATGTCCATTAGGAATGCATTAGTATTAAAGATATCATTGGCAATTCTCAAAGGAACATTACAAGATGCACGTCGACATGGTACCTCGTTTCCACTACCCACTAATATAGTTGTGTCAATACACTGCTCGTTGAGTCCTATGGCTCTAGCTACATTGATATCAATTATGTTGTGTGTAGCCCCCGAATCGACTAGTGCTATCATACGTGTCCTGTTGATCATTACTTGCAGGTACATTGGTGAGGTGCCATGTACCCCTGAATGCGGTTTCCCAATCATCATCATCATACTTTTTTGGGTATCCTCTACTATAAAATCATTTATAACTGTAATTTCAAATAGCATCTTACACTTATGGCCACGTGAGAATGGTTCGACACAGTTGAAGCAGAGGCCAGCTTGTCGCTGAGTCACCATCTCATCTACGTTAGCCGTTTGAAGGGTGCTTGAGGAGGATCTACTGCTGGAGTTGCCATTGGCAGTGTAGTTACTGTCGTTGTAGCTGCCGTTGTAGTTGACAAGCTTGTGGGGGTGGATGGTGGCCCTGTTTGGATGCTGCAGGGGTGGATGGTGGCCCTGTTTGGATGCTGCAGATTTATTTGCGTATGCCATCACAACTAATAGAGGTTCATAGAAACATGCAAGAGACATTGTTGTTTCCATGTCCTATAGGTTTAGTAACTCAATATCTATTTTCAACAACTCAAGCAATCCTACTGTGAATATATTAACTTACTGTAATTCATCAAGGTGCCCTACATGAGCTATCAATTCTAGGAAATGTTTTGTGTAGAGCCTGTTTTTTGAGTGCTACTAATTCTTTCAATGGATTGTGACGAGTTGGTGGTCCAAATCTCTTATTAACACATTTGGCAAAGTATACCCAACTCATATCATCATGTTCCTAAGATAGCCTCATATACCACTATCGTGTAGCTCCAGTTAGATGATAAGATGCATACCATGTTTTCTGGTCATCTGAAGTACACTGCCCTTTGAAAAACTACTCGCACTGATTCAGCCATGGTAGTGGATCATCCTTCCCATCATATATTGCAAATGATAATTTGTGTGGGTGGATCTCCAATCCTTGGAAGGCATTGGGTACCTGCGAAGCCATTGGTTCCTCCTTGGATTTGATGTTGATGCCGAGCAGCAATTTATTCTCCAATTCAACAGCCAATTTAGACGTAATAGATGAGTAAGATTTTTTACCTGGTTCTAGATGTATTCGCGGGCAGCCTCCACCATCTTGTTCTTGGTAGCCGCCTCCAAAGCTATCGCCATGCTCTTCCTCGTTTGCTCCAAGCTCTCCCTCATGGCGTTAGTAGATTGCCCGATTGCCAAGGTCGCTGAGTTGTTCGGTAACGTTATCGATCTTGGTGAGGACAGATCCCTCAAAGTCGGCAAAGAGTTTCTTGATTCTATCGGCATCCATGGTGGATTTGATCTAAATCTCTGATACCAGTTGTAACAGACGCAGCGGGTAGGGTGGATTGGAGCTAGTGGATTGGAGGAGGAAGGAGGAGATGGGGAGGGATGCGCCCGCATAGGGCGGTGGCGTGGCGGCGGTGGTGCGGCAGTGGCCCTTGGGGGCGGCGGCGCACAGGGCTGGGGAGGGGAGGAGGCACGAGCAAGTGAGAGAGAGAGGAATAAAGGGACTTGCCCAATTACTTCTTAATAGATCTGATTGCAATCTCCTAATATTTATAGTTCCGATTGGGCTCTAAACGATAAGGAACCTTATCGACCGTATCTTTCTTTGTTACAAATTCTCTAATATCTAAAAATATCTTTAATAAATTCTAATTAAGATAACTGTACGTGGAGGTGGGCCCACGGGAAAGGACGTACGGTGCCCCTGGGTTTGGGGTGGTCGCGGCCCACACCGTCGTTTTTCTGGGCCTTTAGACCCAATTGACCTCTGTTTCCATATCATATATACATGGTGTATGTGTGACATAAACCCAGTGCATCACTATCAAAATTGGACCCAACAAAGCGCGAGAGCAATCAAAATTATGAGTATGACCTATCACCGTCGACTTAACACCCAACGGAATACTTTACTATCGGTTCAAGATTATCTAGACCCATCTAATTAGTGTCGAGTCTAAAGTTTACTCCCTCTATTCCAAACTATTAGTTATTATGACTTTTCTATATACATAGTTTTTCTATTCACCTAAATATACACTGTCTAAATATATAATAAAATCAATGTATCCAAAAAGTGATTTTTTAGACGCTTGGAGAAAATACAGATCGTCCATACCCCGTGATCAGATGGTTAGAAAGGCAACGGAACTCAGTAGAAGAAACTTAAGGTGCAGACGTGAACCAAAACATGTGGGCCTAGAACTTATTTTTCTAAATCTTTAACTAAACATTAAAGGGCAAAATGGTAATCTGATTTCATGGCGCGGCAAGACTCGACAGGACGATCCCAGGTGAGGGCGCGGCTAGGCACGCAATCCAGCGAGCTACGGCAATACGAGCGGGGGCACGGCTGGGAGGACGACACTGCTCTAGGCAGACATGGTGCACGAACGCTGGCAAGCACATGTGGGGGCGCGGCCAGCAGCGAGCCACGGCAGCCATGAGCAGGGGCGGGGGTCTGGGCTCTCGACGCTGCTGTGGGCGGGCACGGCTACCATCGGCCCAAGGTGGGGGGCGCGGCCAGGCTCGCTCGAGGGAGCCAGTGACCACGAGCAAGGGCAAGCGACTTCCATAAGCGGGGATGGTATGGGCGGCGTCCACTGGCAGGACGAGTAGCTATCACGAGTAGGGGCTGAGCGGCCAGCGTCAATGAGCTGGGCCGATGGAACTGGAGAAACCGTGGGGAGAAAAAAACCAAAGTTACTATGCTAACCCAGCGCCAAGAATAAAAAAGGATGGGTGGAACTGCTAGTTCCTCTCCAAGCACCGTAAAAAAGCTCATCTAAAAAACTTAAAATGTCTTAGCAAGGCTACTCCAGAGGAGCTGTAGCTGGCTCCGACTTCTTTGTTTTTCACTGAAAAATGACCTTGTTGTCCTACAAAAAGTCGTTTCACAGGACTCCTTCAAAGGAAACGGAACCGGAGCTAGGAAGGAGACCTGTCAAACAGGCCCTTATAGTTTGGAACAGAGCGAATACTTGACAGTTGGTAGCAATGGGTCGCTGGTACTCAAAGGCTTCAACAGTGACCTTCATTTCCCATTTGATATACTTTATTTTTTGAGGGCTCAGTGGGGGAATTCCGCCACCCCCACTTTTTTATTTTTGCATTTGTATTAAGAGAAAGGTATTGTAATATAGGTGCATGAGGGGTGCAAAAGGAGCCTGCAAAGTTCACGAAAGAGAAAAAAGGAAGCTATCACTAACTAACCAAAGATTTAAAGAGCCTGCAAGGCTGGGCTTGGCCTTGATGCAAATCAAAACCAATCCCTTCTGCGAACAAAACTTTCCATCTGTCAATTGTGCACGGTTTGTTGACAAAAAATAATTCCATTTTGCGAGTTCCACTAGCAAGCAGTAATGACTACTTCTCTGAAGAGAGGATTCCCAAAGTCAGTTTTTGCTTCAATAAGCATGTCCAATATGGTTCCAGCTGGAAAGACTGAAAGGGCACTCAAAGAACAAATGCTTGCTAGTCTCCTCAGAACCAATGCTGCAGATGGCACAGCTATAATCAGCCAGAACTTTGTTCTTTCTCTTAGAAGATTTCATATGTTTAATCTGTCTTTGATGAGGAACCAAAAGAAGAATTTGTGTTTTCCAAGGTTCTCAGCCGACCAAAGCCTAGAGAAAAGATGTGAGGTTTCATGTACCTTAGAGGGACTTGTCAGCCTTCTTAGAAGGGAAGCTCGTGGAGCTACAATTGTAACTAAATATCCTAAACTTCTGTGTCCCAATCATTTAGTTACAGGAGTTGTAGGGGTTCCAACTATTTAGAATCTTGGATTGAAAGATGGAGAAAAAAGTTCTTGCTAATCGTATTATCCAACATGTCTGATGGATAATCTCTTTTTCTTGGCAAAGGAGAACAAGTGAGGAAATTGGTCTTTGAGGCATGCTTCAGTCTAATTGTCCACCCAAAACATAGCTGAATTTCCAAGGCTAGGTTTACACATAAAGCCATAGCTCTGAAGTCAACATAAAGCTTGAGAACTTCTTTCCACTAGAAGGATCCAACTGGGCATCTAGTATGGGGAGGGGTACTGTTGCTATAATAGAGTTTTTTCTAGGTAAGGTTAACCAAGGGGATTTTTGCAGGATTGTAGAGTTTATCCAGAAAATTTTTACACTAGCTTCTCCAACGAAATTTATCTAAATTTTTTTAGAGAGAAAAACCTGCTTTTGTAAATAAAAATACTACTCAAGTTGAAACACACATGCACGCCGCACCAACAACTTATAATGTTTAGCACAAAAAAGGTTAGATAGAGTTGAGTTCAACAACCACCTAAGCAACATGGGATATGGAACGGGCATCTTCTCTCAAAGGCTCTTTCCCAACTATATTTAAAGATGAGAAAAAAGGGATCTGGTCGCCGGCTGGTGAGCCGGCGCTATCTCTTTTGCCTCTCATGGCCTGGATGGCGTCGTGAAGTGGCAGAGACCATTGGTCTCTTGCCAGTTGGTGGACTAGGTAGTAATTCAGATCATAGGGTTTCCTGACAGCGATGGTGAGGTGTCGGTAGCTTCACGGAGGAACAAGTCCTCTTGGGTTCTTCCTCACCCTGTTGGCACTCCACTCGGCAGCCATTCTTCTCAGCGCTAGCTGAGGCGAGGGGGATGTGCTCAAGGTGTGACCCTGGCTGATGGGCGATCTACGACGGCTCATCTCGTTCTTTGGGATGAGTGTCTACTATGGGTCTTTGCACAGCTTTTGTGTGATGGAGCTCTTTCGAACCTAGGGAAGATAGCGTCATGGCGAGCACAGTCTAGGGGCGTGCTTTGTCATTTTGCTTTTTCTAGGTCGTGCAAACAGGTTGGGATATGGGACATTTGTCTTTGGTATCCCAATGTGACATACCTGTATTTCTATGGATCATTGTAACGTTTTCTTTAAATTAATACAGGTAAGTTTATAACAAGGGAAAAAACAACCAACTAAGCAACACTAATATGACAAGAAACTAAATGATAATCGCAAAATGCCTTTGACGTCCATGTCGTCAGTGCGCCTGCAGAAGTCCTCGAGCAAGTTCCACGCAAGGAACCTTGCTCTTTCCATCCAAGCATTTGATATCGCCCTCCTTCAATAATAAACACAAACTTCTGTAAACGAAATTGCACTAATGATCATAGAGATTCCATTTTATCAAAGTGGGGTCACCAGGATATACCGGATCCATCACCAATCATCACTATCACTATAATCTGAATTTGTTTCGTAACCGGACACTGTAAACAAAAACAATTGCAGTAATTAGTATTCGAAAGTAAGAGTGAATGTATCCCCTGTTGTAATGGACCACAGAGAAATGGAGAAAGGAGAGATAAATAGCATACATTCAGGAGAAGAAAAATCCTGTTCAATCTGAATTTGCTCACTAGGTAATCCATTGGTCATCAGTAGCAATAAAAGTTTTTCAACCAGCTTATTTTTCTTGGCACATCTTATCACAACCATCTTGAGTTGTTTGGACACAAAGAATAAATGTTCCTTTGGGTTGTAGCCCTCATCCACAGGATACCGCGTCTGAAGAAAACAAAATATAGTTTACTAACACACGGCAGGTTGAAAAAAGAAAAAAAATTAGTACGTGGCAAATGCATACCTTACACTGTCCAAGTTCAAGAGTAAGCTTCTCCAGAACTGGTGAGCATTGGAGAAAGTAAATTAATGCACCAAAGTCAACGGCCAAACACCACTCGTTGAGTAACAAAGTTCGCAGCTTGCTGAATGTAGTGCCGGATTTGCAGTCCTTTCTGAATATAAACTGGACAAAACCCAACAAACAGTAATAGGTGATTGTATCAGTAGTAAATTGAACTGAATAGGATCATCCAATGCACAAATATAGTATGTAACAATAAGATGGATTTATTAGGAGAAAGCAGATATTTAAAAATTTATATGTTTCATATTCTCTGCCATTTGGACAGCAGAATACAACTTGCTATCTAATCTGATCTTAAGATTTGGACATGATATGTCTCAATAACAACCCAAAGCATTCCCAGGAAAATAGTTCAGAGGTATACATAGACATTTGCTAATTTTTACAAACTATAATAACCAACTGTCACATTCTCAATAACTTGCTAGCTAATCTGATCTTTATTTTCACAACTGATACTAGCAAATTTCATGATTATAATAACCAGCCAAATGATTTAAAAAAATCAACAGAACGGTGTCACACCTTTCGGTGCTCCATCAATATAATGTATATGCATGCAAAGAACGAACCATGATACATGGAACAGTCCCAGGCCCAATATTAAGAAGATTTTCTGGGGAACCAAAAGACAAAATTGAAAGCATGGAAAAAACCACAATGACAAGACATACATTAAAAACACAATACACACCAAAGTGTTGCATGTTTACTCTAGATATAATATTATTAAAATTTATTTACTGAACAAACTATAGGGAAGAATTTACTAAAGGAATTGCGATGGTGATGTTAAATTGCTAGTAATACTAGTTACTCTGATGGTTTGATTGATCGATAACAAAGATATGCACAGGTAAAGAGGATATATATGGCAGAAATCTACACCAGCGTACATTGACTTAGAAAGATAAGAGGAAACACATACCACGCGAGGGTCACTGATCAACGCTAAATCTGTGGCTTCTGACAAGCCTTGGAGGACAACACTGCTTCCATCATCAGTACCATAGCAGCTATCACAAGCCAAGAGTTCAAGGTACACACCTTCTCCGTGATTGTCCATACAATAGCAGTCGTTGTCGTCCCCACTATCCCCACTGTCGCCATCAGAGCCATCAGTTTTTTCGTCATCAGAACTGAGCCAGTCATGTCTACATACATTATGCTGACACGTATCATAGCACAAACCCTCGAGCCAGACACTTGCTGCTACCAACAGTGGCATCTTGTCAAGAAGAGGAGCGCTGCCCTGATGCAAAGATAGTTGCAGCGAAACTAGGCGAGGAGCGGAGATCTGAGTGCGGGTTTTATTAGCATAGAAATAGCTATCAGCAATGGTGAGACGTGCCAACGACGGAGAAGAGATCCTTTTGCTGTATATTTTGCACCCACTCATGGTGAGATCGTCCAGTGCCGGGCATCTTGAGAAATCCATACAGCGTTCGAAAACCTTGGCATCTGTGAGCTCCACCTTCGTCAGGAGCTGCGATTCCAAGGGCACCTTGTCGACGCCGAGGGAGAAGCGCCGCCTCCCCTGGAGGCGGACTCGGAGCACCCGGGCCTGCAGATTCACCACGCCATGGCGGATCCACAGGCAGACCGCCCGGTTCAGGTCGTCGTCCAGCTTACGTTTGTAATCACCGGGAGGTCCTCGTCGCCCACCTCGGAGTCGCCCTGCAACTCGCCCCCGAGAGGATGTCGCAACCGTGCACGGCACGGCGGTTCAGCGGAGGAACAGGAAGTGATTGACGAAGCTAGTCAGCGTCGACGCCGCCCGTCCAGCGGCGGCGGCGGTGGTCTGGGCGCGGAGTCACACGCAGGGGAGCCGCGGACCTCCAGAGGTGGCGCCCCGGGCGCGGGCGAGCACGCACGCCTGCACAGCGTCGTCGGAGGGCAGGAAGGAGAGGATGTGGTGGAGGGCGTCGTCCGGGAGCGCGCTGATGCGGTCCTCGCCGTCGCTGGCTAAGGCCGCCATGCCGGCCAGTCGTCCCTTAGCCATCCATCCCGCCGCCGGCAGAACACAGCTAGGGCAAGTTTATATATATAGCCGAGAGGAAGGAAACAAACTATATCTGTGAGAGGCGCGATCTGTCGCAGCAGGAAAGGCTATCCCGACGAGAAATCAGGAGGAAACCAATGATCCGTGCGATCTTTTTGTGCATGCAATCCGTGCATGTGATCCTGGATCCTGCGGGCTTGCGTTTCAACTTCCAAAATTAAAATAAGGCAGGTATAATTTTCCATTTTGTATGAGCACTATGGGCCAGCCCAGGCAGCACGAAGAAGCACGCCTAGGCACAGCCTGGCCCGGCAAGCATCATGCCTACGCATGGCACGGCCCAGTCATGGTACCGTGCTTGGGCTGCCATTTCGGCTCATAGTGCCGGCCTAGGCACCACACAGTTAACAGGTCGGCACGACGACAGTCCGGTTTCTCCCAACCATCTCTCAGCCCTTGTATGCAATCAGGATGCACTAGCACCCTTGAATGAACTATGAGTGGGGTATATATAAAAAAATGTCTCTGAAACCCTGGCCAACTCTCCTCTCCCTGCTCCTGTGCTCTTTGGCTCTCCCTCTCAAACTCTACATCTACCTCCTACTAAAAAAACTAATGCGAGGCGTTTAAAAATTGGCCTTGGAGGTGGGTAGGAATTTCGAGCGCCACGGTTAATATCTGTGATTAACTAAGATGGTCATATTTTATTAACTGAGGCAGTCGCAAATAATCGCCTTGTAAAATAAATTTACCGAGGCACCTTAAAAACACTGCTTTAGTAAATATTTTTTTTGGAGGCGGTCATCATGCCCACCTCAATTAATCTATTAAAAAGGTGGGCACACTAATAGGGCCGCTCCAAAAATGGTGGCCCACCAGCATTAGCGGACCCAGGCCTAGGGCCACTAGGGCCATTAGGGCCGAGGCCCTAATCATAGTCCAGGTAATCTGGATAAAGCTCAGTAATTTTTGGCCAATCAACAGTTTATCAGAGTTCACCCAGCAGCTCTCAAGCCAATAAGTCCAAGCAGATTAGGAAACGAGGCCTCTGTTGTCTCGCCCCTCTCACTCGGATCCTCCCTCACTCGCGCCGCCGCTCGTAGCTGGTGCCCATCGCCCGCCAGATCCAGAGCCCGTCCCTGCGCCCCGGCCACAAGATGCCTAGCTGATCTGGTTGGTGTACGCGCGTGACCATTGATGAGGCCGCATGACCTCATCATCGCTGAGAGGAAGGGGCAGGAGAACTTCCTAATTTTAAATGTCTTTTCATAATAGCTTTTTTCTACATATGTGACACATATATGCTATAGATAGTTTTTGAATTTTCGCTAGTAGAATTTGGCCCTAGTCTTCACCAAATCCTGGGTCCACCACTGCCCACCAGACAACCCATCTCAACTTGATACATGCTTCCCCCACCATGGCGCGAGCTCGGCCGCCACCTCCTCCGGCACGACGCGCGGGAGCAGACCCCCACCTACTCCGGTGTTGCGCATGGGCCCCGGTCACCTCCTCCTCCTTCGATGCGGCATGTGGGTTCGACTGCCACCTTCTCCGCTCAGCGCGTGGGGCGAGGCATTCGGGAGGCCAGATCCGACGGCACGCGGGCCTGAACGCCTCCTCCTCTGGCGTGGCGCATAGGGACTAGCCGCCACCTCCTCCGGGGCGGCGCGTGGGAGGGCCAAATCCGGTGTGGCGTGCGGGGCCTGGCAACCTCCTCCTCCTTCGAGATCCGGCGATGAGGGACCTGTAGTGGCTCCCTAGAAGTTGATCTGGCCTCTGTAACAGAACTGCCCGAATTATTGGGCCCACGTGCACCTGTCATTGCCCTAAAGGCCTCCGACGGCTATGCACGAGAACCCGATAACTCTGGTGTTCTGCCGGATGACTTCGGGAACCCCGAATCACCCTTTCTCCAGGATAATTACAGGAGGAACCACAACATTGCACTAGTTGATATAAAATATTTACATCAGAGTGCGAAGAATTTTGCAATAATAGATTACAACATAATTAGAATTTACTTTAAAGAAATACTTAACCTAGATTTTGGAAGCGAGAAAGGACTCAGAACATCTGCGGAAACCACCAGATCATGTCGAGCCCACTGACATGACCTAGCTCTGCAACTCAAGTTAGTACCTACAACAGGGGTTTAACAAACCCTGAGTACTTGGGAGTACTCAACAAGTCTTACCCGACAGAGGGAGAATATCAAGGGCATGTTGGCTTAATGGGATTTCTGGGCCAGAAACCAGAGGGATATTTTGTGGAAAAGCTTACTAAAAGTGAAATCCTTACTTTCTGGTTTTATTTCAAATAATATCAAAAATTAGATTTTCTCCTATTCTAATTCATAAACCTTCTTTGAATTCATCCATATCATGATCAACATCATTGGTTCCATTATTACACTACGATGAGTGGTCAGCGAGTCGAGTCTCCATAACTGAGGAGCAACGATGATTCGAACCGATTCAAACCAAGCTGGGGATTCCCAACCACATGATATATGTAGGTACGAGCCTTGCATATATCAACCTCTCTCCTAGATCCTCCGAATGGAACTGGATTCACGCCACCCGAGAGCACGGTACTCCACTGCCATTACCCCGCACCACGGGCGGATTCGTAAGGTGGGTATCACGATACTCTCGCCATCTCTCCACTCCCAGTGCGTGAGTATCCATTTCCAAACCAGAATAGCCAGGGTACACAGGCTTCCCGGAGTATGTGGCTAGTACTGCAAAGTCTCAACCACACAGGCCTACATCGGAACGGTCCTTAATCGACACAGACGGGACTAGCACGATCAGGCGACCCTGTCGGCTTCCACCAGAGACAAACCCATGTCCCATCCGGTCTCCAATTAAATTCTAATTTATTATCATCATCTACTCAGGACAAGCTCCTGAGTAGCGAACCATTGCAAGATAGAAATAATTGTCATATGATCTTTATTCTTTAAGCATGGCTAAGCATCATTAACTTATTATAACCAATAGGTGATCAAGGTAAGGTAATCAATTATCAAGGTAGGTAATGCATCAACGGTTCACATTCATAACCAGTTACCAACTAATGCACAATTTAATAAACAGGTGTGTAACTTTTTAAAACACAAGGTATAGAAGTTTATGCTCCGAGGCTTGCCTGTGTTGCAGGGAAGGTTAGTATCGCAGATGGATCACCAATGCCAGGTGGCGCCAATACCACTAATGGAAACACCTTCTTTGATACTTGATCAACACGGCCTTCTCACTCACATGAACCACGCGTAATGAAATGATGCATGCTTTAAGATGGATGCATGACATGATGCATGATGAGGGCATACAATTGCACACTTGAACGTAAACAAACTTAATTAGCTAGTGAAGCACTATTAGTTTAAGTTGGGTAATATTTAATTAAATTAAGATATTTCAGTCATGACAAGCTTTACCATTGAAGGTATTACTAGACTTCTTAAGCACACAAAGATTGCATGGATCAAGCAATCCATTCAAAATATAAAAAGCAAAACAGGACAGCAGCAAGCCTCAAATTCTTTTAATTATAACTGGAGATCTAGACATCCAGTAAAGGAGTTCTTAGACTTTTGGAAAGCTTATAAAGTTGTCTACAACTTTGTTATTATCATCTCAGATTGATTCAATCATTAAAAGGGTCAAACAATTCAGATAAATAATTCTGTCCAGAAATTGGACAGGACCAGCTCCTGAATTTATCAATTTCATAGGCAGAGCTATAGACCACCAAAATTAGTGATCCAAGACAATTTGAAAAGCTTATGAAAAATACTACAACTTTCTAATTGTCACCCAGAGGTGATTCCCAAGCTAAACAAGCCAAACAATCTAATCTCTTTGGACTGCACAGGAAGCATGCATAAATTGATGGACAAATTGTACAATCTATAACTCCCATTTCTATCATCCTAAAATCATGAAATTTTAGGACAAGCAAGATATGGAAGTTAACTACAACTTTTATATTCAGCTCATCCATAGAAAACTTGGTTTACTATATGGAAACAATCACTTACAAGAACTGCTGTGCTTGGCCGGGGCAGCAATGTGAAGAAAGGGAAGTAGTGGCCAGCTTGATGGAGGAGCAAGGGAGGAGCAGCACTGGTAGGGAATTGAGTTGGGGTGATGGCTGCCTACTACTTGTTTGCTTTGTCTCTACTACTACTTTCCAATGGAGAGCAAGGGACATATATATAGGAAGGGAGAGTAAGAGAGAAAAAGTTTGATCTCTCCACTTCAATTAACCAAACCATGACACATGGGGGGGATAGGTGGCATGGAGAAAATGCAAGAAGTGCCAAGAACCATGACACATGAGGGGCATAGGTGGCATGGAGAAAATGCAATAAGTGCGAAGAACCATGACATATGGGGGGAATAGGTGGCATGGAGAAAATGCAAGAAGGAAAGAGAGGTGGCAAGCATATGAATGGAGAAGGAGAGTGGAGAAGACAAATTGAAATTCTCTACTATGACAAAGGAGGACACATGGTGAGATAGGTGGCATGAGAAAGTGCAAGAAGAATGAGAGGTGGAGAGCCCCAGCCATGCCACTGTGACAATGCGTGGCTCTGCTTTACTGGCCGAGTTATTGTAGCATTTCTTTTTTCTTCTCTGTTTTTCAAAATTGCTTCAAAATTTATGTATCAACTTTCAAATCTCTAAAAATGAAAGTTGTCTTTGTATCAACTTTCAAATCTCCAAAAAATAAAAGTTGTCCAACTTGATAAGTTCTTCAACTTTGCTTTAAGGTCCATCCTCTGATTCGGACTGGTTGAAAAGTTTTGAATTTGGGATGAAAGAATTAGAATTTGAAAATTAATTTTTGGTTAGCCAACTTTGGAGTTTAATTAGTGGTCAACTAATTAACAAATCAACCAATATAACATTTTCAAAGTACAAACATTATCCCAATCAATGGCACAAAAGTTGGATCAATTTTATTCATGACAATCCATTTATTATTAAATCCTAAGAATTAAATTCTAAGAATTGAACTTAATTACTATAATCAACATTATTTCATGAAATATCTTAAGCATGACATATGCAATATGACATGACAAAATAAACATGAAATGCATTTATGCCTTAATGCTTTATGTTTATGCATGATGATGACATGATCAGTTTGTTAATTAAATCATAACACCAGGGGTGTTACAGCCTCCCATTTCCTCTCTTGCTACTAGGTGCTCGGATCCGGCGAGCTACGGCTACAATGACGCGTTGATGTGCTTTACGGGCCTATGGATGGGCTCACCAGACTTATCAACGGATTCTTTGTTTTTTGGTTTTTTATTCAATTTACCGAGATGGTCAACAAACCACCTCAGAAAAGGTTACATAAACCATGACTTTAATCCGAGATGTTGCAAAAACCGTCTTGGTTAAAAATATTATAGTAGTGTCCACTGCTTCTCACACATGCACTGCCAGTCACATGCGGAGCCTCACCCATGGCATCCTCATTCATAGCAGCGCTCACGGCAATGCCCACGGGCGCTTCGCGGCCTCTCTGGTGACATCGCTCACGGGCCTCGCTCATGGCGGCGCGTGCGTCCTCGCCTGTGGCGGCGGCCTCAACCTCAGTCGCTTGCGGTGGTGGCAGCGACCCCTACCCTGGCAACAGCCTCTCGACGTGGTGTGTGGATTTTGGAGACAAATATTCTTGATCCATGTTCCTTATAGAATCGATCTATTTCCCTTGTTCCTTGTCTCGATTTGTTCCTTACAGTGCTTGGAACGGTACTAGCATGGGCCACCATGGTCACTGGCACGGCACGACGCGGCTAGGAAGCTCTAGTGTCGTGCCCTTGGCCAAGACTTGGCCACGGTTGGCACTATCAGAGGCACGGCACGGCTAAGCCATCATGCCGCATAGTGCCGTGCCCAATCGTGCTAGTGTTGCCGGTTGGCCATTTAAGAGAAGGGCATTTGGAAATTTTCAGACTGCTGTGGTCAACCATTAAGTTCATCGTCATCGGGTTGGCATTATTGTCAGGAAACAAACATCTTTTAGGAGCAGCAGCAAACTGCCAGTCGTTGGCCGCATATCATTGAGGACAGTGAATCTCTCAAATCCATGACGTAGTTTAGGTCCGTGTTGGCACTGTCAAAAGCAGACCCTGGAAACAAGAACCTGTTGCAGAGTACAAGGAAAGAAGCATTTCATTGATACATCATCTGCGTTCCCCTTGGCCACCACCTCATCTGATAGCCTCTATATCTTATATGAGTTGGTTGTATAACTAACTGTATATGATATGACATTATGTTAGAGCTCGTTAAAATCATTGGCCTTGCTCTAGTGGAATCTGATATGACATGGCATATGTTGTCAAATGGGCGTTAAGCCCAGTGCGACTTGGGTGCGAACTGCCAAGAAGGCAAGAGGTCAATCATTAGAGAAGCATTGAAGTGTTATAAAAATGGAGAGCATTGAAGTTTGTCGTCCACTGTTCGAGCAGCACAATGCCCCCGCTCTATCTTGGCTTCCTCTGGCAAAGGTTTCGACTGACAAGGCGATGACACCTTTAGCTCGAGCCCGGAGGAATGACTGACTGAAGCTAAAACTCTGAAGGTGGTTCCTTAGTGTCGAGGGTCAAAACCACGGTCCCCTAAAGGTCCGATTAAAACGGCTCTAAAAAACAAATTGCCAGGCCAGGATCAGCATATTTGCGGCCTGACCCACGAGGGCCTAAGGCGTAGTAGCACTCCTGGCCCAGCCACGACTGACTAGCAACACGACTAAGGCCTCCCAGGGCCCACGGGACGAGGCCGCCACCCGAAGCTCGACCCTCCAGGGAACCTCTGATTCGTCCGACCTCTGCCCGCTGAGGGGGGTCAGAGGTCGACCCCGCCCTATGAATAAAAGTCAGGGCGCATCACGCAGAACCATCGTACGTACGGAGTGTACGATGGAATCTGCACGATTCCATAGCAGGCACGGGGACGCACCGTCGCCATCACCCCCCGCACTTAAATAGTGGGAAACGGGACCCTCAAGTGACCCACGGGTCTTGCGTTTCCCCCACGCTTCTACCCTGGGATTTACGGCGATGGCTTCCCTGAACCATCCTGGTACGGTGAGCATCCCCGTGTACAAATCTCCGCCGTGGGCGCCGGGCTTCGTACTTCCCCACGGGCGGTCGCCCTGACAGAACAAGGAGCACGAGGAAGGCAACGACGCTCGTACCCACACCGTGGCCGACGTACCTGGGCGGCGGCCGTGCCAGCCACTTTCTGCAGGAGGGACCGGGCGCATCAGGAATCAACCCTGCCCACCTAGCCTCGCTGCAGCCTACGCTCCTACGACAAAAGCTTTGACCCACGGCGTCCGTCGCCAACAGCACTACCTCGGCACCTTCAGGTATAGCCCTGTGTACCTGAGGGACTACGATGCCAAGGAGAGGACCCACGGAGGGGAAAGATGACGTCGACTACGGTGTCCACGACACCTGTCCGAATTATCAAATCCTTACTCTTCAAGCTTCCCCGATCTCCATTGCCCTTTCCTGTGAGCCTCCCTTCGAACTATAAAAGGGAGGACTCGGGCAACTGAGCATGCGTGCGACTCTCGCCCCATTCTCACTCCACATACGATACAAACTCACTTCGAACCTAGATTCTCTAAGAGACTTGGGATGCTCTCCCTCTCTCGACCCCCTCTTGTACTACCCCATACAAGTTCCTAAGTAACACGACCCCGCTCACACTGGACGTAGGGCGACTTGCCCGAACTAGTATACATCGCCGTGTCCGCTTGGGAAACCATCCAGAGGATAAGTGTACTCTTATTTCGATTACTCATTGGTGTTCATTCTTGACACCGACAGTTGGCGCGCCAGGTAGGGGAGCAAGTGCACTTCTATGACTCCAACAAACTTCTGGATGGCCATGCACCGTTTCAACCTCGCTCCAAGCACCCAAATCTGTTTTGGGAACCTGGACTTCATCCTCAGGGAGGACGGCGTGACTTGGCTTGCTCTTGAGCCACCGGCCGACCTCCCTGACCCCAACGACGTCGCTTCTCCTCCTATGGTGGAGCCTCGGGAGAATGGCACGAGCCATGGTCTCGCCCACGGACCCATCGACGACCTTGTCACGGCCATGGATGATGTGAGTCTTTGGACTCCTCCATCGCCGCACGACGCAGGACCTGCTCGACCACGGGCGCCGACTTCTGCGTCGCCAAGGATCGCTAACCGTGCGTCGTTAGCACCGGAGCGGAGCCACCAGGCCTTGGACATATGTGAGCTGACAGAGCTGGACCGACGGCTCTTACCCCATTTGGGGCTGTATCCCTCCACCGACGAGATATTCACGCTCTCATATTGATACGAAACCATTATGGTGAGCCTCACTGGGGGCGATCCCATCCCCCGGATGGTCCTCATACAGGAGGCATCTACTCCAGCCCCGTTCGGGTACCACAATACCGTGGCAACCATGGCGCATCTCATCATGAGGGGGATCGCGCCCACCCTAGAGGACGTTGAGCTTGTGGCTGCGGTTGGGCCTCTCGTTGAGCCCATCTTCATGCCGGACTCCGACGGCTACACCGGCACCGACGACGACGACGACGGTGACTTCGACCCTTCTTGGGAATGTTTCGTGGCGGAAAGTCCTGAGGGATAGGTTGATGATGTTGCGGGGGAAGACGAGGGCATGCTCAACCCAGCGCTCGAGCGAACGCCTTCACCGCGACGATCGCTAACTCCTCCAACCTCGCGCTTCGACAGCTCAGAGGAGCAGCGAGAGCGGGCGCGCCACGCTGAGCTCGACGACGAGCGACGCAAGGCTGAATGGGATCGAGAGCACCCCAGAAGGGAGGACCCTTCGCCCTACCACCGCGTCGGGCGAGCACGCGGCATGGCTCGCGACGTCTACCGGTGGATCCTGGAGGGCGACAACGGTCCCCCACTCTTCACGCGCGCGAGCCAGAACGTCGTGGCTGTGGCGGCCCTACTTCAACAGCTCCCTCCACCAATGACCCCCGCTAAATGGCGAACTCAGTAGGAGATACGGCAGTTGCTGGATAGAGCGGCCACCCTGTAGGCTGAAAGCTCACGATCGCGACGTCGCGGCGCTTCCCCGAGCCGCCATACGTTTGACGGTCGTCGAGACCGGGAGCCGTCAGTGCACCAGCCGATCCCCACGTCCGCTGAGGGCCTGCCACCTATGCAGGAACACGTTGAGCCCATCCGGGATGCTGAAGGGTCAAGATGGCGGACTAGAGGGGGGTGAATAGTCCTTTTTGAATACTAATTATAGCGGATGACCGAATTAAATGCGGAATTAAAACTATCAGTCTAATCAAGACTTTACCCCTCTATCTAAGTTCAAGCACCTTACAAAATAATCCTAGGTTGAGCTACTAAGGTGCAAGGCTAGGTAGTGCTCTCCTATCTAATACTAGATTGCAAGGTCACACAAACCTAAGCAACTAATACTCAATCAATTCGAGGAGCACCTACACATACTAGTGAGCGAAGCGCACAAAGTCTAAGCGTACTAGTAGTTCTCACTAGCACGGCCACACAAGCCTAACTAGTGAGCTCAATTGCTTAGCTACACAAACTAAGCAAAGTGACTAGCAAGGCTACACAAGCCAACTAGCCTCGCAATCGCTACTTCTGAGCTACACAAGCTAAGAAGGTAACTAGCAAGCTACATAAGTAAACTAGCTACTCAAGAGCAACCACTACTCACTAGCACAAGTAATGAACAAGTATGAGCAAGCTAGTGAATGCAAACCAACGAGAAGAGTAGACAAGTTGACATGTTGATTTTTCATAGAGGTTCACTTGGTTGCCACCAAGCTAGTCCCTGTTGTGTCGACCAACTCTTCATGGTTCGGCAGCTAAGAGGTGTTTCACTAACCTTGTCCACAATTGGACACCGCAAGAACCTACCAAAGAGAGGTAGCTCAATGACACTCTTTTACTAGAGTTGCTCTTCGTGATCTCCTGCGGGGTGAACACAATCCCCCTCACAATGTCACCGCAATGTGACTAGCAATCGGAGCACCACTCAATCTCCGAACGTGCTACACGATGCCCACAAGCCTCCAAGCCGTCTAGGAGGTGGCAACGTCCAAGAGTAATAAGCACCACCGGCTTGCAACTCTCTCACCTAGTGCCACACTTTGCAATCTCTCAATGCAATGCACTAGTGTTGACGGCCACTAATGTATTAATTCAACCGTCAACTAGCCATGAAAAGGATGCAAATGTGATCACCAAAGTAGACATAGGGTTTACACTGACCGAATTCCATGAGTTTTGGTGTTTCATTATTTATGCAGGCGAAAACCGGAAAAGGCGCAAACATACAAGCTTATCGGAACAAGGAAATAGAAAACGGACTCCATGGCTACACAGGAAGATTCCAGAAGAGACGAGAAGGCACCACACCAAGCCGGGGGCCCGGAGGCCACCAGGTGGGACCGGCCGGTCCCACCCCCAGACCGGCCGGTCGGCACGGGCTCCGGCCCAGCCCGGCCCGGTTCGCCCGGTTCGCTCCACCGCCTTTGAGGATCGATCCCGGCCGCCCGTCAATGTCGGTTTCATCGGATGGCTCACGATCATCGCCCTGGGGCTATAAAAAAGAGAGGCACCCCCGGGAGAGAGCCCCCATTCATTCATTCTCATTTAGAAGTCCAATCATCAGCCAGAAACCCTAATCAGAGCTCCTTAGCTAGGGCCTAGATATCTAGATTAGAACTAGAGGGAGGCAAGCGCGGGCTTGGATTCGAGCCATCAAGAGCTTGGATTTGGTATAGTTCTACCTCCTTTTCGCCTTTGTTCTCTTTCATTGTATAGTTATATGATTGCTACAATTGAATTGATGAATTCTCATTTACTTATATTCATAGTTATTATGTTCCTTGTCTATTGTGGTTATATGCTTAGTATAGCTAGATTAACATTATGTTTATCCATAGGTTCGTATAGCACTCATCTAATTGATCGTTGGATGAGTGATAAACATTGTGTAAGCGTGGTGCTTATACGTTGTTTATCTGCGAATGCACCCTATAGGCTGGGTTTGGTAGATCGCGGGTGTGACATTCCTGTTGAGTCCTATGTAATCCGAACCCCGTTTATAGGCACAAGATGGGGCTTGTATACGACGGAAGGGCGTGCTATATTCTCAAACTTCCCTAGTATGTCCACTATGAATAAATGTAATGCTAACCTTAGCCATGACTACTAGGTGTATTGCACTAACCATAATAATCATTGACATGTAGCTAGGAATAACCCAGGAATATCTCTTGATGTTCTACTAGCAACCCTAATGATATAGCTAGGAGTCTCTATCTGTTTATGCCGATGATGATTATATACTTATCTTATCTATTATCTTGTGACTTACCCCTGCATTGAGTAGCGAGGACATGGTTATGCCTATTCGTTACACTCTAGGTCAACACACTACCTTTACATAAGCCATACAGACCTTCCTTTGGGAAAATATAAATGACAACCCGTAATACTCTGGGTAAAATGCTACAATGGTATTTGATCTATGCGCTTGCGGATACATTTCTACATTCTAAATAGTGGCATGATTTAATACCACACCTCTTGGTGTTATACTGGGGATGACAACTTGGCATTCTAGTGGCGGTGTGCTACTCTAGCATTCTTAACGCCGTTATTAGAGATAACATTAAGAGGTGTCAACAAGCATTTTTTGGCGCCGTTCTTGTCGGGGAAGGCAATTGGCAATTAAAAAGGGGATAGCAATAGACCTTACAAACTAATGAGATAGAGGAAACCATAGACCCCTACTCAATGCAGGCTTACCCTTGTGTTTTCTATCTTTGTGAAATCTTATGCAGGGTAATGAATGAGTGGTTTTTATTTGCTAGATAACTACGTTGAAAATCCAGAGAAACTCTTTCGAAGGAAGAAATTCCAGCAAGTGAGGGACATCTTTGAATCTCCATCAAGGACACCCACTGCTGAGGTTCGTTCTTTGGAGGAGCAAGCTCCTACAAGAGAAGAAGAAGAAGAACAACAAGAGGGCAACTTGACACCAATCTTCGAAGAAATGGCTGATAAGTCACTGCGCGAGTTCTCCGCTCCGAACACCAACAACATCCGTCTTGGACCTAACGTCGAAGTTGGGGAGAATGGATTTGAGCTCAAGCCGCTCTCATCACCATGGTGCAAGCCAATCTGTTACGTGGGAAAGCACATGAAGATGCAAGTGCTCATCTCCAACACTTCCCGGAGATTTGTAGCACTTTCAAGCTGAAGGATGTACCAAAGGATACCGTCTTCGCTACATCTGTTCCCATTCTCACTGCTTGTTCGGAAAGGCAAAGCGGTGGTTCTACGCCAATAAAGACAACCATACAACTTGGGACAAGTGCTCCACGACTTTTCTCGTCAAGGTTCTTTCCTATGGGTAAGACAAGTGCCCTAAGGGGGAAGATTTCAATTTTCCAAAGCAACAACATGATGAGTCAGTCCCTGAGGCGTGGGAATGCTTTCAAGACTACATATCAGAATGTCCTCATCATGGGATGGAGAATTGGCTCCTTATGCAAACTTTCTATCACCGACTTACCAACAAGCACCGTAACAACGTTGATGCCTTTTGCTTTGGAGGTGCATTTATGTCCTTGACCATACCACAAGCTACTTTGCTCTTATGGAAAAGATGGCTTCCAATCAAGATTGGAATGATGAGCCCCAAACCACCCGCAAGAGGAGTGGAGGAATGCACCCGCTCAAGGAGGTAGACATGTTTGTCGCCAAGATAGACACTGCTCATGAAGAAGCGGAAGACAAGACGAGCGGAGACAAGATGTCATGCGCATCAATGATTCATGCATGACTTGTGAAGTATGTGGCAATATGGGACACTCAGGGCAACAGCTGCCATGAGACTGTGAGGATGTGAACTTCATCAACAACAACAATAACAACTATCGCCCTCAAAATCAAGGATGGAACCAAAGAAAGGCCTAACTACCAAGGTAACTTCCAAGGTAACTTTCAAGGCACTAATTACAATAACTATGCTCAATTGCCTTTGAGAGAAGTGATCTCCAACCAAAATAAAATTGTGGAGACTTTATCTAGGAAGGTAGCATCCAATGATAAAATACTAGAAAACATAAACATCAAAATGGATAGCTTTACCTCTCTTGTTAAGAAACAAAGCTTAGCTTCAATAAAATAATAGAACAACAATTATTTAGTGGCGGCGTCATTTGTTCCACCGACCAACGAAGGTAAGATTCCGGGGCAACCTCTAGAGCCCAAGACCGCGAACCTTGTTGATGTGTATGCAAAGTTACTACGTTGAAGCATCATCGGGATGGAAGGATGACTCCATGCCACCCAAGAGAGGAGATCCGGGGAGACCTGTGATCCCCATCTCTATTGGGCAAAGCATGACTTCCTTGAAGTTGTCTGCGATCTAGACGCCCGATGTCAACATCATGCCTAAGGTAATCTTCGACCAAGTCTTTCCATGGGCATCTTTGTTGTACATAGATATGTGTTTGCAGCTTGCAGACCAGACGATCAAGTACCCCAAGGGAATCTTAGATGACGTGTACATACGGATCGGAAGATCATATGTCCCTGTAGACTTTGTAGTCCTGGATACCGGCAGAGACCTCAAGAGTCCAATCATTCTTGGTCGACCATTCCTGAGTACTGCAAAGGCTGTCATCTACACGGACAGTGCCAAGATTTGCTTCACCATCAAGGGCAATAAAGAGAAGTTCAGTTTCAAGAATAAGACCCTTGAAGCTCCTATAGATCCAAGAGGAGCTTACTTCCCAGTCAAGCCAACAAACGAAGGAACCAAGAGAAATTCAATTGGGAAGAGAAAGAACAGGAACAGAAGACAAGTGAGAAAGCAGGTCCAAGTAGTCAAGGCTGTTGAGTACAAGCCTGACCACCTCTTAGCTTCACCATTCTTAACCGAGAAAGAGGATCCAGGCACGCCAGCCATTGATTGCACCATTGGGCAGTGCTCATTCTACAACGCCTTCTGTGATACCAGATCAGCTGTCAACATAATGTCTAAAAAGGTATATGATCTATTATTCGATACACCTCTATACCCTACCTATATGCAGCTACAGCTGGCAGACAATACGACGAGATTTCCGGAGGGAGTAGCAAGAGACATCATGGTCAAGATCTAGGACCATTACATCCCGACCGACTTCATGATACTGGACATGGGGGAAGAAGACGAGACGCCGATCATACTTGGAAGGCCGTTCCTCAGCACCACCAACGCGATCATCTACAATGGATCAGGCCAAGTCCACTTCCAATTTCCAGGAGAGAAGGTAGGCTGTTATTTTAAAGATTATAACTCTCCCGGATTAGCGGCTTTTACTCGGCCCAAGAGGAGACGTATTTGTAGGAGGAATCGCTCTCAAAAAAGAGCAATGTTGAGGAGGAGGAAATCAAGGAAGAACCTACAGCACCAAAGGCACAACCTACGAAGGTATGGAAAGAAAAGGTAACCTCCTCAACTGAGTCATCGCCACCAGGAGGTCCAACATCAGGGTCCCCATCTTCGGGATCCGATGAAGCACCCCAGGAATGAAGAAGACGAGAAGTCTTGTCCCCGGAGGACTTTAAACTCCAAACCCTTGCCATAAGGTAACAATGGTAGTTATCCATTTACTTTCTTGCACTTTTAATTCATAGTTAGTTTTTGTCATCTTTAGAAAACCACAAAAATATTTGAAGAAACATCAAAGCCCCATGTGACATGCCTACAGCGCAAGCTAAAGGAGTGTTCACCGTGGTGGCATAAAAAAAATTAGAATACATATTTCAATTTTGTTTGATAAAAAAACCCAAAAATAATCATTGAGCATCCTGTCGCATTGAATGTACTGTAATAACCTTTGGAAACCTCTCACAATAACCAACCCACAAATGGCTAACCACTAACTGTTTATCCTAACCCGTTCCATGAGTTTTGGTGTTTTGTGAGATGTTTGCTGCAGGATGACTCTAAGAGCTAGTTCACCTAAGAATCATCATCACTCGAAGTACACCTTCTTGCACCTGACTAACCATCGTATGAAGGAAGCAACTTCTTGTCGGATGAGATGAAGATTCTTGGCTACACCAGCTCTTACAAGCATGAGCTCCATCGAGAGGACTGCTCAGCTTCAATGCTCAACCGCAACAACAACCAGCTTGGGGGAAGGCATCCCCTAGGTACCCAGGTAAGTGTACCTACGCGATTATTGAGTCAGTCATAAAAATTTAAAATACCAAAAATATGTGAGCACATGAAGGTTCACCACAAGTATCTAAGAAAAATTAAAAATACCAAAAAATATGTGGGCACATGAAGGTCCATGCTTTTTTAAGAGTCCTTAGGGTCTTTTGAGTTTTATAATTTGAGTCTTTGAAAAATGAAAAATTAAATAAAAATGTTTGTCTATCTAGAGTCAATAAAAAGGAAGCTCTTGAATGATTTAATTGTGTAGCACCCAGTTTTAAGAACAAAACCGGGATACACACTATATGTGAGCCCGTGAAGTCAAATCTCACATATAGCTACAAATAAAGGTAATATCAAAAGACAATGCTTAATTATAATAGCGTATTAGTAAAAAGTATAACCTCGAGCGCAATCGGTGAAATGACACTCCGATCTTTAATCGAAGACTCCACTCCACGGGGGCGGTGTGACTGGTTGACCACAAGCCTAAACTTCTCCTGAGGTGTGGGGGAATAGCAAGAGTGAGTCCATGTCGAACTCCACAAGTATAACAACAAGGTAGTATAGATCCATAAATTCATGATCAAAGTAACATAAATAATGTAGAGCATTAAACAGTATACAATGAGTATGTTAGCAATCAAAAGTCATCATCTTAAATGTAAGGATTCTAAGGTCGCTCGTGTCCTTAAGCAAGGCTAGTATACCAGTTTAATAAACTCTGCGCAGAGGTGTACACTTTCACTGTGAGTCATGATTTACCCTTTCACCCGAGGTAGCTAGTCTCTTAGCCCACTGCCAAGGAAGGCCGGCAGGGTTCACTATGAAGCCTTTCAAAGGTTCGTCTAACAAGTTAGGGCTGCTAGGTTTCAATAGTCAGTCTGTGTGATACAACTAGTCCCAGGGATCCACAGTCTGCTTTCCCCCATTTGCGCCACAAGGGTAACCTCTAACAAGCTAGAAAAGGTCCTCATACTGAGCTAAAGCCGAGCCATATAGCCCTCACAAACTGCATCTTGTCAATTCCGGAGGTTCTCTTACGATAAATCCTCAAGTTGCTAAAAAGTCATTTTTATTATTTGTTGCTTAAACATTAATCAAGTCACAAGATCATGGTCATAGAAAGAAAACCCAAAGCTATACTTGCCTTCAACTTAGATCCTCTTCTCGATTCGTAGCTCCAAAAGATTGCTTCTTGATCAACACGTAAAACTCACCGACCGGACATGATCATAAAGCACCACACAAACATCCAGAGAGATAATCATGCATTGCAAACAAATCTATAGTTAGAACAATACACCAATCATAGAAAACAAGGAAGAAAAATTTATAAAGCGGATCTACACGTTGCTAGGACCACGCAGATGAGAAAATCACGCTAATCAGAGCTACGGTGTCAAAGACACGATTACCGATGCGATTAACAAAGGAATTTACTTTATAAGAGAAAAAAAGATAAATCAAGACTTCATTTATTTAAGCATGTATATAACATTTTAGAAAAATAGCTAAACTGGATTAAATCAAATTTATATTTGAATAAGAAAATTGATTCGCAAGCATGGAGCAATTTAAACTCCTATGATGAAAAGAAAATAAATATGTGAACATCTAATGAAGTTTATATAACCTCGTGTTTAAGTTTAACAAAGCAAGTTATACTAAATAAAATATAATATTTATTTTAGAAAGTTCATATGTACATATTCTACGTGATAAACATCGTTACTAGCATGTAGACTATATGCTGCTATGAATCGGACAAAACGGAATTTTAAATGAATAAGCGATGAATGAAGGATTGAAGCTGTAGAAAATATATATAGAGGAAAGGTAGATACGTACTATTGCCAAGAGCCTGTTGTTTCTTTGGCCACTCACGTAACATGGATGTGATCTGATTGGATAACTCAACAACGGAACTAGCTGATAGCGGTGCAAGTTTTGATTATAGATGATGACGGTCGCCCCCAGGGCAGCACGTGCAATTGGAGACTGGCAGCGACTCTGCTTGAGCAGCATGCACATGCATAACCTGGGCCATGGTCAGTTGTGACTCATGCATGGAAGAAGAGAACTGAAAACAAGAACTTGCAAGGTTTCTTACCCGTGCCAACAGTAAAGAAACACGGAAGGAGACGCTGAGGGATCAGAAGTGATCACCAACGGCAGCGGAGAGCAAGGGTGTTCACGAAGATGACAGCCGAATGAACGCAGCCAGTTAACAATGGCCACCGGCTGGTACTTTAGCTACTCCGATGGCTGATGGTAGCCTCGATACTGATAAGGCTGGCGAACGGCCTTTGATGCTGAGCAGGCGTCCGGCGATGGTCACAGCAGATGAACGCGGCCGCTGCCGACTTGCCCCTCCACGAGATGCAAACGGTGGCGACGAGGTGGAGGAACTAAGGCAAAGGTGCGGCGGCAGATGCTGAAACGAGCATGAGGATTAGGGTTTTCCTCGAGCTTATTATATAGGGGCTTCCGTAATCTCCTACGTGGAGAATCCTGTGGACCCATGGATCGGTGGCGGATTGCGACTCGGGAAGCGTAGTCCTGCTCCCGGGACGGCTGGAGGTGTTGAGGGATGACACCGACCAGCGGGCACATGCTCGGGCGGTGACAAGTAACGTGGGGTCCGCGTGACGGTGGAACAGGGAGATCAAAGCGGAGGGAGCTGTGGGCTAGCGTGATGGTGCTGTCCAGGCCATGTGCCGAGGGAGAGGAGGGAGTTTTCTTATTTTATTTTTTTTTCTAAAATATTTTCGAAATATAATTTCGAAAAGGGTTTTGAATTCATTAGAGTTTGATCCAACCATACAATCAAAAATAAAATGCGACAAAGCATGAATGCATCATTCATGTTGCTAATCTTGGATGGATTTTATTTTAATAGGAAAAATATTATTTTTCCTATGTTTTATGAGCACAAAAATACATAATTAAATCAATTTCTATCTATTTTCAAAAGAGCAAATTTTAGGGTGTTACAAATTGAAATGAAGATAAGCTCGTGTCTGTTACAACACCTCCGAAATGCCTAGAGTTTAGACAAAAGTTTTCCTAAGTTTTAGCTCCAACCTGTTTTGACATGAGAATTTGCTCGAGCCCGAAACTTATGGGTTGCATATGCTTGAAACTAAGTCTAGGTACCTGATTGATAAGATTGAGAAAATCTGAGCTGCTATCTATCTTGTTCTAAGTGACACTAAAGTTCGGAGATTTATCTTTTGAAAAATGCAAAAACATGATGAGTTCCTATATGACAAAGCTTACATTCCCACCAGAGCTACCATGATAAGATAGGCTAGTTAAACTTCCACATAAATGCTGCTTATCTTGCATTGAGTTTTGTCAACCTTTGTGACACTGGTGAGAAATTTGTCATGCTCTTGAATCAAGATCCACCTCCATATGCACTACTCTACACTAGAGTAGGCACAACAACATTCCATTCCACCTACATCCATTCCAAAAATGTTTTCCTCCTACATTGGGAGAGAATACCAAAAATATTCCATTAGGTTAGCCACCCAATAAATGCTCCATGATTCCTGTGTTATCTCTCTAAATCCATCAATGTCAAAAGGAGTGCTATGAGCTATGCAAAAAGATATTTTAAAAAAAAAGAAGAAAGATGGACAAGGGTCCCAATACAAAACAATGGGTACTAGATACCCGACTCCCGAAAACAAAGAGAGAGAAAGAAAAGAAGAAAGAAAAAGATAGCTCATAACCTCTGGTCAGTCTTAAAGGAGAGAGAAGCATTCAAGGAGCTAAGTAGAGTTAGGTTCCACCATATATCCGCTATATCCATCCACCTATATATCTTGATTCGACTGCATGACTTGTTTCTCCATGGATCCATTGTTTGACCTAACAACATATACATTGCAAGTTTGCTCTTTCAGTTTTCTCCTTACCTATGAGCTCCACAAAAGCTTTAGTTATAGGATGAAGAGAAAGGCAATCATCATCACTGCCTTGGTGAGAATCCACAAATACCACATACATTGAGAGACTTGAGAGTGTCATATATGGGGAAAGCTCGAGTTTTATTTGAAAACCCTCGAAAAACTCCAGAATGATAGTTGATCAAAGAACTTGAGACATAGTACTTAGATGGGATCTTTCTCTGCATCGTCAAGTGCTCGGGACCCAAGGAAGAGCTAATAAGCCCCACAGTCCAAGGTAATATGGGTAAGTTTGAAAGTCAGCTCAGTTATTGCGTAACTTGGAGGAGAATTTCTGTCTGACTGCAGGTATATTTTGAGAGAGTTGCTCCGAGATGGCTACGATGCTTAATGTACACATATATTCAATAACTTTTCCAAGTTTTCTTTGCTAAGGGACTAGCAAAGGTTAAGCTTGGGGGAGTTGTTGACGGCCACTATTGTATTAATTCAACTGTCAACTAGCCATGAAAAGGATGCAAATGTGATCACCAAAGTAGACATAGGGTTTACACTGACCGAATTCCACGAGTTTTGGTGTTTCATTATTTATGCAGGCGAAAACCGGAAAAGGCGCAAACATACAAGCTTATCGGAACAAGGAAACGGAAAACGGACTCCACGGCTACACAGGAAGATTCCAGAAGAGACGAGAAGACACCACACCGAGCCGGGGGCCCAGAGGCCACCAGGTGGGACCGGCCGGTCCCACCCCAGACCGGCCGGTCTAGCCTAGGCTCCGGTCCAGCCCCGGTTCGCCCGGTTCGCTCCACCGCCTTTGAGGATCGATCCTGGCCGCCCGTCAATGTCGGTTTGATCCGATGGCTCACGATCATCGCCCAGGGCTATAAAAGGAGAGGCACCCCCCTGGGAGAGAGCCCCCATTCATTCATTCTCATTCAGTAGTCCAATCATCAGCCAGAAACCCTAATCAGAGCTCCTTAGCTGGGGGCCTAGATAGCTAGATTAGAACTAGAGGGAGGCAAGCGCAAAGCTTGGATTCGGAGCCATCAAGAGCTTGGATTTGGTATAGTTCTACCTCCTCTCGCCTTTGTTCTCTTTTATTGTATAGTTATATGATTGTTACAATTGAATTGATGAATTCTCATTTACTTATATTCATAGTTATTATGTTCCTTGTCTATTGTGGTTATATGCTTAGTATAGCTAGATTAACATTATGTTTATCCATAGGTTCGTATAGCACTCATCTAATTGATCGTTGGGTGAGTGATAAACATTGTGTAAGCGTGGTGCTTATACGTTGTTTATCTGCGAATGCACCCTATAGGCCGGGTTTGGTAGATCGCGGGTGTGACATTTACATTTGAGTCCTATGTAATCCGAACCCCGTTTATAGGCACAGTAGGGCTTGTATACGACGGAAGGGCGTGCTATGTTCTCAAACTTCCCTAGTATGTCCACTATGAATAAATGCAATGCTAACCTTAGCCATGACTAATAGGTGTATTGCACTAACCATAATAAACATTGACATGTAGCTAGGAATAACCCAGGAATATCTCTTGATGTTCTACTAGCAACCCTAATGATATATCTAGGAGTCTCTATCTGTTTATGCTGATGATTATATACTTATCTTATCTATTATCTTGTGACTTACCCCTGCATTGAGTAGCGAGGACATGGTTATGCCTATTCGTTACACTCTAGGTCAACACACTACCTTTACATAAGCCATACAGACCTTCCTTTGGGAAAATATAAATGACAACCCGTAATACTCCGGGTAAAATGCTACAATGGTATTTGATCTGTGCGCTTGCGGATACATTTCTATATTCTAAATGGTGGCATGATTTAATACCACACCTCTTGGTGTTATGCTGGGGATGATAACTTGGCATTCTAGTGGCGGTGCGCTACTCTAGCATTCTTAACGCCGTTATTAGAGATAACATTAAGAGGTGTCAACAACTAGCGATCACTAACTCACTCTTAGATGCAATCACTACAAGCACTAGTGAGTTAGAGGGCTCTCAAGCACCACCAAGCAAGGACACAAAGTCCCCAATGTGCTCAGCCACTAGCCAAAGCCGGCCAAGGCAACTACTTATAGCCCCAAGGGCTAAAGAGCCGTTGCCCACGAAACCAGTCGGCCAGAGCTGACCGGACACTCACCAAGTGACGACCCGGACGCGTCGGTCGCTCCCGCGACGCCACGTGTCCTCGCCATTCGAATGTAGCCATTGGCGTTGGCGGCTAACACGCGCGTGCGCCACGCCACCTTTACCGGACACGTCCTGTCCACCGACTGGCAAACGCCCGGCGTCGGTCACACACTATAGAGCTCCCGAGCCAAAATCCTGACCCGGACAGCGTCCGATCAGCAATGATTGACTCCCCGGCGTCCGGTCCACCTCCTTCGACTGGCGCCTCGCCTCACTTGACGGACCGGACACGCGGGGGAGCCGGTCGCCGGCGTCCAGTCACCACCGAAAATGCCCCGGACGCGCACACTTGACCGAGCACGTCCAGTCCACCCTGGACCAGTGTCCGGTCGAGTGTTTCTCAGCGAGAAACACTCCGATGACTTTGCCTCCATTTCTGGCCTCTGGCGCAATGGAAAATGAGCACGCCGGTTCCACCTAAAAACGCCGAATCCCGCCTCGCAAGCTCGATGGGAGGGAGAGAGGATCCCAAACCCCTCTCTACCGGCAATCTCCATCCCCTTTGCAAATGTGCCAACACCACCAAGTGTACATCACCATGTACAAGTGTGTTAGCATTTTCACAAATATTTTCCAAAGGGTTTTCACTCCTTCTCACAATGCCACTCGATCCTAGCAACATAATGCAAAGTTAGATCGCTCAAGTGGCACTAGATGACCGATATGCAAACAAGTTTGCCCCTCTTGGTAGTACGGCTATCTATCCTAAACCTGGTCATCATCTTCTCTACACACCTATGACCGGTGAAATGGAAACGCCCTAGGTTATACCTTTGCCTTGCGCTTTCCACTCCATCTTCTCCAATGCCGATGCAACACATGCACCAACATCCACATGAATGATATGATCCACTTCATATCATCACATGGCCTTTGGTCCATCGATCTTGACCTCACTTGCTCTTCACCATCGCCGGTCCTTCGGCGCCAAGTCTTTGCTCAAGCCTCCCGACACTCGGTACCAATGGCTTCAAAGCCTCCAACTTGCCCTTCACCCTCACGACCGGTCCATCAAGCCAAGTCTTGTCTCGATCTTCACCTCTAGCCACATGACTCCATGTCATGTATCCTGCATTAAGCTCCTTCATCACCTATGGACTAATTCTCTGCATATCTCACATAAGCACAATTAGTCCACCTAAGTTGTCACTCAATTACCAAAACCAAACAAGGACCTTTCAATCTCTCCCTTTTTGGTAATTGATGATAACTCTACAAAGATGTGGAAATTAAGATTTTTGGGATTTTATGTCACTTATCCAACATTTAAGCTCTATGTCTATGATTTGGATAAGCACCATAAAATCAACTGGGTAGTGTTAACTCCCCCTACATGTGTGCTCAAATGGTTTGGTTTCAAGCTTGCACACATGCATAAATATGGAATTTTTAGGAGTGTTACCACTACTATGTGATGCTAAGGTATACAAGATAGAGAATAAACCTTTGTAGTGTGTATACCACTTTATCAACATCCTTAGCATCAATCCTTGCTAGAAATAAGTGGAACTAGATACCACATGAGATCAACATTATAATCAAGGTTCTAGTTACCACTTGCTATACTAAGACTAGGCTCTAGATACCACATGACATAAAACATCATCCAAGTCTTAGTTCTAGCAAACACTTGCACACAAGCATGTAGGAATGTAAAACAAATGCAATGCAAGCAAGCAAATGTAATGCACAATCAAATGTATCAAGCATGTATTCATGAGCTTGCTCCCCCTACTTGTGTGCTTCTCTTGTCCAAGAATTTTGATCCCCTTGCATTCTTCAATCTTGCTTCAATCTCGCTCCCTCTTGGTCATGTCCATATCCAACTTGTATTTTTGTCCAATCTCTTCCCCTATGCATTTTTTTCCATATGCAAACATATTTCATATCTTTGTCCAAACTTCTCCCCCTTTGTCATCAATTTCCATAAAGGGTAGGCTTCTTCTTGACAAAGGGTTGCACTTAGGGTGTAGATGGTTGATCTTGCATTTTTGATGGACACCTTCTCTTGACATTGGAATGATACCACTTGGAATTTGAGATGAGCTCTTGACCAATTTGGGATGACACCACTTGTAGGTATTCTCTCTTTTTTGTTGTATGGTCACCCATTTTATTTCTTTGATCTCTTGAGGGTAGCTTTACTGGAATTTGATCACTTAAAGTTGAGGATCACTTGAAGTGTAGGATATCACTTAAATGCTTGATCTAGACACCACTTGTAACCACTTGATATAGCATATGTGTAGAAAGATACCACATGTAGGAGTGTGACACCATGTATATACCATTTGTATGAATAATGAGTCTAGATACCACTTGTAAATATTAAACTTGATATCCATTTATATTGTTGTCTTCTACTTCTTGAAATTGATACTTTCCATGAGCTTCTTTCTCTTATGGTTCAAACTAGTAAACTTGCATAAGTAATCTAATTCGGTTTGAACCAATGACAAACTTCTTCACACATCTTTCAATGGTTATCTTGTCAATGTTGAATTAGATCCTTTCTTGTTCATTTAACTAGATTAAACACTTAAGTTCACATGCTCATGAACAAGTCATATTTAGCCATTAGATCATACAAAGCATAGAAGCAATAGTGGCATGATATGAACTCAAATCATTTAATTTTTCATGAATGCTCACTAGATATGTCTATATGCACTAATTATGTCCTTAGCAAATATAAATGCACATAACAACCAATTTCACCTTTGCTTTCTTGTGGTAGAGGATAGTCATTTAGATTCTAATTAATCTCCGCAAAGGCGATGCGAAGTCCATTTGAAAGCTTGGTGAAGGCCAATCATCAAAGATAGAATCCATTCTTCACCCATATAAGATCAAGTGCACTTTCCATGTTGTGGTTGGCTTGCTTTTTCTTTGCTTACATGAGACAACTATGGTTGATATTCATTTGTATAATATACCAATTGTGAATACCACTTTGAATTTCTCATGAATTGCTCTCTATTTGGGTGTTGCTTGCTTCTTTTGATCAACCCTTTTAATTTACTTCAACTAATCATCTCAAATATCCTTTAGATTACACTTCCATGTTAGCCTTCCAAGCCACGCTTGGTTAACCTACAAAAGGTGGCAAGCCCCTACTCAAGGGAGAAGTGACCTCTCTCCAAAGAACAATCTTGATACCCACTTGAATTGCCTTTGTTTGATTGATCCATAGACTTTCCATGGCGAATAACCTTAAAATCTTCTTTAAGTCCTTTTCTTTCTACTTGTTTAAGTCATTTTCTTTCTATCAAAAGATCTCAAATCATCACTAGAACTTGAACTTCATCTTCATCTTGTGCTTGGTCTTGATCTTCCAAATTGAGTACCAATGTGTGCCAAATGCACCTTCTCAATCAAATGCCTTGTACCCATTGCTTGTCATGCTTCTACATCAATCCAAAATCAAACATAGGCCCCTCAACCACTTGTAAACATGATTCCAACTTGAGGGCCTTTCAATTAAAGTGACTATTTATCAATCCAAGATTTGTCACTTTTCTGGCGGATTCTGTACTACTCAAGAATAAATCATATCTCTCAATGTATAGCTCCAATGACCATGAAATTTGGTGTAGATGTGCTTCAGTAAGCTATCTATCACCCATAAAAATTTGAGCTTTATTGGACTTCTATATTGCTACTAGATTTCACATCTTTCTCAGAGGGTACATGCTGAAAACTGCTGCACTATAGCTGACAAGATCCACTTCGAAACCAAATCATTTCTTATCCAATTCTTATAAAATTTGAACAGCAATAACTATCACAAGTGTAGAGCATGCACATACAATTTTAAGCCACTCTAAATAGATTTGTTCTATCAAACTTAGACTTGATCACAGCTAGCTCAGATTTTCAATTTAGGACAGATTTCAACACTTGAGCTATAGCTTCATCAAATGTGAATTAAACTTGAAATTAACTTGTTTGAACACCCTCAGGAGACATATATTCATTTAAACCACTTACTAAATGAAGTCTCATGATTATATTCAACCAAACAAATCTAAACTTGATTACTAAGCATGAAATGCATTCAATCATCTTATAGCAAGCAATATATGCATATTTATCCAATTCAATCAACTCATATGCATCCAAATGAATATGATCAACAAGAGATATACCTTTGCAATGCTCATGATCATACACTAGCAAGCTTCAACTCAATTCAATTGCAAGCCATTAATAGTTTCCAATTAACCACCACACCTTAAGATATAGCACTTGTGTGTTGTAGCATTTGGACTTCACTTAATTTGACTTGGCATTGGGATTGGATATGCACTATGCTTCAGTACTTGACTTAATCAATCAATGATCATCATGAATACCAATTGAATCAAGCCTCCAATGCCATGGTACCTACACATATTCATCCACTTTTTGATGGTACCCAAACTTGTTTAGGTTCTCTCAAGTTAGGAGCAACATACTTAGGCAATGCCTTAGTATGAATAGCGGGATGTTTTGCAATAGCAACCAATGAGATACCATTATCATCCTTCCTAAGCATAGTATTTGCATTAATTGAAGTAGGCTTAGGAGTATTACCTAGGGGACATGAATGAGCCATGTGTCCCCTTTCCTGGCATGAGTAGCACTTCTTCTTTGCTAGAGCCTTCTCTTCCTTGCTCATGTTGTGCTTCTTATTGCCTTGCCTCTCATGGGTTGCTTGAGCCTTCTTCTCAAGCTTGTTAGGACACTTCGAGGCAAAGTGACCCATATCCTTGCACTCAAAGCACTTGATGTGAGCATAGACTTTCTTCTCTTGATTCTTGCTCATCATCTCGGCATCTTGATTTGAAGTGGGATGCCTTCTTGCTTGTCCACCCCTTCTTGTTCTTTTCTTCAACTTTAAGTCACCATTATCATGGTGGATCTTGACTTGAGCTTGGGGCTTCTCAACTAGTGGCTTTGGTTGAGGCTTCACTTGTTGCTTCACCAATTGCTTGGTTGGGCACATTGAGGTGAGATGACCCCAAGTGCGACACTTGAAGCACTTGACATGCTTGAGCCTCTCTTCTTCCTTCTTTAATTTGAGCTTCTCTTTGTTGGGGCAAGCATTTGCAAGATGTCCCACTTCTTGGCATATAAAGCACAAGAAATAAGAGAGCCTCTTTTCTTCTAGCTTCTTCATCTTCTTTGCAATCTTTCTCTCCCCTTTTGTCATGCTTTTCTTGCTCTTGTTGAAACCAATGCCACACTTGTCACCGTAGCTTCTTTGATTCTTCATCATGTGCTCAAAGGTGACTTTAGAGTTGTAGCACCTCTCTAACTTGTTGCTCAAATTCTTCACTTCCTTTTTGAGCTTATTGTTCTCCTTTAAAAGATTAGTCCCATAAGACATAGAGGAAGAACAAGAATCTATATGTGAAGAACATGGTATGGCAAGTAAATCATCACAAGAGGTGGATACATGTTTCTTGCCTACATCACAAAGGTTAGCAACAATATGTGATTGATCATTTGACCCAAATGATGAGCTCTAACTAGTTTTGATTTCTTTATTAGAAAGCTTCTTAGTGAGAAAAATATGGTCTTGTACCAAACTACCATGAGCAACACTAAGCTCCTCATGATACAATTTAAGCTCCTCATGTGAACAAGTAGTAACATAAAGTAGATGCTTTTGTTGTTCACATGTGGTTTTTAGAAATGAGTTTTCATTTTGTAATTTCTTTGTTTTAGCCATCTTATTTTCTAAAGCCTTGGTGAGTCTACATACAAGCTCAAAACTTGGATCATCATAATCAACAACCACATTTGAAATTGATACCTTTGTGTCACCATGTGATATGAAGCAATGTGGTGTTGTCAATGAGCTTGTGGAGACATCACTCTCGTAGCCATCATCACCATCAAATGTGCTTGGAGTAGAATCATCAAAGGCATCACTTGTGGCATCATCATCCTTGTCAAGTGAACTTAAGGTAGAATCATCATCATTATTATCACTTGACCATGAGATGGAGCAATCTTGCACAACCATCGAGTTGTGAAGATGCTCAACATCCTCATGCACCTCCTCCTTGAGATCATCATCGTCATCATTGTCGGAGTCCCTCCCATACTTCTTATTGAGATATGTCCAAATCTCATGGGCGGTCTCTATGTCCATGATCTCTCCAAAGATGCTATCATGCAAAGATCTATAGAGAAGGTTAGTAGCTTGGTTCTTGAGATCTAGGCATTTCTCTTGTGCTTGAGTTAGATTGTTTTCATCCAACACATGAGAAAAGCCTACATCTACGATCCACCACATTTGAGGGCAAATAAATTTGAAATGTGCATCATCCAAGATCTCCACGGTGCAAAGTGTGTGCCATCAAAAATGTGTGGACACTCAACATCTAGCCAATAAGTCGCCATCCTCTTGGGTCGGTGAAGACCGCAAATGAGAGACCTCGCTCGGATACCACTTGAAGGGTCAAGATGGCAGACTAGAGGGGGGTGAATAGTCCTTTCTGAATACTAATCACAGCGGATGACCGAATTAAATACAGAATTAAAACTATTAGTCTAACCAAGACTTCACCCCTCTATGTAAGTTCAAGCACCTTACAAAATAATCCTAGGTTGAGCTACTAAGGTGCAAGGCTAGGTAGTGCTCTCCTATCCAATACTAGGTTGCAAGGTCACACAAACCTAAGCAACTAGTACTTAATCAATCCGAGGAGCACCGATACATACTAGTGGGCGAAGCGCACAAAGCCTAAGCGCACTAGTAGTTCTCACTAGCACGGCCACACAAGCCTAACTAGTGAGCTCAATTGCTTAGCTACACAAACTAAGCAAAGTGACTAGCAAGGCTACACAAGCCAACTAGCCTCGCAATCGCTACTTCTAAGCTACACAAGCTAAGAAGGTAACTAGCAAGCTACACAAGCAAACTAGCTACTCAAGAGCAACCACTACTCACTAGCATAAGTAATGAACAAGTATGAGCAAGCTAGTGAATGCAAATCGACGAGAAGAGTAGACAAGTTGACACGTTGATTTTTCACCGAGGTTCACTTGGTTGCCACCAAGCTAGTCCCCGTTGTGTCGACCAACTCTTCGTGGTTTGGTGGCTAAGAGGTGTTTCAGTAACCTCATCCACAATTGGACACCGCAAGAACCTACCAAAGAGAGGCAGCTCAATGACACTCTTTTACTAGAGTTGCTCTTCACGATCTCCCGCGGGGTGAGCACAATCCCCCTCACAATGTCACCGCAATGTGACTAGTAATCGGAGCACCACTCAATCTCCGAGCGTGCTACACGATGCCCACAAGCCTCCAAGGCGTCTAGGAGGTGGCAACCTCCAAGAGTAATAAGCACCACCGGCTTGCAACTCTCTCATCTAGTGCCACACTTTGCAATCTCTCAATGCAATGCACTAGCGATCACTAACTCACTCTTAGATGCAATCACTACAAGCACTAGTGAGTTAGAGGGCTCTCAAGCACCACCAAGCAAGAACACAAAGTCCCCAATGTGCTCAGCCACTAGCCAAAGCCGCCCAAGGCAACTACTTATAGCCCCAAGGGCTAAAGAGCCGTTGCCCACGAAACCAGTCAGCAGAGCTGACCGGACGCTCATCAAGTGACGACCGGAAGCGTCTGGTCGCAGCATCCGGTCACTCCTGTGACGCCATGTGTCCTCGCCATTCCAATGTAGCTGTTGGCGCGTAACGGCTAACACGCGCGCGCGCGCCATGCCACCTTGACCGGACATGTCCTGTCAACCGACCGGATGCGCGACGCCCAGCATCCGGTCACACACCAGAGAGCTCCCGAGAGCCAAAATCCTGACCGGACTCCCCCAGCGTCCGGTCCACCTCAGGTCGCCTGCGCCTCGCCTCTGCACACCGACTGGACGTGGCACCGGAGCGTCCGGTCGCCGGCGTCCAGTCACTGCCAAAAAAATCCCCGGACGCCAAGACACTTGACCGGACGCGTCCAGTCCACCCTGGACGACCAGCCACGGTCAAGTGTTTCTCAGCAAGAAACACTCCGACAAATTCACTTCCATTTTTGGCCTCTGGCACAATGGAAAATGAGCACTTCAGTTGCACAAAAACATCGATCACCAAGTGTACATCACCATGTGCAAGTGTGTTAGCATTTTCACAAATATTTTCCAAAGGGTTTTCACTCCTTCTCACAACGCCACTCGATCCTAGCAACATAATGCAAAGTTAGATCGCTCAAGTGGCACTAGATGACCGATATGCAAACAAGTTTGCCCCTCTTGATAGTACGGCTATCTATCCTAAACCCGGTCATCATCTTCTCTACACACCTATGACCAGTGAAATGGAAACGCCCTAGGTTATACCTTTGCCTTGCGCTTTCCACTCCATCTCCTCCAATGCCGATGCAACACATGCACCAACATCCACATGAATGGTATGATCCACTTCATATCATCACATGGCCTTTGGTCCATCGATCTTTACCTCACTTGCTCTTCACCATCGCTTCGGTCCTTTGGCACCAAGTCTTTGCTCAAGCCTCCTGACACTCGGTACCAACGGCTTCAAAGCCTCCAACTTGCCCTTCACCCTCGTGACTGGTCCATCAAACCAAGTCTTGTCTCGATCTTCACCTCTAGCCACATGACTCCATGTCATGTATCATGCATTAAGCTCCTTCATCACCTGTGGACTAATTCTCTGCATATCTCACATAAGCACAATTAGTCCACCTAAGTTGTCACTCAATTACCAAAACCAAACAAGGACCTTTCAAATGCCCGTGTTGTCCCCAACGCTCGGGCTAGGGAGTACAGCCCTCGTCGTGGAGGGCGCTTCGACCCAGAGGAGGACAGAGGGCGGAGCCCTCCCCCTCCGGGCCCACTGGCGTTTGGATGACATATTCTTCGTTCACCCTTTCCACGGTGTTTTCGCACGCCGACCACCATCGTCAAATACTTCGGGGAGATGAACCCCGGCACGTGGCTCGAGGATTACCGCCTCGCATGCGAAGCGGGCGGGGCCGACCACGAGTACTTCATCATCTGCAACCTCCCTCTGTACCAAGCCGACTCCGCGAGGACTTGGCTGGAACACCTAACCCAGGGGTGTATAAACAGTTGGGGGGACCTTGTCGGCATCTTTGTCGGTAATTTTTAGGGCACGCATTCACGCCCTGGAAACCTGTGGGACCTTCGAAGCTGCCAACAGAAGCCGGGACGCGTGACTACATCAAGCGCTTCTCCAAGCAGTGCATAAGCCTCTCTCACGTCACCGACGCAGACATGATCGGGGCCTTCATCTCCGGCATGTCCTGCAAAACCTTGGTGCACGAGCTGGGACGCTGGCCCCCTCGTACCACCAAGGAGCTCCTGGATGTAGCCATGAGCTTCACGTCAGGAGAAGACGCGGTAGGCGCCATCTTCAACTCTCGTGGCAAGGCCAAGCGAGAGGAGGACGTCGACGACGACCCCTCTAACCGTAAGGGCCAGAAAAAGAAGAAAGGCCGTAAGGGACGTCGGCAGAGCGATGGCGAGTTGATCGCCGCTGTCAACGCAAAGGGCAAGAAGAAGGCCCCCGCCAAACCACCTACCGACTGCTTCGAGAAGAAGCTCGATGAACCATGCCCACATCATGAGGGTACGGTCAACCACACTCTCCGAGAGTGCCGTCTCATCCCGAAGTTCTTTGGGATGGAGAAGGGCAAAGTGGAGACTAAGCGAAAGACCAACTCACCCCCCAAGGCGACGGCCAAGGGCAAGACGGGTCAGGATTTCCCCACGTCACCGACTACCTCATGATCTTTGGAGGCCCCGACTACTACACCACGCGGCGGCAGCGCAAGCTCGAGCAGCGCATGGTCTGCCAGGTCGAGCCGATCGTCCCGGCTCCCTCCAAGTGGGCAAAGCACCCTATCACCTTTGATCAGTCCGACCACCTGGAGTACGTGCCAAACCAGGGTCGATATCCCCTCGTCGTCGACCCCATCATCGGCACCAAACGGCTCACCTAGGTGTTGATGGACGGGGGAAGTGGCCTCAACATCATCTACCAGGATACCCTCGATGTTATGGGGGTTAACCGGGCAAGGATTCGACCTGGAGGGGCGCCGTTCCATGGCATCGTCCCCGGCCAATGCGCTGTCCCCGTCGGACAGATTGATCTGCCCGTCACCTTTGGGACTCACACTAACTTCCGAAAGGAGACATTGACTTTTCAGGTGGTGAACTTCCCCGGCTCTTACCATGCAGTCCTGGGCCGGCTGTGCTACGCCAAGTTCATGGCCATCCTGAACTACACCTACCTCAAGCTCAAGACGCCGGGCCCCCGCGGCGTCATCACCGTGCACTCGTCCGTTCAGCACGCGTACCTGTACGACATCGAGCAGTGCGACGTCGCTGAATCAGTGCTGAACTCACATGAGTTATACGTCATCAACTCCCTCACCAGCACTGACCAAGACATGCCCGACGTCCCAAAGGCCAACGCGCCCGACGAAGACACCAAGGCTCGTGTCCCTCGACCCCGGTTCCCCCGACAGCATGACGGTGCGCATCGGCACCGCCCTCGGCCCTAAATAGGAAGACGCGCTCGTCGACTTCCTCAGCGCGAATCGTGACATTTTCGTGTCGAGGCCCTCGGATATGCTTGGCATACCGAGGGATGTCGCCGAGCATGCCTTATGGATCAGGTCTGACTCCAAGCCGGTGAAGCAGCGTCTTCGGCGTTTCGACGAGGTAAAACGCAGGGTCATTGGCGAGGAGGTCAAGAAGCTCTTAGCGGCCGGGTTCAACAAGGAAGTGTATCACCCCGAATGGTTAGCTAATCCTGTCATTGTACAAAAGAAAGGCGAGAAATAGAGAATGTGTGTTGACTACACTGGTCTCAATAAGGCGTGTCCTAAGGATCCTTGTCCTAAGGATCCGTTTCCTTTACCCCGTATAGATCAAGTTGTGGATTCCACTTCTGGGTGCGAAACCCTATGCTTCCTCGATGCCTATTCTGGTTATCACCAGATTAAAATGCGTGAGTCCGATCAGCATGCTACCTCGTTTATCACTCCGTTTGGTTCGTTCTGTTACGTAACCATGCCTTTCGGGCTTAAGAACGCGGGTGCCACCTTCCAACACTGCATGGTAAAGGTCTTCGGCGAACTTATCGGAGAGATCATTGAAGTTTATGTGGACGACATCGTTGTCAAGTCCAAATAGACCGGCAACCTCGTAGCTGATCTGGAGCTGGCCTTCGACCGGCTCAAAGCAAAGCACATCAATCCCGAAAAATGCATTTTCGGGGTTCCTAGAGGGATGCTGCAGGGGTTCATCATTTCACAATGTGGCATTGAAGCCAACCCCGATAAAATCAAGGCTATCACTGAGATGAAGCCTATTCGGGACCTCAAGGGGTTGCAGCATATCACGGGGTGCCTCGCTGCACTCAGTCGGTTTATACCACACCTAGGTGAACAGGGTCTGCCCCTGTACCGGATCCTCAAGAAGGCTGATCAGTTCACGTGGACTGATGAGGCTCAAGAGGCATTAGATAAGCTCAAGGAACTATTAACCAGTCCCCCGATCCTTACTCCGCCCATGAAGGAGGAACCCTTGCTCCTCTACATTGCTGCAACCACTCAGGTGGTTAGTACTGCATTCATCGTAGAACGGAGTGAGGAGGGACGCACTCTGAAAGTGCAATGCCCAGTCTATTTCATTAGCGAAGTCTTGTCCGACACCAAGACACGCTGTCCATAAATTCAGAAGCTAGCATACGCACTTCTCATCATGAAGAGAAAGCTTAAGCACTACTTCGAGGCACACCCCGTCACCATGGTCTCATCTTTCCCTCTAGGGGAGGTAATTCAGAACCCTGAAGCCATGGGTCGGATAGCCAAGTGGGCGCTCGAGCTAATGGGCTACGATATAACTTACGTGGCTCGCACAGCGATCAAATCGCAAGTTCTAGCTGATTTCATTGCGGAATGGACCGAAGTCCAACTACCTCCGGCTCCAATCCAACACGAATGTTGGACACTTTTCTTCCACGGCTCATTGATGAAAAGGGGAGCTGGGGCCAGGCTAGTCTTCATCTCCCCTCTCGGGGTCAGAATGAAGTACGCCCTCTGACTCCATTTTCAAGCCTCCAACAATGTTGTGGAGTATGAGGCTTTGGTGAACGGCTTAGTTACTTCCTTAGTCTATAAATCAAGCAATTAAAGAAATGATGGCAAAAGAATTTGAGATGATGGCAAAAGAATTTGAGATGTCTATGATTGTTGAGCTTAGTTACTTCTTTAGTCTACAAATCAAGCAATTGAAGAAAGGCACATTTGTGAGTCAAAGCAAGTACATCAAGGATATGTTAAAGAACTTTGGAATGGAAGAAGCCAAGTCAATTGGGACACCAATGGGAACAAATGGTCATCTTGACTTGGATACAAGTGGCAACATGGTAGATCAAAAGTTGTATCGGTCCATGATTAAAAGCTTACTCTATGTGACCGCTTCTAGGCTAGATGTCATGTTTAGTGTGTGCATATGTGCAAGGTTTCAAGCTTCACCAAGAGAAAGTTATTTGAAGGTAACCAAGAGGATATTGAGATATCTCAAGCAACCAAATACTGGATTGTGGTATCCTAAGGGGTCAAACTTTAAGTTGATTAGATATTCGGACTCCAACTATGCGGGATACAAAGTAGATAGAAAGAGTACTAGTGGTACATGCCAGTTATTAGGAAGATCACTTGTCTCATGTTCATCCAAGAAACAAAATAGTGTTGCACTCTCCACCGCCGAAGCCGAATACATTAGTGCAGGGAGTTGTTGTGCTCAACTATTTTGGATGAAACTACATTGAAGGACTTTGGAATCAAATTTGGACAAGTACCACTACTATGTGATAATGAAAGTGCCGTGAAGATCACCACCAATCTGATTCAACATTCAAGGATAATGCACATTGACATAAGGCATCACTTTATTAGAGATCACCAAGCTAAAGGGGATATTTGTATTGAGAGTGTTGGCACCGATGATCAACTTGCCAATATCTTTACCAAGCCACTTGATGAGAAGAGATTTTACACATTGAAAAATGAATTGAACATTCTTAACTTCTCCAATATGAGATGAATGCACCCCAACTATATGACATGCCTCTTCTTCGACTTAAGCAAAGGTGAAATTATTTGGCATATTGCATTCATCATTATTAAGAACATGATTAGAGCATGTAGACATCCTTTTTAGTAGTATCTTTCTTCATGTTCTTAGGCTCATTCATGAAAATCAAGTATTTTGAGTACATATTACACCACTATTGCTTCTATGTCTTGTATGACATAGTGGCTAAATATGACTTATTTATGAGAATGTGAACCTAGTGTTTGATCTAGTTAAATGAGCAAGAAAGGATCTAGTTCAATATTGACAAGATAACCATTGAAATATGTGTGAAGAAGCTTGTCATTGGTTCAAACCGAGCTAGATTACTTATGCAAGTTTACTAGTTTGAACCACAAGAGAAGAAAGTTTATGGAAACAAGTGATCCTCAACTTTAAGTAATCATCTCTCTACTCCAAGCTCTCTCCATGTTTTTAGGTCTACACCTAGCATGATTATATACCTTTGTGGTCATTGATGACAAAGGGGGAGAGAATACAAAGATAGCATGCATCAAGGGGAGAAAATGCAAAGATGGAAAAGATAGCATGCATCAAGGGGGAGAAAATGCAAAGATGGTACTTAGGGGGAGAGAAGGTGAAGATTGAAGAATAGAAAGGGATCAAAATTTTAAAGCACACAAGTAGGGAGAGCAAGCTTATGAACATGATTGATTGTATTTGAATGTGTATATTCATATGATTGCTTGCATTGCACTTAGGATTGTTTATTTCATAAGTGGTATCTCTCTTGCTTGTGTGGTGCTTGCTAGTATAGAACTTGATGGATGAATTGATTACTAGCATGCACAAGTTCTAGCTAGAAGTAGCATTATTCCATACTTTCAATATTGATCTCATGAGGTTTCTAGCTCTTTGATGTTTCTAGCTAGATTTGGTGCTAAGGATAGTTCATGATGTGCACTCCGATGGTATTATGCTTCAAAGATCTATTCTATACACCTTAGCATCAGTTTTGGTAGAAATGACTCTTTTAAAACCGATTTATCCATCATGTGTGCAAAGCTTTCAAATCCAAACTCTTAGCACACATGTAGGGAGAGCCATAGCTACCAAATGGGTTTTACATGACTTGTCCAATTCTTTTCACGAGCTCATATTGCTTGGACAAGTAGTGTAAAGCCAAAATTGATTTTAATTTATATCTTTGTAGAGGTTGTCATCAATTACCAAAAAGGGGGAGATTAAAAGCCCTAGTTTGGTTTTAGCTAATTGATAAAATCTAGGACTAACCCTATTGCTAAGTGCGTAGCATTAGAGAAAGAGAAGGTCCAAGCCAAGTGGTGGAGTGGAGATGAAGATGATGGTGATGACCAAAAGATGATCAAGTGCCACCCTTGGAGATGAAGGAAGAAGAGGAGCGGAATGAAAAGCTAGAGGCAAAGGTATATGCTAGAACATTTCCATTTCACCAGCCGTAGGTGAGTAGAGAAGTTGACAGCTATTAAGAGGGGTGATGTCGTGCAATATCGGTTATCTAAGTTCCACTAGGTGAGCAATGACTTTGCATGTGCATTAGGGACCTAGTGAGCTAACAATCTCTTGCCAAATTCATTTGAAAATGCTAACACATGAGCACAAGTGGAGAGACACTTTTGTGTTGGCATATGAGGGTAGGAGTTGTTGGGGTTTGGGTATAAACCCTTTCTGCCGAGCTTGCGAGGCGGGACTCAGAGGTTTTTGGAAAGCGAGCGGTCACTCAGAGGTTCCCGGACGCTGTCTCGGTAGGGACCGGACGCGTCCACTCAAGTGATGGCGTCCAGTTATTTTTAGGGTCGACCGGACGCTAGCGACCGGACACTCCGGTGCCAAGTCCGGTCGGGCGAGCTGAAGTGGCCGTGAGGAGCAAAGTGTGGACCGGACGCCGGGCGCGTCCGGTCAGGGTTCAGCGGACGCGTGCAGTCATGTTTCTATCTCTCTGGAACCTCTCTGGTCGGTGATGGGACGCTACTGTTGGGGAGTCCGGTCATGTCAGAGGACGCGTATGGTCATGTGCTACAGGGCGTGAGTGAGTTCGATCGTTGGCACACAACGGCTACATACAAATGTCACCGACACGTGGCCGTGTGAGAGGGACCAGACGCTGGTACCGGACGCGTCCGGTCATCACTTAACCCGCGTCCGGTCAATACGCAGACAGGGGGTGTTTGTGTGTAATGGTTGGGTGTTCCTGTGGACGCCTATATAAGTAGATTGGCCAGCTCTAAGGAGTCTCTCTTGGCACTTTGATATATTTGACATCCCTTAGAGCTAAGCAAACCATCTCCCTCACTTTGCATGCCTCTTGATTGATCTAGAGAGTGATTAGGAGAGCTTCTAGTGTATTTGCCTCATGATTGAGCATCTAGTGGCACTATTGAGCATCTAGTTCACATCCTCTTGCAGTGTAGGGCAGCTGATAGCCGAATGCCCATAGTCTCCATATTCTTCACATGTCATATGGGAATTATTAATGTGCATGACTTCCTTCTTCTCTATATCGAGCTTCTTCATAATGAGGTCTAGCTTAGCAGTGACCATGTCAGTTTCTTTGAGATGATGGATCCCTCCTCCTTTCTTGCGGGGTTGAGTACGTTCTTTATTATAGCTTGAATTTGAGGCCATCTTCTCAACAAGTGCTTTAGCATCTGAGAGCTTAAGTGACAGGAAAGCTCCTCCAGCTGCAGCATCAATAGACTCACGGGTGCTAGAGACAAGCCCGTGATAGAAAGTTTACATTAATAGCCACTCCTCTATTCCATAATGAGGACAGTCTTCTATATAGTTCTAGAATCTTTCCCATGCTTTAGTGAATGATTCGTCATGTTACTGTTGAAAACTTGCAATTTTCCCACGCAGAGCGTTTGTCTTGGCTATAGGAAAGAATTTTGCCAGGAAAGCGGTTGAGCACAGGTCCCATGTAGCGTTCTTGTCTTTGTTGATGTAGAACCATTGCTTAGCTTTCTCCAATAATGAGAACGGGAAAAGACGGAGTAAAATAGCATCTCTTGGTACTCCTCTGATCATGAAGGTGCTACAGATTTCTAGAAAATGTTGTAAGTGTGCACTTGCATCTTCATGAGCTTTTCCATAGAATTGGCTGGCTTGAACCATGGTGATGAGAGCAGGCTTGAGCTCGAATCCATTCTCCCTAGTGTTGACTGCTGGTCCAGTCCGAATGTTTGCTGTTATTGGGGCAGAGAACTCACGCAGTGTCTTCTTAGCCATGTCTTCAAACACAGGAGCTAGTTTTTCTCCTAATTGCTCTTTTGTTTGTTCTTCTACTTGTTCTTCAATTTCTTTTTCTATTTCTCCTTCTAGTGTTGGAGCTGGCTCCTCCGAAGAGCTAGCTTGAGCAGCAATGGGTGTTCTTGATGGTGACTCGAATTTGTACCTTTCTTCTACAAACTTCTTCTTTAGGATCGTCAGTGAAGTTCTTTGGAAGAGAAAAACCATTCATTCATCACTCTGCATAAGATAAGCAAATGATAAAAAAGAAGGGTGTCCTGTTTGAGTTAGAGATCAATTGGTAATATGACTTTATCCATTTTGTATATATGTTATCAATATTTTCTAAGTTTATTGTGCCTTCCCCGGCAACGGCGCCAAAAATGCTTGTTGGTATTTCTAACATCATTTCTAATTAACGAGATTAGAAACACATGATATTGAATTAACTTGTCATTAGCAACTAGCCACTTATTTATCACTAGCATTCCTAAGCATGAATTAAGTTGTTATCCCTAATTATAATGCCAAGGAATAAATATAGGTTTATATATATATGTATTACTCAATATGACTAGGCAAAAATATGAATATAAACTAAAATCGGTTCTGCAAGCGGACAGATAATTATACCATTGTAGCATTTTACCTAGGGAGTTCTACTAGGTTGTCGATTTATATTTATACCACTAGGAAAGCTTGTAATAAACTCTAATCTATTATATTGATAAGGAACCATATACAATGAATAAGTGATATTACCAATGTCATCTACTCTACTCATAACAGGCAGAGGTCACAAGATAAATATAGATAAATACGGGTGATAAGCATAATCAAGTATCATAATTATATTGATAATCATCGAGCACTTCCTAGTCATATTCATAGTTAGTCAATGGATAAACTAAGGAGATAACTGTCTATGGTAATTCTATAACTACGTCAATGAATAACTCTAATTAGTGCAATTGCACCTAGTAATCATTATTAAGTTAATCCCACATTATGATCACATGTAAAAGGGCATCATCTAGGGAGGATGTAAAGCAGAGTCATCATCCAACTTCACGACCGTGCCCTGCTGTCCTACATACGGGGGTGGACTATAGAGGAACCAACGTAGCTGTCACCTACGTGGACTACCACATGTCCTAGCACATCAGGGTGCACTTGCAGACAAACAAGATATCTAGACACCACGTCTACATATTGTTCATCATCTACCCATTGTACATTTGGATAAACGCTATACGAGCAATTACATGAATTCAATAAGATCGAACCAACTATACTAGACATATAATCAAAGTAGACAATGACTATTGCAATTAAGAACATATGAACTATTAAGAATAATGTCTCCCTAATCAGAATAAAGAATACAATAAGAAAGAAAGAACTAGAACTATACCGAACTCCTCAAGGCTCGCATGCAGACACCGGGGCTCCAGATCCTGATGAAGAACTAGATCTCCTCTACTTCTAATCTAGCTAATTAGAACTATGAACTAGAAGGCTCTTGATGAACTAGAAGGCTTCTTGATGCTTAATGGCTTAAGGCCTTGATGAATAATGAATGTGTCCTCCAGGGGGGTCTACCCCTTTATTTATAGCCCGGTGGGATGAACGTGCGCCGCAGGATCAAACCGACTTAGCCAAGGGCCGAGATGCATCAGGAGAGGCGGTGAAGGAAGCTTCCAGAAGGGGACAGCCAAACCCTAGAGGGGCGCGGCCCGGCGCCATGGTGGGGCTGACCGCCCCACCTGTCGGGTCCTGCGGTCCCACCGCTTCGGGTGTCTTCTAGATCCTTCCCACGTCTCGATCATGATCTTTTCCATGGCGGATAAGTTTCATGATTAATATGCACTCTAATCCCTCTTTTAAGCTTTTCTGGGAAAGTCCCTGGAAAATATAGAATATGCAAAACTCATAGAAATTGTCAGTTAAAACCCTAGACTAGTGTGTATTCATATATCCTTTCATTTCTAAAGTTCTAATAAAAGTTGACGTTATCCACCGTCAACAATAAGCACCATGCTTACACAATGTTTACCACTCACCCAACGATCAATTAGCTGAGCGCTATACGAACCTATAGATAAGTATAATGTCAATCTAGCTATATTAAGCATATAACCACAATAGACAAAGAACAATATAACTATGAATATAAGTAGATAAGTATTCATCAATTCAATTGTAGCAATCATATAACTATACAATGATAGAGAACAAAGATGAGAGGAGGTAAGAATATACCAAATCCAAGCTCTTGATGGCTCCGGAATCCAAGCCTACGCTTGCCTCCCTCTAGTTCTAACTAGCTATCTAGGCCCTAGCTAAGGAGCTCTAATTAGGGTTTTTGGCTGATGATCGGACTTCGAATGAGGAATGAATGAATGTGCCTCCTTCCCAGGGGGTCCTGCCCTTCTTTTATAGCCCTGGGCGATGATTGTGAGCTATCGGATGAAACCGACCTTGACATGCGGCTAAGATTGACCCTCAAAGGCGGTGGAGCGAACTGGACGAACCGGGCCATGACCGGGGCCTACACCAGACCGGCCGGTCCAGGCCCAGACCGGCCGGTCTGGACTGGTGACCTCCAGGCCCCCGGCTCGGCGTGGTGCCTTCTCGTCTCTTCTAGAATGTTCCTGTGTTGCCGCGGTGTCTGTTTTCCCGTTCTACGTTCCGATAAGCTCTCGTGGTTGCGTCTTTTCCAGTTTACGCCTGCAGAAACAGTGAAACACCAAAACTCATCGAATTCTGTCAGTGTAAACCCTATATCTACTTTGGTGATCACAATTGCATCCTTTTCATGGCTAGTTGACGGTTGGTTTCGTACAATAACGACCGTCAACAACTCTCCCAAGCTTAACCTTTGCTAGTCCCTTAGCAAAGAAAACTTAGAAAACTTATTGCAAGATGTATATATGTTTAAGCATTGTAGCCATCTCGAAGCAACTCCTTAGAAGTATACCAGCAATCGGATTGTAAATTCTCCTCCAAGTTATGCAATAACTGAGCTGACTTTCAAACTTACCCGTATTACCTTTGACTGTGGGGCTTATTAGCTCTTCTTTGGGTCTTGAGTACTTGACAGACAGAAAGATCCCATCTAAGCACTATGTCTCAAGCTCTTCGATCAACTATCATTCTGGAGTTTTTAGAGGTTTTTAAATAAAACTCAGAGCTTCCCATGTATGACACTCTCAAGTCGCTCAATATATGTGGTATTTGTGGATTCTCACCAAGGCAGTGATGATGTTGCCTTTCTTTTCATCCTATAACTAAAGCTTATGTGGAGCTCATAGGTAAGGAGAAAACTAAAAGAGCAAACTTGCAATGCATGTGTTGTAAAGTCAAACAATGAATCCATGGAGAAACAAGTCATGCAGTCGAATCAAGACGTATAGGTGAATGGATATGGTGGATATATGGTGGAACCTAATTCTACTCAGCTTCTTGAATGCCTATCTCTCCTTTTGAACTTTGAAAACTGGCCAGAGGTTATGAGCTATCTTTTTCTTTCCTTTTTCTCAGGGAGTTGGGCATCTAACTACCCATTGTTTTAGTACTGGGACACTTGTCCATTTTTCTTTTCTTCTCCCCTTTTCTCTCTCTCTCTCTCTTTTTTCAAATATCTTTTGCACAGCTCATAGCACTCCTTTTGGCATTTATAGATTTGGAGAGATAACAACAGGAACATAGAGCATTTATTGGGTGGCTATCCTAATAGAATATTTTTTGTGTTCTTCTTCAAGTGTAGGAGAAAAAATTTTTGGAATGAATGTAGGTGGAATGGCATGTTGTTGCGCCTACTCCAGTGTAGAGTAGTGCATATGGAGGTGGATCTTGATTCAAGAGCATGACAAATTTCTCACCAAGGTCACAAAGGTTGACAAAACTCAATGCAAGACAAGCAGCATGTATGTGGAAGTTTAACTAGCCTATCTCATCATGTTTGGCTCGTGGGAATGTAAGCTTTGTCATATAGGAACTCATCATGTTCTTGCATTTTTCAAAAGATAAATCTCTAGAACTCTAGTGTCACTTAGAACAAGATAGATAGCAGCTCAGACTTTCTCAATCTTATCAATCAGGTACCTAGACTTAGTTCAAGCATATGCAACCCACAAGTTTCAGGCTTAGAGCAAATTCTCATGTCAAAACAGTTGGAGCTAAAACTTGGAAAAACTTTTGTCTAGATTCTAGGCATTTCAGAGGCGTTGTAACAGAGCAGCTTATCATCATTTCAAATCATCTCAAGAGCTTCCTTTTTATTAACTCTAGACAGACAAACATTTTTATTTGGTTTTTTATTTTTCAAAGACTCATACAATATAAGACTCTAAAGACTCTAAGGACTCTAAAAAGCATGGACCTTCATATGCCCATATATTTTTGGTATTTTTAAGTTTTCTTAGATACTATGGTGAACCTTCATATGCTCACATATTTTTGGTATTTTTAATTTTTATGATCGACTTGATAATCGTGTAGGTACACTTACCTGGGTACCTAGGGGATGCCTTCCCCTAAGCTAGTTGTTGTCGTGGTTGAGCATTAAAGCTGAGCAGTCCTCTTGATGGAGCTCATGTTTGTAAGAGCTGGTGTAGCCGGGAACATTCATCTTATCCAACCAAGAAGTTGCTTCCTTTACACAGTGATTAGCTGTGTGTAGGGAAAGGTGTACTTCGAGTGATGATGATGATGATTCCTAGGTGGACTAGCTCTTAGAGTCATCTTGCAAGCAAATATCTCACAAAACACCAAAACTTCGTGGAACGGATTAGGATAAACAATTAGTGGTTAGCCATTCGTGGGTTGGTTGTTGTGAGAGGTTTTCAAAGGTTGTTATAGTGTATGTAGTGCAGCAAGATGCTCAATGATTATTTTTGATTTTTTTTTTGTTCAAACAGAAAGAAAATATGCATGCTAATTTTTATTTTATTTTTAGGCCTCCACGGTGATCACTCCTTTAGCTTGCACCGTAGGTATGTCACATGGGGCTTTGAGGTTTTCCAAATGTTTTTGTGATTTTCTATAAAGATGATAGAGACTAACTATGAATTAAAAAGTGCAAGAAAGTGAATAGATAACTACCATTGTTACCTTATGGCAAGGGTTCGAGTTTAGAGTCCTCCGGACAAGACTTTCGCCGTCGTCGTCACTCTGGGGTGCTTCATCGGATCCCAAGGATGGGGACCCCGACGTTGGACCTCCCGGTGATAATGACTCAGCTTGAGGAGGTTTGGTTTTCTTTCCATACCTTCGTAGGTTGTTGCTTTGTAGATTCTTCTTTGATTTTCTCCTCCTCAACATTTCTTTGAGAGCGGTTGTGTCTAGTCATCTAGCTAAAAAAAGCTACTAATCCAGAGAGTTATAATCTTTAAAATAACAGGGTAGTTCTTTTTCTACGAATTGGATCCTGGACTTGGAAGATCCATTGTAGATGATACTCTTGGTGGTGCCGAGGAACGCACCCAAGTATGATGGGCGCCTGCCTTCAGCTCTCCCATGTCCCACATCATGAAGTGGGGAATACAAAGGATGATTTTGACCATGATGTCACTTAACACCCCTCCGGGAATCTGGAGTGTGTTGCCCACCAGGATAACCTACATATAGGTACCACACAGAGGTGTATCGAATAGTAAGTCATATACCTTTTGGACATGATGTTGTCTTGATCCGAGTCCTAAAAGCATTGTAAAATGAGCATTGTCCAATGGTGCAATCAATGGCCGGCATGCCCGGACCCTCTCTCTTGGCTAGGAATGGTGAAGCTAGAAGGTGGTCATGCTTGTAGTAGAACACCTTGATTACTTGGACTTGCTTTCTCACTTGCCTCCTATTCTTATTCTTTCTCTTCCCATTTGGATTCCGCCTCTTGGCTTCGGAAGCTTGTTCCTTGACAAGAGAGTAAGCTCCTCTTGGAACCTATAGGAGCTTCAAGGGTCTTGTTCTTGAAACTAAACTTTATTGCCCTTGATAGTGAAACAAATCTTTGCATTGTCCGTAGATGACGTGTGCCTTTGAGAGGAGGTGAGGAATGGTCACCAAGAATAATTGGACTCTTAGGATCTCTCGCCGTATCCAGGACTACAAAGTGGACAGGGACATATGATCTCCGATTCGTATGCACACGCCATCTAAGATTCCCCGAGTGGTGCTTAACCGTCTGCGGCCGCAAGCTGGTGTGGGGTGTTGGTATATTTAACGCACAACAGAATAATCAAAGAGATAAATCCGCAAGCGCACGGATACCGCTGTAGCTTTCACCTAAGAGTATTCCAAGGTATCGAATTTCCACGAGGAACGTGAAGTGATCTAGTAACGAATCAAGTGAGACCAAGGAATGAAAAGATAAATATGATAGAAAAGATAAATGTTTTTGTTGGGTGGAGAGGGGCTATCTAAGGTGATCTAGATAACTAAGAATCAAATTCACGATACTTGTCTACTTTGGAGCAACAGTACCTTTCCAACTCTCGAATAAGACTGGGAAGAAAGTAGGGGGGAAGGCTGCCAAAAGCTCTACGAAACACTAACTCCGACGTGGTGGAATACGAAGACCAACAAAGCTGTCACCTCTGAAGGCTACCACAACTAACCGTGAAGAATTAGGGCGCAACCTCAGGTAAACTCTAGCCTAGACACCACGCTTCACGCTTATCGATTACTACTCTAACTACGGCGCAATAACTAGAGCACTCAATACGAGCTAAGATCCCGTAAACTAAGTAAAGTAAGAACAAAACTTAATTAAATAGAAAACTTAAGAGTTACCAATGAAGAACTTGAAGAAGATTCGTCTCCGTAGAGGTACAAAGTTGAGGAAGATCCGTCAAGCCGGCTCCTCATCTACTGTCTCCTCTCCTCTCTCCCTATTTTCTACTTTACAAGAGCTTTGGAGATGAGAGTCTATCCATTCGAGGGACACCTCTACATCTCCATCATATGGTGCCCCAAACTATGGGGGGTCTACTTCTTTATTTATATCCTAGAAAAGCCTTCCACCTCTTACGAACAGCGATGTGGGACTATTCTTTTATCGTTTGCTTGTTGGGCCAAACCGACTTTTGGCAACGGTGGAGTTGTGAACCCTAAGGTGGTAGGAGGCCACCCGTCGAAACGGGCCCCGATTGGGCTCGGAGGGCGCCGGCCGGGGGGTGGGGCCGGGCGGCCCCACACCAGAAAGCAAGTGGGCCCCACCTTCGGTACGTCGCCTTACGGTGCCTTCTTGAGTCTTCTAGCGTTGGTTTCGGTGTAAAATTGATATCTTTTGACCCTGGACTCGAATATAGCAAATGATATGTCCGTTTTGATCATCTCGATGAGCCCGTCGCAATGGTGTAGTCCAATTCATCATTTGAAATACTTTTATTCTGTGTAAAATTAGATATACACCTGCAAAACAATCGAGAACAACACAACTCATGGAACTCGTTAGAATTAAACCCTACACTATACTTTATGATTCTTTTCATGTTAATTCATGCAATAATTGATGGTATAAAATAGGCATTAAGGACCATCAACAAGTTCCCCCAAGCTTAACCTTTGCTAGTCCCTTAGCAAAGCCAAACTCAATGGATCAGGAGTTGCTGCTATATTTTCACTTCCAACAAGTACACGCATACCTTCAAACAAAAATTCTCCTTTAAATTTATAAATCATATTATTTATCATGGGGCTTATTGCTCTTACCTTGGATCTTGAGTAACTGAAAGATAGAATGATCAAATCAAGTACTATGTCTCTCGTTCTTTCACCTCACCATTTCTATCAGGAGTTTTCATAATAATAATAATTTTTTTTTTTCAAAAGCTTAAAAACATATTGTTGTCAAATTAAACAAAGGATCCATAGAGAAAGTTGATCACACCATTGAATCGAGAAGTGCATGTGTATGGAAAATAGAGTTGGATTTTTTTTTTTAATTTATCACTCTTTTTGTTTATTAGAGACACATGGCTATGAGGCTAATTCTACTATCGGGCACGTGCTTTTATTTTTTTATTTATTTTTTTTTGAGGTTCCGGACACTTGTCCCTTTTTATTTCTTCGGGATCTATCTTTTTGAGGTTTCGGACACTTGTCCCTTTTTATTTCCTCGGATGCTTTCACTTAGCCACATGTCTTCCAACAAACTTTTGAGAGGATAGCAACAGATAATTATGAGTAATGAAATATGTAAATGATCTCAATTCAATAGTATGATAACTTCACATAGGGTCAACAAAGTTTAATTTAACTCAATGCAATTATTAGTCATATTAATATTGGTAAATCTCCGGATCTTTAGTGTTGTTTAGAACAAGATAACAGTAGCTCAGATCTTCACATTATACCCACCGATTACTTAGACCTTAGATCAAGCATTTGCTACCCATGCATTTAATTTCATTATAAGACATTATTATTAATTGAGAGAACTCATGTTTGAAAGTAGGTAATTGGAAAGAAATTATAATAGAGCAACTAGTCATCATTTCCAAGATAAAATCTTATTGTTCTTCGTTTTTATTTGACTCTTAACAAACTAGACCAAATGATAAACACTCTATGATCACACCTTAATAAATAACTAAAGTATCTTTATTTGATTTTAATGATCATTTATTTATTTTTAATTAATAACTCACAAAAGACTTGACAGACGTGGACCTTCATGTGCCCACATATTTTTTTGGTATTTTATGACTATAAGATAGACTCGATAATCGCGTAGGTAGGTATACTTACTCGATAACTAGGGGATGCCCTCCCCAAGCTAGATGTTTGTTTAATCCTTGTTCACTCTTATGACCTCTTCTTAAACTTCTAAATCCTGCACAACTCAAATAGACACAAAACTCGTGGAACAAATTAAGTGTTAGGCATATAAGTTTCAGTTGTCCAGAGTCTTGGTGATTGAATTCTTTTTAGATAGGATCATTAAATTGTAGAAATTCAATCAGGTCTATTTCTTCTAAGTTTTCGGTTTCAGGAATATTTTCAAACGTTGGCCATTTACCTTGAAGATGTTACCCGAGTCATCTTGAATTGTAATGGCTCCATGTGATGAGGTTTCAACTACCTTGAATGGTCCTTCCCATTTGCTTCGAAGTTTTCCATGGCCAAAGAGCTTTACCCTTGAATTAAATAGCAAGACCTTATCACCGTGCTTGAACTCCTTGTGCTTGATTCTCTTATCATGCCATCTTTTTATTCTTTCTTTGTAAATCTTGGAGTTATGATAGGCCTTCTCTCTCCATTCTTCAAGCTCGGATATTTGCATTTGAGGATTCTTGCCAGCAAGATGGATATCCATATTCCATTTCTTGATTGCCCAAGAAGCTTTGAATTCTAATTCAACAGGCAAGTGGCATGTTTTACCATATACCAACCGATAAGGTGTCATGCCTATGGGTGTCTTGTATGCGATTCGATAAGCCCACGGTGCATCGTAAAAGCTTGTACTTCCATTTCTTGCCCATTTCATCCACGTCTTTTGCGAATGTTTTTGATTTGCTTATTTGATGTTTTAGCTTGACCACTTGTCCGAGGATGGTATGGAGTAGCAATGTTGTGTTTGACTCCATTTTCGCTAAGAACTGCCGGAATCTTTTATCAATAAAATGTGGTCCTCCATCACTTATGACCAGCCTAGGCATTCCAAAACGTGGAAATATTACTTCATTGAACATCTTCTTGGAGTGCTTGAGTCGGCAGCTCGACATGGTAATGCTTCTACCCATTTGGACACGTAGTCGACTGCTACCAAGATATATTCTGCATCTCCCCGACTTTGGGAGTGGTCCCATGAAATCAATTCCCCCGGACATCAAATAATTCCACTTGGAGGTTGTTCGTGAGTGGCATCGCATCCCGAGTGTTGATGTTTCCATGTTTACGGCATTCGAGACATCTTCTCGACAAACTCTTTTGTATCTTGATACATCGTTGGCCGTAAGAATCCGCTTTGCCAAATCTTAGCATGTGTACGGAATAGTCCATAATGTCCTCCATAGGGTGATGAATGACATCTCTCAATGATCTTCATGCCTTCAATTGTCGGGACACACCTCCGTAGCAATCCATCGGCATGCATCCTGTAAAGATATGGATCGCCCCATAAATGGGTACGACTATCATACCGAGCTTCCTCTTGTCTCCTCCCGGTGGAATATAACCCGCAACCATATAGTTGACAATATTTTGCGTACCAAGGATCGGAGTCCGTTATCGCGAGGAGCGTGTCATCCCTTAGATAGTCATTAATAGGTAGCTCATATGTGTCTTTATATTGAAGTCTAGACAAGTGGTCGCTACTGAATTTTCTACTCCTTTTTTTATCCCTTATCTCTATGTCAAATTCTTGGAGCAGAAGAATCCATCGGATTAACCGAGGCTTAGCATCTTTCTTAGTGAGGAGGTATTTAAGTGCAAAGCATGGTCTGTGTATATTATTACTTTCGCTCCCACTAAGTAAGATCTAAACTTGTCTATTGCAAAGACCACCGCCAAGATCTCTTTTTAGTGGTAGCATAATTAAGTTGTGGCCCGCATAAAGTTTTGCTAGCATAGGATATAGCGTAATGTTTTTTTGTCTTTGGTTTGTCCTAAAACGGCACACCACTGCAAAGTCACTAGCATCACACATGATCTCAAAGGGTAGACTCCAAATGTGGTTGAATAATTGAGCCGAGATGAGTGCTCTTTTGAGAATTTCAAAAGCTTCAAGGCATTCGGTGTTAAAAAATGAAAGGTACATCTTTGGCTAGGAGGCTAGTTAGGGGTCTAGCGATCTGAGAAAAGTTTTTGATAAAACACCTATAGAACCCTGCGTGGCCTAGAAAGCTGCGAATGCCTTTCACATTTGTGGGAGGTGGAAGTTGTTCAATAACTTCAATCTTTGCTCTATCCACTTCTATCCCACATTCGGACACCTTGTGTCCTAGCACTATTCCTTCCCGAACCATAAAATGACATTTTTCCCAATTTAGGACTAAGTGCTTTTCTTCACACCGTTGTAAGACTATGTCTAAATTCTCTAAACATTCATCAAAGGTTTTGCCATAGACAGTGAAGTCATCCATGAAAACCTCCATGATTTTCTCGATCATATCGGAGAAAATAGACATCATGCACCTTTGAAAAGAAGCTGGAGCATTGCACCCCAAACTACATTCGTCTATATGCATATGTTCCATATGGGCATGTGAAAGTAGTCTTACTTTGGTCATCTGGGTGGATTGGGAATTTGATGATATCCGAATACCCATCAAGAAAACAAAAGAAAGAGTGATTTGCAAGCCGTTCCAACATTTCATCAATGAAGGGTAACGGGAAGTGATCTTTCTTTGTAGCCTTATTAAGTTTCCGGTAGTCAATGCACATACGCCACCCAAAGGATGATGTCACGTTGAGGGATGAGCTCATTTTTCTCATTCCTAACGACTCGTCATTCCTCCTTTCTTTGGCACAACTTGGACAGGGCTAACCCACTCACTATGAGGTACGGGATAAATAATCCCGTGTAAAAGCTTAAGGACCTCTTTCTTAACAACTTCTCGCATTGCATTGTTAAGTCTCTTTTGTGGTTCCCTCGATGGTAAAGAATCAGGATCGGTGGGAATACGATGAGTGCAGAGAATGGGACTAATTCCCTTGAGGTCTTGGAGTGAGTAGCCTATAGCTGATTTATGTCTTTCTAGGACCGGTGACAAGTTGATACGTTTCATCTTGGGAAAGCTTGTCACTTATGATGATAGGTGTTTCTCGATTATTATTGAGAAAGACATATTTTAAGCCAGAAGGAAGGGGTTTTAGCTCAATAGAGGGTTGCGATGGCTCCTCTATTTCCTCTATCTTTATAGGCTCGCCAACTCTTCCTCTTCTTGAACAAAGTGTTCATCATCAAGAGCTGATTGAGCCATGTCTTCTAAGGATGCCATTAAGACTTCCTCAATAGGGTCTGGTTCAGGCTTGGGTTCTACTATTGCATTATTTGAGCGTGCAAGCGAGATGGTGATAGGAGAACTTCCTAGTTTTATATCTAAGAGACCCTGTTTTTGGTCTTTCTTGAAAGAATGTCCTAAAAGGTACACCAATCAAGATGGATGTGTCTAAGATGTCAAAGATATGAAAATTTAATCGATACTCAGAACATTGTATTCGTAATGGAATAGACCTTATGACCCCATAACTTTCAAGAGTATCCCTAGAAGAAGTTCGAAAAGCTTATGAGATGGGATCAAGAAGTCGTTGGGGAAAAGTTGTTCGGCTAAAGCCTTTGAAATGATATTCATCCCAACAGTTGGACTATAGTAAGCCTCTATAGTGGTCCCCTTTAATAATGCAAGTGATAATGTCTGAGGGAGCATTGATTCGGGCTACCTCAAGTGGATAACTCCGTTTCTCGCCAACCACTCATGACTCATGATGGCCGATAGTCCTTTAATATGTTCTATAAGGAGAGAATCATTATTTGGGCCATCATTATCCTCGTATGACATAGAGTGTGTCGAGGCTTCACTTGAACTGGTAAATTCAAGGCATTGCCAAAGTCTTCAAAAAGATCATCCTCGATTTCAAAAAGGGAACGTGGAAGGATGAGATTCATTATCTTCTAAAATGTGTTTTGTTTCCTCAATTGGAGATTCTTTAACAACCAAATCATCTATAGGATTTAAAGGAATTTTAGATTTGATTGTATCTGTCTCCTCTTGTTTGTCGGGGCTTGGCTTGACTTCTTCTTTTTTCTTTAGGAAATTCATCAAAGATGCCGGTGTAAGGGGTGTTTTCAAGGATTTTTCTAGTATGGCTTTCCCCTCACTCACGGTATTGTGCGAGAATGAACCTCCAGAAGATAAGTCAAGATGCAGAGCAGCTTCCTTGTTAAGACCAAGATGGAAGTGGTAAAGAAGCACATGGTCAGGCAAGTGAAGGGTTGGACCGGTATTGATAAGATTTAAGAACCTAGCCCAAGCCTGCTCCTAATGTCTCCTTCTCCTTTTTGTTTAAAGGTAAGAACTTCTACTCAAGAGCGGCGATCCGAGGAAGAGGGAAGAAAGCAAGACAAAATTTGTCTCGAAGTTCATCCCAATTTCCTTTCACTCCTCCTACAGTATGAGCATACCACTGTTTCGCTCTTCCTAAAAGGGAGAACGGAAACAATTTCCATTTAATGGTCTCTTGTGTCATGCCAGCAATATTCAAGCAAGAACACAATTGCTCAAATTCTCTAAGATGGGTGTATGGATTTTCGTCTTCTAATCCAGAGAAGGATTGCTCCCGGACCATGGCTATGAAAGCAGGGCGAAGCTCATAGCCATCTGTGAGTATAGGATGTGATGATGGTGGAGGCTCCAACAACTTGCCCTTTGGAGCCGAAAATTGAAAGATAGGCGTGGAATCCATGTGGTAAGGTAAAGGTGATAAAAACGAGAATAAAAGGTACACGGACGAACTTGGCTCGATCCAGAACAGCTACCGTTCCTCGGTTTTAAAGCTTGTTGGTATATTTAACGCACAATGAATGATCAAGAGATAAAACCGCAAGCGCACGGATACCGCCTGTAGCTTTTCACCTAAGAGTATTCCAAGGTATCGAATTTCCACGAGGAACGTGAAGTGATCTAGTAACGAATCAAGTGCGACCAAGGAATAAAAAGATAAATATGATAGAAAAGATAAATATTTTTGGTGGGTAGAGAGGGGCTATCTAAAGTGATCTAGATAACTAAGAATCAAACTCACGATACTTGTCTACTTTGGAGCAACAGTACCTTTCCAACTCCCGAATAAGACTGGGAAGAAAGTAGCTGGGGAAGGCTACCAAAAGCTCTACGAAACACTAACTCCGACGTGGTGGAATACGAAGACCAACAAAGCTGTCACCTCTGAAGGCTACCACAACTAACCGTAAGAATTAGGCGCAACCTCGGGTAAACTCTAGCCTAGACACCACGCCTACGCTTATCGATTACTACTCTAACTACGCGCAATAACTAGAGCACTCAATACGAGCTAAGATCCCGTAAACTAAGTAAAGTAAGAACAAAACTTAATTAAATAGAAAACTTAAGAGTTACCAACTGAAGAACTTGAAGAAGATTCGTCTCCATAGAGGTACAAAGTTGAGGAAGATCCGTCAAGCCGGCTCCTCATCTACTGTCTCCTCTCCTCTCTCCCTATTTTCTACTTTACAAGAGCTTTGGAGATGAGAGTCTATCCATTCGAGGGACACCTCTATATCTCCATAATATGGTGCACTAAACTATAAGGGTCTACTTCTTTATTTATATCCTAGAAAAACCTTCCACCTCTTCTGAACAGGCGATGTGGGACTATTCTTTTATCGTTTGCTTGTTGGGCCAAACCGACTTTGGCAACGGTGGAGTTGTGAACCCTAAGGTGGTAGGAGGCCACCCGTCGAAGCGGGCCCCGATTGGGCTGGAGGGCGGCCCCGGGGGGGGCGGGCGGCCCCACCTCGTAGCAAGTGGGCCCCACCTTCGGCACGTCGCCTTCCGGTGCCTTCTAGAGTCTTCTAGCGTTGGTTTCGGTGTAAAATTGATATCTTTTGACCCTGGACTCCGAATATAGCAAATGATATGTCCGTTTCGATCGTCTCGACGAGCCCGCCGCAATGGTGTAGTCCAATTCATCATTTAAGATACTTTTATTCTATGTAAAATTAGATATACCTGCAAAACAATCGAGAACAACACAACTCATGGAACTCGTTAGAATTAAACCCTACAACTATGCTTTATGATTCTTTTCATATTAATTCATGCAATAATTGATGGTATAAAATAGGCATTAAGGACCATCAACGATGGGTGGGCGCACTAGGGGAGGCTCGCCTGGCCACCGCCTTTCTCTGGTCGGTTGCTGGTTGGGCCTGGATGCCTGCCTTGTGTGGTGCTCGTCCCAATCATGCGTGGAGATGGGTTCCTTTGTATTTGCCTTTGTTCTTAGGCCGGTTTCTAGATTTTTATATGCTTTTGGCCCATCTTTGATATCTTTTTATGTTTGTCCAAACAAAACAAGTACACTCACTAAAACTATGGAATTTGTTAGTGTATAGACCCTATATTCTAGTTATGGTGGTGTTTCATCTCTTTTTGTGTAAATGTTGGCGGTATATGATTTGAGTTAAGAACCGTCAACAAACTCCCCCCACACTTAGTCCTTTACTTGCCCTCGGGTGAAGCTTGTGACTAAGGTAGATAGGTTCTCTTTGTAATTGATAGCTATACAGTTTTATTTCAAGATTCAAGTGAGTCCATGAATCTCAAAGTCCATCACATTTTCTCTAGATAACTTGAATAGTAACAATGACTTTGATTTTACTTCTCTTACTCTACTTCTGCTTAAGAACTTAGGTTTTTGTATATATATTTTTTGAAAAGATGATAAAACTTTACTTTTTTTCCTATGATATCCTTGGTTTTATGGGAGACTTTTTCCTTTTATGTTATTACGCTAGCTTCTAGACTTCATGGGGAAAGTACCATACCTTTAGATTGGGAAGTATTTTATGAAGCTTTTATTTGTATACCTCCTGTACATGCTCTTTTTCCTCTTACGCTTCTTTGAGAAATGTGAGCTATCTCTCGGGCGGGTGCTTTTGCACCCATTTTTTTCTTTCGGTCGGGTGTCTTTGCACCCCTTGTTTTACTCTCGTTTTTTTGGCATATACCTTTTGGTATGGCATCTTTTCTGGCTCATGCTTCTTTGGCATGGCATCTTTTCTTTGTTATAGCCCACATTCTCTTTTTTGGCATCTGAGTTTTTAAGACTCATGCCACAGGAGTGTATATTTTCACTTTTTATGTGAATCCCGATCAAGTAGGCAGTATACTTTTCTCTCATTAAGTCATAGAAAATTAGCGAGAAATTCATAATTGATAAAGTTCCTATGTGACCAAGGTCTACCAAGAGAAAAATGCTAGTTTATCATGGTTATTTTTATTTATAAATCCCAAGTCTTTTTTGCATAGAGTGGAGCAAAGGTCATATTATCATTTGTCATTTATACTAATTTAAGTTACTAGCAGAAAAAGATGTACTTAAATGAAGTTCATAGATCAGGTTTCTCTTGTAAATAAAATGTAAGCACATCATGTACAAGGAAAAAGGGTGAGAATTATTAGTTTTATACCTTTGAGAAATGAAACGCTCCTCCCCCACACTTGTTTTTTTGCGCCCGGCTTTTTAATTTTTATTTTGTACTCAAGAGTAGAAGACAAAAATAAGTGTAGACAATATATTTTGGAATTATCAAGAGAAATTAGGCACATATTACAATTGATGAAAATAAAATATTAGGAAAAAAATACTGGAAAAGTAAATTTGTGCCTAACTTATTGGTGCGGGGGTGATCGATGATCACCTGCAAGTCTTTGAAAGCACTCCCGCTGCCCTAGCAACTTTTTTGATCCTCCAGCTCAGGGTGAACCTAGTGGTGTCTAGTTCATCCTACAGCTCGGTGATCTTGAGCTATGCTAGTGCAAGGTCCCCGTGCAGCTTCCTCACAAGATACCTTAGTGAGAGGACCGAGGTGCTGAGCAGGATGGTAGCAGAGGCCTGAGTCAAAGTTTCTGACTCGAGATCGCTAAGAACGGCCTGCTCTCTTGAACCTGAGAGGGAGGGAAGGATCCTCGGACGGCTCCTTTCCTTTGGAGCCTGAGGCCTGGCCGTTGGGGGCTGACATAGGACCCTTGTCCTTGCGCATGAGCCCCTTAGCGAAACCGCCCCCTGCCTTGGAAACGCCTACTACTGTGTAACTACGGCTGATAGCCGGGCTACCCGGACCGCTAGAGATCCCTGAAGGCGGTACAACAGAAACATTCCTAGTCTCCTTAGGCTCGGCCCTTGTTGATGTCGTTGGCCTTGGTCCTTGGATACCGGCAGTTGTTTGCTTGGCCGTCTTGTCCACCCGTACGCCGAGCTTCTTGGTGGTCCGTGTTCGGGTGGTGCCTCGAACCTCCATTGGCCACCTTGCTCCCAGTGCTAGCCGTGCTACTAGCATCACTAGCTGGGGGCATGAGCGCTAGTGGTGCTGCCACTATGGCTTTTGCCTCCTCTCTCACGAATGAACTCTCCGGGGGCACATAGGCTGGCCCTTGCACACTCTCTAGGCTAAGATCAGTGTAGGTGTCATGGAAGGGGACAAGAGCATGTTCATATGCCATTGTTGGAGAGAAGAGAAAACAAGCTCAAGTGTAGATGTGAGAGAGAGAGATGCTTGAGCTTGTGTGGAGAGATGGAGAGGCCTAGAGGGTCCTTATATACTGCTCTGGCCATGCAATGGCTGAGCATCGCCATGAGTGCCATCACTCAGCTTATCAAGGCCGATTGGGCGAAGATTGGGGATGAGAGGGGCCAGGGGCGGTGCGCTCGCACCACGGTGCGCCCGCACCCCTGGCACGCCCCCTCGACGCCCTTTCGGCCAGGTGCAGAGTGCTAAGTTTGAAATTCAAAAATGCTGGGGATTTTTCATTACTGCACTGTTGATGGCCGGGATAGATAAGATATTCCCTATTTTATGTATTTTGAAATTATTTTGGATTTTGAATTTGTGCAAAATTGATATTTTAAATATGACATTCATTTATGAGTATGAAAAATCAGTAGGGAAATCATGTTTAAAGCAAGAAGGATAATTAGGTAAATTATTAACTTAAACTTTGTACACTCACCGTATTTATTTTAATTTTTTTTGTAGATAGGATATTATAATGTGGAAATTAAATCTATCCTATCTATTTCTTGATTATCATTGGGAGAAGGTTCTAGAAAAATTTTTAAGCGTTGACCATTGACTTTAAAAATGTTACCTTCGTCATCTTGGATAGTGATTGCTCCATGTAGCGAGGTGTTGATGACGGTATATGGTCTCTTCCATTTATGCGTAATTTCCCTCGCAGACCGAAGAGTTTTACCTTTGAGTTAAACAGGGAGCACCTTGTCTCCTTGTTTGAAGTCTTCGGGCTTGATTCGGTGGTCGTGCCATCTCTTGGTTCTTTCCTTGTATATTCTAGCACCGTGGTATGCCTTCTCCCGCCATTCTTCTAGCTCGGCTATTTGCTTTTGCCTATTTCTGCCGGCTAGCTTGACATCCATATTCCAACTCTTGATTGCCCAAGAGGCTCTATGTTCTAACTCTACTGGCAAATGGCAAGTTTTTTTCGTACATGAGTTGGAATGGTGACATGCCAATGGGGGTCTTATAGGTTGTTCGGTATGCCCAGTGCATCCGTAATTTGTTTTTCCATCCCTCCCTATTTCATTGACAGTCTTACGCAGGATGTTCTTGATTTGTTTGTTGGATGTTTCGCCCGTCCGCCGGGTGCGTGGATGGTAGGGTGTTGCAATGTTGTCTTTGTGCACCAAGCTCTTTGAGGAAGTTTTCGAAGCTTCGATCTATGAAGTGTGATCCCCGTCAATTATCACCATCTTAGGTGTTCCAAATCGGGGAAAAATCACTTCATGGAACATTTCCTTGCATGCTTGGCGTCTGGCTGATCCGCATGCCATTGCTTCTACCCACTTGGAGACGTAATCAATCGCCACAAGGATGTACTCGCACTCATAGGACTTTTGGAATGGCCCCATGAAGTTGATACCGCATACATCAAATTTTTCTAGTTGAAGGTTATAGTGTAGGGGCATCGCATTGCCAGAGGTGATGCTGCCTTGGAATTAACATTTTGGCATCTTTCGACGAACTCTTTAGTGTCCTCATACATTGACGGCGGAAGAACCTCGCAGACCGCCAGATTTTGGCCTGTGTGGAAAAAACTCCGTAATGTCCTCCATATGGTGCTTTGCATGGCATTTTTCGATGATTTGCATCCCTTCGGCAGTTGGTACACACCTTCTTAGCAACCCATCCGCACAGACCCAGTACAAGTAGGGTTCATCCCGGAGGTGCCTTCTACTCTCAACTTGTAACTTTCTTTTGTTCTCCCCTGGTGGTACGTAGCCAGTGACCATGTAATTGACGATGTTCGCGTACCACGGGTTCACGTCATCTACTTTGAGCAGCATGTCATCGCGTAGGAAGTCATTAATCGGTGGGTCCTGCATGTTAGTGACTTGCATACGCGACAAATGGTCGGCAACAGTATTCTCTACTCCCTTTTTATCTTTTATTTCTATATTGAATTCTTGGAGTAGGAGAATCCATCTGATTAGCCTAGGTTTCGCTTCTTTCTTAGTTAACAAGTATTTAAGAGCAGCATGATCGGTATGAACAATTATTTTAGACCCAACTAAGTAAGAGCGAAACTTTTCGATAGCAAAGACTACGGCGAGGAGTTCTTTCTCTATTGTGGCGTAATTAAGCTGTGCTCCTGTTAGAGTCTTGCTAGCATAGGCAATGGCGTGATGCTTTCTATCTTTGGTTTGTCCTAGGACTACGCCAACCGCGTAGTCGCTTAGCGCCACACATGATTTGAAACGGCGGCCCAATCGGGGGTTGAATGATTGAGCTGAGATGAGGGCTTTCTTATGGGTGTGGAAAGCAGCTAAGCACTCATCTATGAACTCAAAGGGAGCATCTTTGGCTAACAAGGTTGGTCGGGGTCTAGAAATTTGTGAGAAATCTTTAATAAACCTCCTATAAAACACCGCGTGCCCTAAGAAGCTACGGATCCCTTTTATGTTCACTGGGGAGGTAATTGCTCGATTACCTCGATCTTTGCTTTATCTACCTCAATCCCCCATTCTGACACTAGGTGTCCTAAGACGATGCCCTCACGGACCATAAAATGGCATTTTTTCCTAGTTTAAAACAAGGTCCTTTTCTTGACATCGTTGTAAGACTTTGTCTAAATTTTCTAGACAATGATCGAAAGTTTTCCATAGACTGAAAAGTCATCCATGAAAACCTCCATGATTTCTTCGATCATGTCAGAGAAAATTGACATCATGCATCGTTGGAATGATGCAGGTGCATTACACAACCCAAATGACATACGCCGATACGCATAAGTTCCATACGGGCAAGTAAAAGTTGTCTTGCTTTGATCGTCAGGGTGGATGGGAATCTGATGATAGCTAGAATACCCATTGAGGAAATAAAAGAAAGAGTGTTTCGCCAACCATTCCAACATTTCATCAATGAAGGGCAGTGGGAAGTAGTCTTTCTTTATGGCCGTGTTGAGTTTTCGGTAATCTATGCACATCCTCCACCCTGCGGACAAGCGGCGCGTTGCGGTGTATCGCCTTCTTTGGAACCACTTGGACTGGGCTGACCCACTCGCTATGTGGTATGGGATAAATGATCAGGCGTGAAGAAGTTTTAGAACCTCTTTCTTCACGACTTCCCTCATCGCATTGTTTAATCTTATTTGGGGTTCCCGAGTAGGTGTGCTAGAGGGGTCTATCGGGATGCGATGGGTATAGAGGGTCAGGCTAATCCCCTTCAAGTCTTTCAAGGAATACCCAAAGACAGACCTATGCTTTTCTAGGATGGCAATGAGTTTGACTGTCTCCTCCTCACTAAGCTTATCACTAATGATAACAGGAGTTTCTTTGTTGCCATTCAGGAAAGCATAGCGCAAGCTGGTGGGTAGGGGTTTTAGCTCGACTGGGGGTTTTGTCAGGGCTTCCTCTTGAGGAAGGTCTATGGTCTCATCCAGATCATCCTTTTCTTCGGTAAAGAATTCAGCTTCTCTTTCTAAGGCTGATTCTGGTGAGTCAAAGGGTATTACTGATTTAACCTCCATGGGCATATTAGGATCAGGAGGGTTGTTTGCCACCAAAAGGTTGATATGTGAGCAAACTTATCCCTCCCTAGCTTTACATTAATCCTCCTAGAGGTTATTGACTCTAGAAAGAATCTCTCTAGGGGATGCCCTATCAGGATATTGAAATCCTAGAAATCAAAGACATGAAAGTCTAAGGGTATTTTGACATTGTTGTGATGCAACAGAATATCGAGATAGTACCCCTAGTCCTTTCGGTCTCGTGTTTGGCTCACTTCGAAGTAAATGCTTGTTGGAGCAAGCGTTTCCTCGCTTCGTAAAGAGCTAAATGAATGATGCGCACATCAGGTTTGCTCCAAATTGGGATTATACGGGTGTTCACCCATGTTCTACCGACCTTGGTTCGAATTACCAAGGAGGGACAGCATATCCGAATGTCTTCGGGAAGCTAACTCCACTTCCTCAGTCCATTCCCCTGTTCATTGCAATGCACAGATCCTTGATGGAAGTTTTAAGGGTTTCTTGGTCAAGGGTGCTAATCGGTTTCTTGGGTGGTAAAGGCTTCCAGTGGCACAAGTATTTTGAGGTATTGCCTAGATTTTCAAAAAGGGCATCCTCGAAAAACGGAAGATCTGAAGGTTGAAAACCTTCCTCCGGATTCTTATGTTCGGCTGAGGGTTTCTCTATGAGTGGTAGGGTTTCGGCTTCAGTAGAAGAGACTTCCTCTTGGCATGGTTCGGCCTGCACTAGGAGGGGTTCCGGCGGAGGGGTATTTTTGGCTATACGGGTTAGGAGTGTTTCCCCTCCATTGTTGTTAGGTGTGTGAACGAACCTCCGGCAGCTATATCCGTGTGTAGGGCAGCTTCCCTTCTAAGCCCTAACCAAAAATGATGTAATAGCCCATGGTTGGGTATAGATAGGTCTGGGCCTGATCGTGATAGGATAAGGAATCTATCCTAGGCTGCACCTAAGGTTTCCTTCTCGTTTTATCGAAGTTGAGTATTTCTTATCGCAGGGCAGCTATCCAGGGATATCGGGAAGAACATAAGACAAAATTTGTTCCTTAATTCCTCCCATCCCCCCTCGATACTTTTCCTATGTTTTGGGTGTACCATTGTTTTGCTCTCTCATTTAGAGAAAAGGGAAACAATTTCCACATAAGGTTTCTTGTGACATGCCCCGCTATGGTTAGGCATGCACGGAGTTGCTCAAACTCCCACAAATGGTGGTAAGGGTTTTCATAATCTAACCCGAGAAAGTTTGCTCTCGAACCATGGCTATAAAGCCGGACGAAGCTCGTAGTTTGTGGGCTGTGATTGGCTTTGATGATTGTGGTGGCTCTACGAACTCGGCCTTAGGAGCAGAGAAAAGTTTTGAATTGAAATGTTCTCCATTTTTTAGAAAAGATAAAATAAAGGATACACGGGTGGACTAGGTTCGAAGGCTAAAATGACAACCGTTCCCCGGCAACGGCGCCAGAAATGCTTGTTGGTATTTCTTAGCGAAAGTAGCTAAATCCGCAAGCGCACGGAATTACCGTCGTAGCACTTCACCCGGTGATAGATAGGGTATCGTAATTTCATGAAGAACAGTTGTGTCTAGTCAACTAGCTTAATCCACCCCGGTGGGTTGAAGAAAAGAGATCCTAGGTAGTGAGGTTTTTCTACGGTTTAGATCTCTACTCGTAGATAAACTTACCTACTACACTCTTGCTTTGGGCACCGGATCGCACCTAGTCTGCTAAGTGATGCCGGCTAACTGCTCTACGCCACACCCGAACATGGGGAAATACAAAGGATGTTAGGGCTGTCACCACCTAACACCTACCCCTCACCCGTGGAGTGTGAGGCAAACGAGGATAACCTATAACTTAGACACCACGTCTACGTTATCGATTACTATTCTAGCGTTGGCCTGGAACATCCGTCTTTATCAGGAGTCCTCTACTAGAATACCCGCTACTAAGGCAAGTAACGAACAACAAACTTGCAAGAATGTAATATGCAAGAGAATACGAAATAGAAACTCGCCACCATAGTAGAACATGGACCTTATACTCCAAGCAGTATATGGCCGTAGAGGTACACGTCGAGGGGGAGCCGACACGTCCGGCACTCCGCCTCCTCAACTTGGAAGCTCCGGATCTAAGACAAGAGATGGCAGACACGCCCGAACCTTCTCTACTTTCCCTCTCTCACTCCCTACACTAAACTAGCTAGGCTAGGATGGAATTTGAGCTTGGCTCTCTTCTTCTTCTCCACTTGGATTGTGTCTTTGAGAGGAGGTGAGGGGGTCCTTTTATAGTTGCTGGAGGTCGGTTTTGGCCTGAACAGCATTAACACCATATGGAACCGACCTTGGAACCGCCTGAGTGAACCGCTAGAGAAATGTGGGCCCGAGAAGCGGTGCTGGGGGTGCGGCCGCACCCTGGTGCGGGCGCACTAGGGGAGGCTCGCTTGGCCCTTTGCCTTTCTACGGTCGGTTCTTTGGTTGGGCCTGGATGCCCGCCTTGTGTGTGGTGCTCGGCCCAATCATGCGATTGGAGATGGGTTCCTTTGTATTTGCCTTTGTTCTTGGGCCGGTTTCTGCATTTTTATATGCATTGAAACAACCCGCTTTTCCTCAAAGGGGAAAGTCACAGTTTTCAATACAATAATGCAATGGCCTCGAAGTGCTCATCGCCATCATCGACAAATCAGCGGTCCAAAGTGCGCATACAGCGGAATAATTACTTAGAGAGTACAAGTAGCAGGATTTAAGTACTTTATTACATCGCCTTCAAGGCGGAATCACACTCACACACACATACGGAAAAGCATAAGGTAGGTAGAAGCGGATCGACACGTCATCCACTTGCGCGTAGCACGAGACTCCTACTCCTCCTCGTCATCCTCGTTGGTCTCCCACTCGATGTTCTCCCCTGAACCACAATGTATCAGTACGATTTGTACTGGCCACTAATCCCACCCATATGAATGAAGCTTGCTATGTGGGAAGTGGATGCAAGGGTAATCAAAAGTCCTAATTGAGGCTCTGGGTTTCCTATGCATTAACATAATTAAATAGTATTTGTCATGTTTTAACCCATTTATATCCATAAACCTCCCATCCAACCCATCCATAATCATCCACATATCACACCACACTCTCACTCAAGTTGGCGAGGAAGACTCCCGCTCCTCCTCGCCTCAACGGCCCAAGGCCGGAAACCACCACACCCAGGGGAAGAGAAGAGAAAAGGACTCCACTCACTATAACTTAACATGGGGTATACTCATAGGAATGTCCGTAAACGGGGACACGGCTATACGTATAGATCGATCAACTCTGCAGAAAGCGTGTACACTGGAACCACAAGATCACCATCATCGCCGATGCGCCTCGCCTAGGTCGATACCGAAGCCGCCGCCCTAAGCCGCCCAATGCCACCCTACCACTCAGCCTGGGCACCCCGGGAGTCCACCGGCACGCCGAGGCGGTGGAGACGCGGTGCCGGATCCCTGAGGGCACCACGCTGTCTCAGGAGGGTGTGGGTCTCGACACCCGTACCTCCCTACACTATCACCTAACCACCTAGTAGTAGTGGCAGGGGGCCAGCTAGCCGTCAAGTCGTTTCCCGCCCATCAGGAACGAGTGGTGTGTACGAAGAAGTCCCATGAACCGCACCTTCGCCCAATCAGTCCTTAGTGGGACTGGACAGGATATCTTCACCTGGGGCCCAGTGCCCCGTGCCTCGACGGCACCTCTCGCTCCAGCGATTCGTACCACTAAGGCACTCCTCCCGGAACCTTCTCCTAAAACTATACCCGCCACAGGTATTTTCACATGGGGAGTGCCCAGATCACACCCCCCGGCAAGGCTCGTCCTCTCGACTTGCCATAGATCCTGCCCGGTCAACACAACCCTCACCACACACCCAAGACTCACGCCAAGATCACTCCCAAAAATCCCGGTTTTCCACATCATCGGCACCACGTGCCTTAGCCACTCACAGTCATGATTCATCAACAGTAGTGATAGCAGTAAGTGAGTAGCAACAAGATAATCATGAAACGCGCAAGTCTAGTCCTAGCAGCGGGTGTGCAGGGGATTGGTTACGACAAGGCAGAGGCTTAATCAATCAATCTACCATGCACCCTATCATAAGCAACAAGCATCAAGTAGTAAAGCACTAGCATTCTAGAAATTTCATGTCTAATAGGTGCTAAGAGGTTGGGTGGGACGTGGCACCTGCGATCGGGTCATCTCCCAGGTCCTCGGTGTACTCGTAGTCGTCTCCCTCCTCAGTCGGCGGCTCCTCCGTCTCTGAAAAGCATGACATAATACCGTGTTTAGCGGCTCCTATAGAGGCACACAAAGAAGCAACTGAAATCTAGAAGAAGCAATTGCACTCAAGGATAAGCCTATGACCTAGAGCTCATTTTTTTAGAAAAATTTGGACACCAGTTTCATATTTTTCGGAGTTACAAAGGATTTTCTATGATTTTCCAAAGGTTTAAATCAAATCTGAAAAAGAGAAATTCATTTTATTATTTCAGAAAATAGGTGACACGTGGCAGGCTGTGATTGGCCGGCTCTGGCGGGGGTCATCGATCGTGGGGCAGTCAACGATCCAACGTTGACCGGTCAACGGTCCAACGCCGACCGGGCTCGGTGTGGGCTCAAGGGGCTGGATCGGGGCGGGGTGGGCCGCCCGGCCCGGATACGTGTCGAACGTGAGCTTGTTCGGGGTTGGCGGGCTTGGGCCTCCACCGGGCTCGGTCCACGTGAGGCTGGTCCATGGTGGACTTGGTGCGGGCGCACTGTGGACTCGGCTCGGGCCCACGGTGGACCACGCTCTTCCCCCCCTTTCTCTTGGTTCACCGCAAGACCGGGCGCCCGGCCCCGCCTCTCTCTCTACCTCTCCCCTATTCTTGGGCTGGCGCCCACCGGTGGTCTCTTGCGCCGGCTCACGCCCGGGCGGTCCGACGAGCTGGCCAAGAGCTCCTATGGCCTTGGGAAGGCTCCATGGCCATGGTTAAGGCGAAAAGGTGGGGGCTTGGCTCCCCTGCGGCAGCCGGCAACGATGCCGTGGCGGTGCCGCCGGGCGGTGGTGTTTCCCCGTCGCTCGGCATGGCATAGGTGGGGGTTCTAGGGCCTCGGGCGCCCGAGGAGCTCGTCCGAGGTCTAGGAATGGCGGTGGAGGCTCGGTGGGGGGCTCACCCGCGACGATGGCGCCGGCCGGACCTCGGGCGGGCGGCGCTGCATCTCGGGGCAAGGGCTCGCTTTTCCTACGATTGGAACCATGCGCTGGCCATTGGTGGCGGCGCCGGCGACCATAACGCGCTGGGCGGAGTCCGCTTTCACGCTCCACGGCGACGGGGCGCCCGGCGAGGTGCGGTAGTGGGGGAAAAGGGGGTGCCGGGTGGTTTCATGCGCGAGCAGCCGCCTCCTCGGCTGCAAAGCCAGCGCGGCTTTCGGGTCTAACCCCCGCCCCCTCGAGGGCGCGTGCTGCAGGCGGGAACGGCGCCCGGCCTCCTCGCTGCGGCTACGGGCGAGCGCTGGCGGTGTGCGTTTGGCGTGCGCCGCTGCCGCTATCGCGTGCCTTGACGGCTCTAAGTGCGGTCGGGCGGCGGCGTGAGCGGGTGTGCTCACGATGCACGCGGCGGGGCGGTCCTAAAAGTTACCGCTTTGAGCCCTCCTCCCGTGTGGGAGTCAAGGCGAGGCGGCCACGGCCGGCGAGGCAACGGAGAACGGCGAGGCGGAACGAGGTGCTCACCGGTCGGGCTTGGGGCGGCTAGGATACCGGCGCAGTGGCGATTTGAAGCGTCGCGAAGTCGCCGCCAAGCGGGGAACCGCTGCGCCCGGTGTAGCCGTCAGGCGCCGCCTCCTCCCGGCTCCGGCGCGAGGTGGAACGGCTCCGTGCGTTGCTCCGATGGCGAGCAGCGGCTCTCCTCTCGGCCCTTCCCTTCACGGCCCCTCTCCTAGGCTTGGTGTAGGAGGCGGCTAGCCACCGATGGCGGCGGGGTGTGGGGAAGAGGGCTAGGCACCGGAGGTGCCCTATTTATATGCGCGCCCGGGCCATGGCGGCCGTGAACGGCGTGGGATGCCGCGGGCGTACGTGGAGGCAATCCGAGCGCTTGGGGCTAGGTTTTTTGGGTTCGAGGGGGTGGTGTGCGGGGGCTCGGGCGTCTCAATTTGGCGGCGGCTGGTCAAAAAGGGGGTGCGGCGGTTGTGCGCGTGTCAGCGCGGCGGGCGGGGACCCCCCGTGGACGTCGGGCCCGCGACGAACGGAGGAGCGGGCGCGCTCCGGGCGGCGAGGCGGGCGCGTATCCGTGCGGTAAGCGCCTCCGAGCCAAGCTGGCGGCCGATGGATGGCGGGCGGGCGCCTCCCCTACTTTTGGCAAAAGCGTAGACGGCAGCGTGAGGAAGGGGATGACAGGTGGGGCCGAGGGGTCCACCTGTCATCGGCCTTGTGAAAGGAAAGGAGGGCGCAGTGGTCGGTGATCGCGGGCCGCTGGCCGGGCCGGGCGCGCGAAAAGGGAGAAGGGCGGGGTGCTTTGGCCGCGGCGGCTTGTTAGGGCTGCGCGGCGCAATGTGAAAAAAAAAGGGCACGGCTGGTGGGCTTGATGGCCAACGGCCTTGGGCCCGCAGCCTCTCCTCTTCCTTCTCTCCTTTCCTATTTTTCTCTTATTCCCAAACTCTTCTAACTACTTAGCCCCCTAAGTACTCATGCATAAGCATGTGTGCACATACTACGGTGAGGTCCTCCTAGGGTAGTCTATGGTTGATCAAGGGTGTACCCATGTCACCTTTTGTTTAATACTTCATTAGCTTACTTGGCAACACATAACTCGAGAAAAGAGGCAACTCACATAAGTATGCTAAGAAAAAGAAAAGATGCACATGTCATGAATCTAAGTATAGGAGCTAATGCAACTTACTAAGGAAGGCTTACCTACATGACACTCACCACGCATAGGTTAGTTTTGAAAAAGTTTTTGAAAGTTGTGATTTTTGGGTGCCGGTTTAACGAGGGATGTTACAGACTTCCCCCCTCACGAGAATCTCATCCCCGAGATTCAGAAGAAAACGTACCTTTCGAAGAGGTAGGGATAGAGCATCTGAAGTTCCGTCTCCTTCTCCCACGTGGCTTCTCTTTCGGTGTGGTTGCTCCACTGAACCTTGCACATGGGAATAGTGGTGCTTCGAAGTCTCTTTTTGCTTTCGATCAAGGATGCGAGTGGGGTGCTCTCCTTGTATTCGAGCGTGTCTTGAAGATCTAGGATATCTGTGGGCACCTGATGATCTGGCACCTTCAAGCATTTGCGGAGCTGGGATACGTGGAACACGGGGTGTACCCCTGTCAGCTCCTCGGGTAGCTCTAGCTTGTAGGCCAACTTGCCAATTCGAGTCTGGATGCGATAAGGCCCCACATATCTGGGGGCTAGCTTTCCCTTAACGTGGAATCTGCTAGTACCCCGGAGAGGGGAGACTTTGAGGTAGACATAGTCCCCATCTCGAAACTCGAGGGTTCTCCTCCGTTTGTCGGCATAACTTTTCTGCCTGCTTTGAGCAATCCTCAAGTTCTCTCGTACTTAGGCGACTCCTTCTTCAGCGTCTTGGATCTTGGCAGGTCCAAAGAATGATCTTTCACCAACCTCAGACCACATCAGCGGTGTCCGACACTTCCTACCATAAAGAGCCTCAAACGGTGACATCTTGATGCTGGTTTGGTAACTGTTGTTGCAAGAGAACTCCGCATGAGACAAACTCTTCTCCCAATCCTTGCCGTACTTGAGCACACATGCCCTCAACATGTCTTCTAGGATTTGATTTACCCTTTCTGTCTGCCCATCGGTCTGCGGGTCGTAAGCTGTGCTATAGTCGAGTCGGGTGCCAATTGCCTTGTGGAGACTCTTCCAGAATTGAGATACAAACTGACTCCCCCTGTCTAATACAATGCTTCGTGGGGCCCCGTGGAGTCTCAGGATGTGCTCAATGTAGAGGTCAGCTAGCTTCTCCGTTGTAGTCCCTTTTCTGACTGGAACAAAGTGGGCTACCTTGGTCAGTCAGTCAACTATCACCCAAATGGAGTTGTGACCCTTGGGGGAACGGGGTAATCCCACTATAAAGTCCATGGAGATGTCATCCCACTTCCATTCTGGCACATCAAGTGGCTTTAGCAGTCCGGCTGGTCTTTGATGTTCGGCCTTGACTCGGTTGCATATATCACATCTTGCCACATGTCCCGCAATGTCTGCCTTCATGCCTCTCCACCAGAAAGTCTTCTTGAGGTCGTTGTACATCTTGGTGCTTCCTGGGTGTATACAGAACTTGGAGTCATGCCCTTCTGACAGAATTTCTCCACGTAGCTTCTCGTCTAAGGGCATGCAGACGCGGTCTTTGTACATGATTGTGCCTTGTCCATCTTCTCTGAACTCAGAACACTTGCCTATTCTTATGAGCTCTCGAAACTCTGTGATCTCGGGGCAGGTCTCTTGGGCCTTGCAGATCCTTTCTTCAAGATTGCATTGCACCCTCAGGAGGTTCAACTGACTCCTTAGCACTTCTTCTAGCTGGAGTTTCTCCATTTCACGACATAGCTTAGGAGGGGTGGTACTAGTCATGAGGTAGTGGCAATAGCTCTTGCGGCTCAGGGCGTCTGCGACTACATTAGCTTTTCTCGGATGATAGTGAATCTCCAGGTTGTAGTCCTTGATCAATTCCAGCCATCTTCGTTGTCTCATGTTCAGATCTTCCTGGGTAAAGAAGTATTTCAGGCTTTTGTGATCGGTGTAGATGTCGCACTTGTTGCCAATCAAGTAGTGCCTCCAGATCTTCAAAGCGTGTACAAGCTTCTTTGCAAGCTCAAGGTCATGTGTCGGGTAGCGTTGCTCGTGTTGCTTTAGCTGCCGGGAGGCATAAGCGATCACCTTCCCGTTTTGCATAAGGACACACCCCAAGCCATGGCCAGAAGCATCGCAGTAGATCACGAAGTCCTGACGAATATCTGGCAAGGCTAGCACGGGGGTAGTGGTAAGCTTCTCCTTTAGAGTCTGAAAGCTTCTCTCACAATCCGGAGTCCATTCGAACTCATTGGTCTTCTTCAAGAGATTGGTCATGGGTCTTGCAATCTTGGAGAAGTTCTCGATGAAGCGGCGGTAGTAGCCCGCTAAACCAAGAAAACTCCGAATGTCAGTCACGTTGCGTGGCTGCTCCCATGCCTTCACGGCTTCAATCTTGTTTGGATGCACTACCACTCCTTCTACGGTAAGCACATGTCCCGAAATGCAACTTCTTTGAGCCGGAACTCACATTTCTTTGAACTTGGCGTGAGGCGATTCTGCCTTAGCTTCTCAAGCACCGTCCTCGATGATCTTTGTTCGTGTTCCAATTTGAAGCCGAGTAGGCGAGTATGTCATCAATGAACACGACGACAAACTTGTCTAACTCATCCATGAACACCTTGTTCATCATGTTCATGAAGTAGGCCGGGGCATTAGTGAGCCCAAACGACACTACCGTGAACTCATACTACCTGTACCGAGTGACAAAGGCTGTCTTGGGTATATCTTCGGGCCGGATCTTCATCTGGTGGTACCCTGATCGGAGGTCAATCTTGGAGAAGAACTTGGCATTCCTCAACCGATCAAGCAAATCATCGATCCTTGGGAGAGGGTACTTGTTCTTGATGATCCAAAGCATTGATTCACGTAATCTATGCACATCCTCATCGAGCCGTCTTTCTTCTTTACGAGAAGGGGACGGGGAGATCCCCAAGGGGAAGCACTAGGCACGATGTACCCTTTGTCGGAAAGCTCCTTAAGCCGCTTCTTGAGCTCCTCCGCTCATCGACCGACATGCGGTAGGGTCGTTTGGCAATCGGACCCGTGATCGAGGCGTAAGGTCGATCACGAACTCAACATCACGATCCGGTGGCTTTCCCGGCAACTCCTCGAGAAACACATCCGGATACTCACATACTACAGGTACGTTCTCCACGGTTTGGGCCTCTAGGGCACACAACATGGAGACCGTTACGCCATGGTTGGGCTCACACCGATTACATGACCCTTGTGATGGGTAAACTCTACATACCTGGGTGAGCATGAGATCACACCCTTGTTTGGGTTAACCAATCCATCCCCAAGATGACATCTAAACCATTAGAAGGAAGAATGGTGAGGTTGGCTAGAAAAGGGTGACCCTCGATGTTTATTCTCACTCCACGACACTTGTGTGTACACCTCAAGTTTCCCAAGGGGGAACTTGTTACAACAACTCCCGTCGTGGAGTGGCGGTACGTGATTCTCTCGTGCAAACTTAGATGATATGTATGAGCAGGTAGCACCGAGAATCAAAAAACACCGAAGCCTTAGCTCCGTTAACCATGAACATACCGTACACCACGTCGGGGCGTCCCCGGCGTCCTCTGGCGTGAGGTGGGTCAGGCGGCCGCATGGTGGCTCCCGGGGCACTCTGTGAGGCGTCGCTGTGCGGGCGGCTTCCGTCTTTGGAGCCGTCGGTGTACTTGCCAGTCTTCTGTCGGGGCGTCGAGAATCTTGTGGGCGGGCTTTCCACACCCAAAGCAAGTGTAAGGGATGCCGCCTTTGTGGGGTAGACGCGGCAGCCTTCCACGTGCTCGGTGCGGGGGGTCTTCCACGCGCTTCATACCACTGGCGGGCAGGGGGGTAGTTGGCGGTGTAGGTACCACCACCACGGCTCACGGTAGGGCAGCGGCGCTTGGCGGTGCGGGTGCGGAGGTGCGAGGGCAGCCCTCCCGCGACGACCTACGTGGAGGCGGAGGTGTGGGGACGACCCCTCGAAGTGTCTCTTCTTCTTCTCCTTGGATAGGTCGGCCTCCAAGCGATCCTTCTCGATCTCCGGGCACTTGTTCATCATCTCCGGAGGGTGTGGCGAGGTGTGCCGGAGAGAGAAAGCTTGATGCGCGTGTTGAGACCCTTCTTGAAGAAGTACATTTTCTTCTTTTTTACGTGTCGGTGTCGCCGGGGGGCATACCGCATCATGGAAGTGAAGCGGTTGCCGTACTCTGGATCTTGAGGGGACCCCTATTTGGATGTTGTGGAACTCCTCCACCTTGGCGTCCATCACCCCCTCTGGCACGTGGTACTCGATGAAGGCCTCCTCGAACTCCTCCCATGTGATGTGCGCGGGGTCGGCGTGCATGTCGCAGAAGCTGTCCCACCACGCACGTGCAGCTCCGACGAGCTGGTGTGCGGCGATGGCCACGCACTCCTCATCCGTGCAGGTAGTGAGGTCGAGGTTCTTCACGATCTCCTTGAGCGGTCGAGGGGCGGCGATGGGGTCGTCGGAGTTGTCGAAGGTCGGTGGCCTTAGCTTCGAGAAAGCCCTCAAGCTTATTTGGAAGTCGTTGGGTGGACCTCCGTGGCGGCGAAGGACTCCCTCGGCTAGGGTCTCCAACAATTTGGGTGCAGCGCTGCATGACCTCGAGCCAAAGCGGGGGGCGGCGGAGGCGGCGGTGGCGGTGGAGCGGCGCCTCCGGCCGGTGGTGGGTTAGGGGCAGCACCTCCCGGCCCGGTGGTGGGTTAGGTGCAGCATCCCCGGTGGTGTGGGCTGTGGCACCTCGTTCTCCTCGGGAACATCCTCCACGACAACCTCGTCCTCCTCGAAGTTGATCGGGCGTGTCCGACGCGGTGGCGCCCACGGCGGCCACGCCCGCGACCACGTCCACGACCTCGAACTGCCGGCATCGGCGTCTGCGGGCGGTTCAACAAGCGGCTAGAGCGGCGGAGGGACATCTGTTAGAGGGGTTGATTACAGATATCACGCTTGCATTAATAATTGAGTGGTTAAGTTGTTAGACAATTAATTTGGAAAACGCTAATAGTACACTCAACCAAAGAAGCATAAAGATCCATAAAGATTGCATAAAATCCAAGCATCCATTACATTCATTTTATTACGTGGCGATGTCTCTAGCAGCTACGCTTGGAAGACTCGCGAGAAACGCTCTACTCGCAGGTAGGCTCCAAAAGGGTGACAATTACTCTATCCTGGGGTAGGTGAGACATGTCTCCGGTGCCACGCAGGGCAAACATGTAAGGATGCTAGCCTACACTACTGGTAACATGATTAGAACACCTAGGTGTCGTAGGGTGGGGTAGCAGGAGAGAGTGGGGTGGAAGGCTCGGGCCCTAGGTGGTCTTTGCTTTCGATTGGTGGAGGTGGTGGTGGTGCGGGGGGTGGAAGGCTCAACAGGCCGAGAACAACTTTGTTGGTGAAGGTGACCGCAGACTCCATGTGGAGTCCCCGGGGGAGCGAGGCAGGTGGGCTGGTGTCGGCGGCCCTTAGGTTGAGCCGGGTCTGTGCGGGCGGAAGTCCTCGACGAAGGGCGGGCGGCTGTACACGGCGGGCACAGCCTGCTAAAGCTGGTGGTACTCGTCGACGCGCCGCTTGTCCGACCTTCTCCAGGCCTTCTCCACGCGACGGAGCCGATCGTGGGCGATGCGCTCGTTCTTCATGAGCTGCACCTGGTGGAGAACGTTGTTCCATGCGTAGTCGGCCTCCTGGGTCATCACCTTCTTCCCCCAGTTGATGTCGTTTAGAAGCCCCAGGTAGCGGAGGTTGAAGTTCCTGGTGGCGTCCTCACACTCCCTGAGGGCCTCCGTGGTACGGGCCAAGGTACTCTCGAGCTCGAGGACGTGCCCGTCCAGGTAGTGGTTGCGGAGCCCGAAGTCTCCAACCTGGTCTCGGAGGTTGGCGATCTCCGCCTGGAGTCGCTCGTTCTCCTTCTCGAGCATGGCCTCCTTGGAGCGGCGGCTCTCTCTCTCCCAGCTGAGCTCGTCTCGCAGGCGAAGCTCGTCCCGCTCCATCCCGGCGACGATGTCGTCGGTCTTGAGCAGGAAACTCCTGTACCTGCGGTTCTCGGCCTCCAAGGTCGTTATGTAACGATCCTGGGCGAGAGCGTAGCTGGAGGTCACGTCCAGCATGCGGACCAGCCTGGGTCGCGCCGGAGTCGGTGTCGAAGTCCCCGGGTAGCATGCAGAAGGGACCGTGCGCAAGGAGCTGGCGGGAGTTGCGGCACACGGTACGGAGGGCCGTGCGCGCAACGGACTGAACGCACATGTCGACGGTGGTGTCGACCTCTAGCTCCGTGAAACCACGGATGTGCGGCCAGTTCTCACTCGGCGGCACCTCGATGGAGATGGCAACGATACCCCTCTCCCCGCGGATGACGTCTTTGGACTGCTTTCGGGATTAACCCCGAGGTCCAGTAGCACCTCGCGCAGCAGCTTGGCGAACCCACCGTAGTGCATCCCGTTGGTCCTCAACTCGTTCGGCGTCTCCATAGCTGCATTGGTAAAAGGGCAACTTTTAGGTTTAGAGTATAAGATAAGCCATGCATAAAAAGATGCAAGGTCGGTAAATATAACCGAAGACAAAGAATTCACCCTAATCTATCGGCCATTTCTAGGGGTCTCGTCCTACGGGCAAGTATGGCTCTGATACCAACTAAAACAACCCGCTTTTCCTCGAAAGAAAAAGTCACAGTTTTCGTACAATAATGCAATGGCCTCGAAGGGCTCATCGCCATCATCGACAAATCAGCGGTCCAAAGTGCGCATACAGCAGAATAATTACTTAAAGAGTACAAGTAGCAGGATTTAAGTACTTTATTACATCGCCTTCAAGGCGGAATCACACTCACACACACATACGGAAAAGCATAAGGTAGGTAGAAGCGGATCGACACGTCATCCACTTGCGCGTAGCACGAGACTCCTACTCCTCCTCGTCATCCTCGTCGGTCTCCCACTCGATGTTCTCCCCTGAACCACAATGTATCAGTACGATTTGTACTGGCCACTAATCCCACCCATATGAATGAAGCTTGCAAGGGTAATCAAAAGTCCTAATTGAGGCTCTGGGTTTCCTATGCATTAACATAATTAAATAGTATTTGTCAAGTTTTAACCCATTTATATCCATAAACCTCCCATCCATAATCATCCACACATCACACCACACTCTCACTCAAGTCGGCGAGGAAGACTCCCGCTCCTCCTCGCCTCAACGGCCCAAGGCCAGAAACCACCACACCCAGGGGAAGAGAAGAGAAAAGGACTCCACTCACTATAACGAACATGGGGTATACTCATAGGAATGTCCGTAACCGGGGACACGGCTATACGTATAGATCGATCAACTCTGCAGAGCGTGTACACCTGGAACAACAAGATCACCATCATCGGCGATGCGCCTCGCCTAGGCTGATACCGAGCTGCCGCCTAACTGGCCCAATGCCACCCTATCACTCGGCCTGGGCACCCGGAGTCCACCAAGACGCCGAGGCGTGAGACGCGGTGCCGGATCCCGGAGGGCACCACGCTGTCTCAGGAGGGTGTGGGTCTCGACACCCGTACCTCCCTACACTATCACCTAACCACCTAGCAGCTAGCCGTCAAGTCGTTTCCCGCCCATCAGGAACGAGTGGTGTGTACGAAGAAGTCCCATGAACCGCACCTTCGCCCAATCAGTCCTTAGTGGGGACCGGGACGGGATATCTTCACCTGGGGCCCGGTGCCCCGTGCCTCGACGGCACCTCCCGCTCCGGTGATTCGTACCACAAAGGCACTCCTCCCGGAACCTTCTCCCAAAACTATACCCGCCACAGGTATTTTCACATGGGGAGTGCCCAGATCACACCCCCCGGCAAGGCTCGTCCTCTCGACTTGCCATAGATCCTGCCCGGTCAACACAACCGTCACCACACACCCAAGACTCACGCCAAGATCACTCCCAAAAATCCCGGTTTTCCACATCATCGGCACCACGTGCCTTAGCCACTCACAGTCATGATTCATCAACAGTAGTGATAGCAGTAAGTGAGTAGCAACAAGATAATCATGAAACGCGCAAGTCTAGTCCTAGCAGCGGGTGTGCAGGGGATTGGTTACGACAAGGCAGAGGCTTAATCAATCAATCTACCATGCACCCTATCATAGCAAAGAACCATCAAGTAGTAAAGCACTAGCATTCTAGAAATTTCATGTCTAATAGGTGCTAAGAGGTTGGGTGGGGACGTGGCACCTGCGGTCGGGTCGTCTCCCGTGTCCTCGGTGTACTCGTAGTCGTCTCCCTCCCTCCTCGGTCGGCTCCTCCATCCATCTCCGAAAAGCATGACATAATACGCGTTTAGCGGCTCCTATAGAGGCACACAAAGAAGCAACTAAAATCTGGAAGAAGCAATTGCACTCAAGGATAAGCCTATGACCTAGAGCTCATTTTTAGAAAAATTTAGACACCAGTTTCATATTTTTCGGAGTTACAAAGGATTTTCTATGATTTTCCAAAGGTTTAAATCAAATCGAGAAAAAGAGAAATTCATTTTATTATTTCAGAAAATAGGTGACACGTGGCAGGTTGTGATTGGCCGGCTCAGTGCGATCCTCGACTAGTGGGGCCAGTCAACGATCAACGTTGACGGTCAACGGTCAACGCCGCCGGGCTCGGTGTGGGGGCAATTTGGATCGGGGCCGGGGTGGGCCGGCCGGTCCGGACACGTGTCAGAACGTGAGCTTGTTCAGTTGGCGGGCTTGGGCCTCCACTGGGCTCGGTCCACAGGAGCTGGTCCATGGTGGACTTGGTGCGGGCGCACCGTGGACTCCTGGCTCGGTCCACGGTGGACCACGCTCTTCCCCCCTTTCTCTCCTTGGTTCACCGCGCACCGGGCGTACGGCCCGACCGCCTCTCCTCTCTACCTCTCCCCTGTTCTTCCCGGCGGGCGCCCACCGGCGGTCTCCTTGCGCCGGCTCACGCCCGGCGGTCCGACGAGGCGGCCAAGAGCTCCTATGGCCTTGGGAAGGCTCCATGGCCATGGTTAAGGCGAAAAGGTGGGGGCTTGGCTCCCCAGGCAGCCGGCAACGATGCCGTGGCGGCGGTGCCGCGGCGGTGGTGTTTCCCCGTTCTCGGCATGGCATAGGTGGGGGTTCTAGGGCCTCGGCTGCTTCGAGGAGCTCGTCCAGAGGTCTAGGAATGGCGGTGGAGGCTCTTCTGGGGCTCACCCGCGACGATGGCGCCGGCCGGACCTCAGCGGGCGGCGTCGCTGCATCTCGGGGCAAGGGCTCGCTTTTCCTACGATTGGAACCGTGCGCGGGCCGTTGGTGGCGGCGCCGGCGACCATAACGCGCGGCGGAGTCCGCTTCACGTCACGGCGCACGGCGGCGCTCCGGCGAGGTGCGGTAGTGGGGAAAAAGGGGGTGCCAGTGGGTGGTTTCATGCGCGAGCAGCGGCCTCCGGCGTTCCCCAGCAAGGCGAAGCTTGCTGGTCTAACCCCTCGCCCCCCCGAGGCGTGCAGCAGAGGTGGGAACGGCATGCGCCTGCCTCGCTGTGGCCACGGCGAGCTGGCGGCGGCGTCGGGTGGCGTGCGCGCCGCTACCGCGTTTTGACGGTCCGGGCGCGTCGGCAGCGGCGTGAGCGCATGCGGTGTGCTCATGATGCACACGGCGGCGTCCTAAAAGTTACGCCTTGAGCCCCTCCTCCTGTGTGGAGTTTCGCGGCGAGGCGTGCCACGGCCGGGCGAGGCAACGGAGAACGGCGAGGCGGAACGAGGTGCTCACCGGCCGGGCTTGGGGTGGCTAGGATACCGCGCAGTGGCGATTTGAAGCCGCGGGCGAAGTCGCCGCCGAGCAGGGGGGAACCATTAACGCCGGTGTAGCCGTACGGGGCGCTGCCTCCTCCCGGCTCCGGCGAGGTGGAACGGCTCCGGTGCGTTGCTCCGATGGCGAGCAGCGGCTCTCCCCTCGGCCCTTCCCTTCACGGCCCTCTTCTAGGCTTGGTGTAGGAGGCGGCTAGCCACCAGTGGCGGCGGGGTGTGGGAAGAGGGCTAGGGCACCGGAGGTGCCCTATTTATATGCGCCCGGCGGCCATGGCGGCCGTGAACGGCGTGGGATGCCGCGGGGGTACGTGGAGGCAATCCGAGCGCTTGGGGCTAGGTTTTTGGGTTCGGGGTGGTGTGCGCGGGGCTCGGGCGTCTCCAATTTGGAGCGGCGGCCGGTCAAAAAGGGGTGCGGCGGTTGTGCCTGTGTCAAGCGCGGCGGCGGGGACCTCCCGTGACGTCGCGTTCGCGGCGAACGGAGGAGGCGGGCGGCTCCGGGCGTGTGGCGTGGCGTGCATCCGTGCGGCAAGCGCCTCGAGCCAGCCGCGGGTGGCTAGGATGGTGCGGCGGGCGCCTCCCCTGCTTTTGGCAAAAGCAGAGAGGGCGAGCGTGAGGAAGGGGATGACAGGTGGGGCCGAGGGGTCCACCTGTCATCGGCCTTGTGAGAGGAAAGGAGGGCGCGGGCGGCTGGTGATCGCGGGCCGCTACCGGGCCGGGCCGCTCGAAAGGGAGAAGGGCGCGGGGTGCTTCTTGGGGCTTGTTTGCTTCTTGCGGCGCTGCAAGGAAAAAAAAAGGGCACGGGTGGTGGGCTTGATGGCCAAGGGCCTTGGGCCCGCAGCCTCCTCTTCCTTCTCTCCTTTCCTATTTTTCTCTTATTCCCAAACTCTTCTAACTACTTAGCCCCTAAGTACTCATGCATAAGCATGTGTGCACATACTACGGTGAGGTCCTCCTAGGGCAGTCTATGGTTGATCAAGGGTGTACCCAAGTCACCTTTTGTTTAATACTTCATTAGCTTACTTGGCAACACATAACTCCAGAAAGAGGCAACTCACATAAGTATGCTAAGAAAAGAAAAGATGCACATGTCATGAATCTAAGTATAGGAGCTAATGCAACTTACTAAGGAAGGGTTACCTACATGACACTCACCAAGCATAGGTTAGTTTTCGAAAAAGTTTTTGAAAGTTGTGATGTTTGGGTGCCGGTTTAACAGGGATGTTACATGCTTTTGGCCCATCTTTGATATCTTTTCATGTTTGTCCCGCAAAACAAGTACACTCACCAAAACTATGGAATTTGTTAGTGTATAGACCCTATATTCTAGTTATGGTGGTGTTTCATCTCTCTTTTGTGTAAATGTTGGTGGTATATGATGTGAGTTAAGAATCGTCAACACATTTTCTTTCCATACCTTTGTAGGTTGTGGATGTCCCTTAGGTGTTGTAGATTCTTCTTTGATTGCCTTCTCCTCAACGTTGCTCTTTTGAGAACGATTCCTTCGGCACTGGCGTCTCCTCTTGGATAGGGTGAAAGCTGCTAATCCACGAGAGTTATAATCTTTAAAATGACAGCGTACCTTCTCTCCTGGGAATTGGAAGTGGACTTGGCCTGATCCATTGTAGATGATAGCATTGGTGGTGCTGAGGAACGGCCTCCCAAGGATGATGGGTGTCTCATCTTCTTCTCCCATGTCCAGTATCATGATTCGGTCAGGACATAGTGAGTATGGATTTTTAACCATAATGTCTCTTGCTACTCCCTCCGGGAATCTCGTCGTGTTGTCCGCTAGCTGCAGCTGCATATAGGTAGGGTATAGAGGTGTATCGAACAATAAGTCATATACCTTTTTAGACATAATGTTGACAACTGATCCGGTGTCGCAGAAAGCGTTGTAGAATGAGCACTGTCCAATAGTGCAATCAATGGCTGGCATGCCTGGATCCTCTCTTTTGGTTAGGAATGGTGAGGCTAAGAGGTGGTCATGCTTGTACTCAACAGCCTTGACTACTTGGACTTGCTTTCTCACTTGCCTCCTGTTCTTGTTCTTTCTCTTCCCATTTGCATTCTTCTTCTTGGCTTCTTCAGTTGTTGGCTTGACTGGGAAGTAAGCTCCTCTTGGGTCTATAGAAGCTTCAAGGGTCTTATTCTTGAAACTAAACTTCTCTTTATTACCCTTGATGGTGAAACAAATCTTAACACTGTCCGTGTAGATGATAGCCTTTGCAGTACTTAGGAATGGTCGGCCAAGAATGATTGGACTCTTAGGGTCTCCGCCGGTATCCAGGACCACAAAGTCTATAGAGACATATGATCTCCCAATTCGTATGCACACATCATCTAAGATTCCTTCAGGGTGCTTAACCGTCTGGTCTGCGAGCTGCAAACATATATTCATGTACAACAAGGATGCCCATGGTAAGACTTGGTCAAAGATTACCTTAGGCATGATGTTAACACTAACGCCTAGATCGCAGACAACTTGAGGGAAGTCATGCTATCCAATAGAGATGGGGATCACAGGTCTCCCTAGATCTCCTTTTTTGGGTGGCATGGACTCATCCTTCCGTCCTGATGATGCTTTAAAATAGTAACCTGTATACACATCAACCAGATTCACGGTCTCGGGCTCTAGAGGTTGCCCTGGAATCTTACCTTTGTTGGTCGGTGGAACAACGGCCGCCAGCTAAGCTAATTGTTGTTTTATCATTTTATTAAAGCTAAGCTGGTTCTTAACAGCAGAGGTAAAGCTATCCATTTTAGTGTTTATATTTTCTAGTATTTTATCATTGGATGCTACCTTCCTAGATAAAGTCTCCACAATTTTATTTTGGTTGGAGATCACTTCTCTCAAAGGCAATTGAGCATAGTTATTATAATTAGTGCCTTGAAAGTTACCTGGGAAATTACCTTGGTAGTTGGGCCTTTGCTGATTCCATCCTTGATTTTGAGGACGATAATTGTTGTTGTTGTTGTTGATGAAGTTCACATCCTCACGGGTCTCAGGGCAGCTATTGCCTGAGTGTCCCATATTGCCACACACTTCAGAAGTCATGCATGAATCATTGATGTAACACCCCAGGTGTTAGTCACGAGCTAAGCAACAAGATTGGACTTAAAGCACTATTTGTTGAGTAATGATAATGAACTTTCTTTCATGTATCTCACATCACTATCTATCTATAGTGATCCATGAAAAAGTTTCGTGGTGTTTGGAATCAATATGTCACATGAAATGATAAGTCATATCCTTGCTTGAATGGCTCTATCAAATACATGAGTACATGAAGTGTCAACCAAGCCATGCCATGTTGCCTAAACAACTCTACTCACACTCATGAGCAAAAGTCATGAAGGGTTCATATTGAGCAAGTATCCCAAAAATGTTTCTAAGTGATGTTTGACCTATGTTAACCCTAGAGCACTTTTGTTTGATCGTTTAAAAAGTGCAGCTTAGAGAGTTTGCGTGGCTATGCACCCTTAATCAAAGTTATAGAGAATTTTATAAGGAATAAACTTTGTTTAAGGATTAAGTCATGAAAATATGCGTAACATGCTCAAAAAGTGCTCAACAGGCAGAGTGGAGGGCTGATTTGGAGTTTTAAAATAATTCTAAAGCCTGAAATTGGAGTTCTCGACGTTGACGTCTCGCGTTCTCCAAATTTTATTAAGTATCTTGAGTTGGACCCAAAATAGAAGTTGTAGATAATTCATCGAGAAAGAGCATGCCAAAATTTGACATCCATCCGACTGCGTTTGACATGGTTTGACCTCCAATTTTGACTGGTTTTTAGGTCGCTGACAGCAGCAATTTCAACATTAGTTATCTCCTAAACCATGGCACTAATAACTAGGCACCCTTAACCATTGTTGTAGAGCATCATCAGATCAGCAATTTTGCTATTTGGCCCATTTGCTGATTCGGCCCGTAGCCAGCCCAAAACCGCGCCTCCAATCGCGCACGCCACGTGCTCGATGTCGGGCCCCAGTGGGCGCGTGTCCCTCGCGCATGGCTGTCGCGCGTCCTCGCTGTCGACGCGTGCCCCGCACCCCTGTCTGCCCTGCGCCGTTTTGGACGCCGCGACGAGCCTCCTCATTCGCTCCTCCACTCTCTGGCTCGCTCTCCATCTCCTTCCTCACTCCCTCGCCTTCCCCTCGCGCTGGAACGCGCTCCGCCATGGATGGCCGAGCTCAAGCTCTCTAGCCATCCGCCGTTCCTCGTTCCCCGTCCTTCCTCTTGCCTGCTACTCGATTGGGACGGCACCAGAGCGCCCTCAGTTGCTTCCCTCGCCTCCCAGCTCTCCCTTCCTCGCTTTGCTCCGCTTGAATGCGAGAACGGCGAGCTTCAGTGCACAACCACCATGGACAGCAAGCGGAGCTCACCGCCGTCGCTCGTTCTCGCCCCTGCGTGCCTCCTCATCCTCCACCTTGTGCGCCACCATCTTCTCCAACTCACGCCGCACCTCCTGCGCTTCTTCCTCGGTCGCGAGTCGCGCCGGAGCGCTGTGCGGTCGTGCCGCCGTCGCCACGGGCTGCTGGTGCGCGCGGCTGGGCCACTGCGGGCCGTCTCCGGCCCCACCGAGCAGCTCCACGAGTGCACATCGGCTCCCCGCTGGTCCCCGACACTTCCCCGCCGTCGACGTGCCGCCGGTTCGCCGGAAATCGCGAGCTCAGCCGCATCCTCTGCTTCAACTCGCGACCAGGGACCTTGTGCAGCAATTCGACTTAAGTCAGGGGGTTTTCTGCGAAGTCCGTGACTCATATGAATAGTACCGCACAGTGTGTTTTCTCTTTTTCGTTTTCTTTTTTTTTGCATAAATCCAGCTGAAAGTTTAGAAATTCGTAATAAATCACAGAAAAATCATAAAATGGCAAATGAGGACTTTTTAGAATCCTTGTGAGTAGATCTATCCAGTGGTATAATAATATTGCATGTTTTAGTATAAAGTTTGTGCAGTAAAAATAGAGTTTTGCCTATCTAGGGTTTGCTCTTGTTTATTTCATAGCTCAAGTTGTAGTGCTCCAAATAATGTAAAATTTGAATGGTAGTCTACTGATGCTATGGGTGTGCTGTGATAAAAATTTGAGGTTCATTAGATGCAGTTTGATTGAGTTATTGATTTATCTTGCTTGATGCCTAGGAATCGGATTTAATTGAGTAATAATTCAAATAAAAATATATAAATGGAAAATGTGTTTCCACTGTCTTTTCATAATATTGTAGTGGCCTGAGAAACTCTAACATGGCCATGTACTTACGAAAAAGGTTGAGTTTTAGACTTGTCTTGCTCTCACATGATTTATTGCTGTAGCAATTTGTCTTTTTCATAGAGATTGCTATACTTATTAAAATGCTATGAAATTTGAGCAGTAGTATTTTGGGAGTGTACGTAATCTACTGTAATTTTATTAGAATTTATTGAGCACTTTTGATATGTGTTCCATATATGCTCCTTATTCCACTTAGTTATCTAAATAAATAGAAAAGTGCATGAAAAGAATTTATTTAGGAATGGCCACTATGTTTTCTAGTGTTTATTTAATATACGTTAACTGTTGGTAACTTTGGTTTTGTCCAAATTGATGTTTGAAATATAAGTGAAATATTATTTGCTTTATTTATTCAATTCTAGCTCTTTCAGGACAGGTTTTGGCATTAGGATGATTTCACATTGATAATGATGTTTTCTGTAAAACTTGTGAATACAAAAGTTGTAGATAACTTATATATCTAGCTTGTGCTAAATTTTCATAGTCATAGCCTTTATAGTTTGTGAGTTATAGCTATGTATTGTTCAGCTTTAGAAATAGCTGCTCTCTGCAATTATCTGACCTGATTGGAGAAATTGAATTGTTTGGCTATGTTAGAGGTTGAATCATACTGAGAAGATTAAAGGTGATTTGTAGGCAATTTCATAAGCTTTCTAGATTGTCTTGTTGCATATCGTTTGAATGTGTATACCTTTAGTTATGATTAAAACATGCCACCACTGTTTGTAGTCCGGAAATTGATTGATTCTAGTTATAGTGTTGCTTTGTGAGAAGCTAAGTGTGGCTTGTGCCTTGGATGATAGTTAAGTTAGTACACCTGAGACCTTGTAATATTTGATTCAGGTTTGATATACTCATTATCTCCATGTTTGGCTTGATGTGGGTAGCTTGCTCTCTAAATGCTCCTATCATATGGTGTGACTATGCTTGTCTTGTTTGTGTATGTGATGCATCATCTATTGCATTCCCATGTATTCATACACTTGCATCTTGCATCTCATTTAGGTACGTTAGATGAACTACGTGAAGGATGAGGATGTTGGGAGCCAAACCCGAAGACGGTGTTTGGTGGACTTATCCTGAAGATAGAACGGAAATGCTCGCCAAACGAGTACCATCTAACAACACTGACTTGAGTCATATTCCAGGCAAGCCCCGGAGCATTTTAAGTCTCCCACCCTTTTTATAAAATGCAATTGAGTACTTTATGTTGTTTATTGCATTAAGTTAGGAGTTGGTTGAAGATGTTGCTGCATTTATCCTATCCTTGTCCAAAGATATAAATTATATCTTGAATCCCATGTCTTAGGTTAGGAAGCGATGAAAATGCTTAGTCTTGCTTAGACCGGTAGAAGTCGGGTGATATCCTGTCATCCGCGAGTTATAGGTGGTTACTCTTTGGTTACCGGTTGGCTTTATGTGTTATCATGGAAATGAACCAAGTGTTAAAATAAAAGAAGACCGGGCAGGGCGGTGGACCCCGTCCGAGTCGATTAAGGACCGGAGTCGTTGTTTCACTCTTGGTCATGTTGAACGCAGCCTAACACATAGTTGGCCCGGCCTTGTGTGCCAAGTGGCCATGAAGCTTGGTAGCTCAACTCAAGGCGGGATAACCGGGAGACGGTTGGGCAATTTGTGGGATAGCGGCATACTAGACCAAGGGCAAGCATGTCTAACTGCCCCTGGCGTCGTCCTTGGGTTTGCATGACTTGAACATCCGGCTATCCGACTTTCCGGTCTTGCCGACGTATAAATCGGGCCCGGACCTGAGTTGTACGAAGAGTAACCTAAGGCGACTCGATCTAGTCACTTTGGGTGTGTGTTGGGAATACCCCCCGAGAGCTCGGTTGAAATCGATTCGAATCGCCGTCTCTCCCGGATAGTGAGAACTTGACCTTGCCTCGGCATCGTAGAACTCACTAAATAATGATGGTTCTAATTTTGATGATGATCATGATGATGGTAATGTTGATAGCTGGAATAAACCTGATATGGTTATTAATGTTTGTATATAATCAAGTGATTGCTTAGCACAGGTGCTAATTTAGATGAAAGGTTGATTAATAATAATCTGCTGCTAGTATAATAAAATAATGCTCTCATATAATATGCTTTTATGCAAAATGTTGTCAAGCTAGCCCCACCTATATAAAGCCTTGCATACTCCTTGGTGTCACTTTTTTTTTGGTTTATGGCGGGTAAGTCTAGCCGAGTACATTCGTACTCTGGGTTTATTCCCACTTGTTGCGGGTTGTGATGTATCATGATTCTTGCAAGAATTGGATGGCTCCTACCATAGCGGTGGAGTATGATCATGGGCATGATCCTTCTTATATCTCTTGTCTCTAATGCTTTTGTTGGAATTGACCTTGGTACTGGCATGTATTTAAATATCAAGTTTCAAATTACTTTGCTTTTCGCTACTTTTAAACTTATGTTATAATAATTATTTTGCACTCGATGTATATTGAATTACTTGTGAAAAGGATGTAACATTTGACTTGTTTTGTTGAATCAGTACCATCTTGGCTTATATGTTGGTTGGTTTAAAGTCCTTCGTGATTTCAGTGGACTACCGGGATTATATGGGCTCAAGTGTGAAAATTTAGTCACTTCGGTGATTGTTTTTATACTTGTGCTCTTATAATTTGGATGGTTACATTACAGCTGGCATCGAGCAAGATTCAACATTAAACATGTCAATTTGTGTATTTAAAATAAAAGCTTTTTGTTTGCCAAACATTAGTTTCTACAAAACTATTAGCTATATGTATGTAGGTGTGTTCAAATCTAAATTTCAAAACTTAAATATGCCAATAGTCAAATCCTTTATGCCCAAATAAGGACTCTTAGGTGGCTTATATAAGTACTAACTTGGGGGTTTTAATTTTTGTATCTACGCCAGGCCAAGGTATGTATGTTTGATGACCGCACTACGGCTACCCCGTGGTCAAATGGTGGAGGTAGCCCCATATATGAATTAGCCATATGTGTGCATTAGAAGGGTGAGATATGAGAGCATGATCGTCCAACCGGCGGTCTAGGGAAGTGCTAGATTGTGATATTAGAATAATTGTCATGTCAAAACCATGCAATTATGAAAGTATTTAATTGTGGGTATATCTGCCGGGTAGTTGTGGTACTGAAGCAAGTGTGTTGGGGCACACTTGTGGAAAGTATTTAGCTTTACTGCTTTCACTTAATTTTGTTGTTTGTGAGATATTGGGGAATTGTTGGGCTGCAATGAAATTTTCTGTAGGTACGCTAACCACGAATGCGTAGAGTAAATATACATGACGACTAGTTATATATCGAGAGCGCGTGTTATGCCACCGACATAGAACGTGATTGCCACCTCAGGCTGGTAAATCTGTGAGGACGAATAGGACGAAGCATGCATCATCATGATTGTTGCTTTGCACATAACTATGCTCCTCTCACCTTTGTTTCCAATAATAAGTAACTTGTGATTGATGAAATGTTACTATCTTTTCTCTGTATGGAGTTAGACAATAATACTATTATCTATGATTGTTGAATTGGAATGTTTAAAGATGGTGTGTGCATAGCTTTGTCTTGTATGATTGCTTTTAATGAAATTGCATAACAAGTTGGTGGTGGCTGAAAATTTGACCTTTTGAAACTAAAACATGTAGTGATACCTTGATAGGAGCCGATACTTGCTTATTTGAATCTAATATCATGTTCTCTCTTTTAAGTTATCTTCACATTAGTTCCATAGCTATATGTATGTGAAAGCTTGTTAGTGAATGAATGTATAGATTTTTTCTTGTGATGCTTCTAATGTCCATTAATTAAGTAAAAACATTGCTTAGTTTTGATAGAAAGAGTTGAGGTTACAAACTTGACCTTGGGTGTTCTTTAGTTTTTGCCTAGTGGTGAATATTTTGCTTCATCAAGCTTTTGCCAAAGTTACTTTGGATTTTACTTAAATAATTAGGACCCTCATGTTTATCCTACCTTATGAGTAAACTAAAATACTATGATTTAAGTTAATAATAATTGTTGCTACTAGAATAATATGTTTTGAATAATCTTTTGTTAATAAAACAATGGAAAAACATTTTTTGGTGTGTTTTGAACTTGATGGCTATTAGGATAGTTTCTGTGGTACCCATATTTTCATAGTGATAACAGTGTTTTCTATGAATGTGGTCAAAATGAAAGTTTATCTAACTTATTTATCTTTCTTTTCCTAAAATTTTATGATTTTAGGACTGATGGTTTAGGAGTTATAGATTTTTGAATGTTGCTATCCAGTTTTGCATATCCTTTAGGACAGATCTGAATGTTTGATTTGTTTGACCTATATGCTTTAAGAATCATGTTTTGGCATTAATAGAAAAAGTTTAGAACTTTTGTTAAACTTTTCCAAAATGTCTTTGATCATTATTTTTGGTTGTCTAAATCTCCTTTTGTGAGCTTGTAAAAAAGCGGAAAGACAGAATCTGTCCAAATCTGGACAGAGGTGTCTTCTTTGCATTATTGGTCTTGCTAGCTGTAGAATTATCTTAATATGATAACAAGAAAGTTTTAGACAACTTAATAATCTTTCTATCAAGTTAAGAATCACACTCATGGGATCCCTAAAACTCTAGTTATGTATCTTTAGTTCATGTCGGTTTTCTATGCAAGTTGATGCAAACCTAAATGTTTGGTCATGTTAACTTGTGGGATAGTTTTTGATATAAATAACCAAGTTGGGGTAAACTTCCTAAGCCTTCAAAAAAAAAAAAAAAAAAAAGTTTAGGATCACCTTTGTTTGATGCCTACAACTTTAGTTTTGATTGAAATGCATGTGTTGCTATGTTACTATATGTCTTAGTTGTATAGAGCTGCATGATAGTTTTTTTCATTCTTGTTAACTTGGTGTTTGCTCTAGGTGTTTGCTAGCCTTGCATGGGACTTTCTAAAATGCTAGTTCTTGTGTGGTATGTCTATGTGTCCTTGGTGTAGCCATAACCAAAATCCTTTGAATTCTTTGCTACCTTTCTTACAAATCATCATGTACCTAAAAGACTTGGCTTTATCCACATGCTTAGTAGCACCTCTTGCATCATGGTTGATCTTTGTAATTAGGTCAATGTGTTGCCTAGTTACATAGGAATGTGCTTTTTATGAGTGTGCTTTTTGCTTTGAATGGTTGCTTAAAGCCCATTTGTATTTCTCAAGTGCTTGTTAAGCTGTCATGTTTGTGTGGATACTTGTTGTCTAACTAGTGCCATAGTCGTAGCCACGTTTGTCCTCGGTGAGCATATGAGTGTCGAATAGATTGTCTTAGAACAATGCTCCTGTCATGATAATCGCATGGTTGTCATCTTCGATTAAGTTCTCCATCCTAGCTAGGAACCTATGCCTATAGACATGGTTGTTAACCTTTGAGTTTTATATTGTAAAATTTGTAACCATGCCTATATTCAAACCTTAGGCCCCTAAGCTAGACCCTTGATGTTTGCGTATAGCATAGATGTGCACCCATGGTGAAGGTCCTAGTTTGTTTGACCAAACCAGTTGAGCTTTCATTAGTGCCATCCCTTGACCATGATGGTTTCTTCCTAGAGGTGAGGACCCTTGTGTGATTTACCAACCCCTGTAATATCTTGCTAAAGGCCAGCCCTTGACCTTGGTTGCTTTTCGCTAGTTGTAGAGACCATGACAAAATCTAAGTTGGACCTTTTAGTTTTCTATCCTTTTTGATGATATGGTATGACGTTAATCCCTCATTTGTTTGATCTTGAAATCTTTTGCTTGAAAACCATGTAGTTATCGTATCAATTCCATCTCTAATTGGTATGTCAAGTTGTTGTCTTGGAAGTTTACTCAATTCATCTTGATGCTCCAAGATCTTTATATGTCCAACATTCTTGGTTATATCGGTTTTGCCCTTAGAGTTTGTTCCATTCATCTCCAACATTTCTAATTCTCGAGATGTTTATCAATCTTGATCTCATGATCTTATTTACCATGACCAAGTCTCATGTTAATCATTTACTTAATAGTTCCTTGGTGGACGTAAGGTGTGCATGAAAATAAAGCAAGAATCTCATGTTCAGTTGTCTTTGGCGGTTAATCCATGTTTTTTCGGTGCCGTGTTTTGACCTTCGAATCACACCCTTGTTGACTCCAAATCTTGTGACTACTCTTGCTAGCTATCCCTCCCTCGATCGATGCTTGTTCTTATGATCAAATTTGTGCCATTGAAGTTTCCCTTTGGGTATAAGTTCAGTAGTGGTGTTACGATTAGCATTCTATGGTGCCGTGATGATACGAGAGCCTCCCGTGGGTGCACACACAAGGTTGTGCTGCTCGGCACACATTGGTATCTAGGTTGCTAGTCATAATCCATTGCAGAAATTATACCGTTGAGATATATCTTTGTGATCTTTCCCTTGGTTATCTTCTTGTAACTTATCAGAGGATTCATATATCCACAACCCAATTGTGCTCCATGAGATTTCCCATTGGTTGTAGGCTTTGTAATGAGGTTATGATCAAGAACTAATGGTGCCACGACGAAACTGAGGGCAACCTATGAATTGCAACCATACGGTTATCTTTGCTTTCCAAAGACGTGTGGGTATCATGGTTTTAGTCATGATCCATTATGGAACCACACCGATAAGTTGTCCTATTATGAGTTTTTTTTTCCTTGGTTATCCTTCTGTTTCATCCTAATGCCCTCATCAAGCTTGGTGTTGTAGCACTTCCTTCTGAAGTCGCAAAGAGGATGACCTTTGAAGAACAAGTCAGTGACATAAAACATTAACGGGTTGCAAGAGAAAATAGACAAAGGACCTTGCTTGACCCTCTTTGGAAACAATGGTAACCCTATCCTGCATCACTGGTACCATCTAATGGGTTAAAAGGACTAACCACACTTAAAGTTGGATTAGTTATTAGTTATCGAAAGACCAATGGACATGTATGTTCTTTACAAGTCACCTGGTGCTGATGCCTTCCCACTAATTTCCCGAGTCACTTGAAGTCTACACATACCATTAAAATCAACCCCTCTCATCTTTGTGACCCCTTTTTTCTACGGACTTTGATGGTGATTGTCGGTGATGGAATCAACTACAAGTTCTTGTTGTACAAGTTGAAGCCTTAGAGACTCTTTAGTGTTGAGAAACAACTATTGTTAGTTACCCAAAGGAAGAATAAATCTTCAACTAGTAAACATGTCAGTCTCTTTCAAATCTTGGACAAACTCTATCTTGGACAATCACACCGATAGAGGAAGATACTTTATCAACTTGAAGAGTATTCAATACCAGTCCCTTATCCTTGAGTAATCAAGGTGTCCTAAGCTGTAGACTGCCATGGGTGCAATCAAAGACCATTTGAGAAGTGTTTGACAGCATAAATAGAATTATGTTTTGAGTATTGCTTGATCCTAACAGATGATGCCTTAATGACAATAATAACTCATTCAAACTAGTAATGGTGCGGTTCAAGTCAATCAACCCTACTGTACAACTGTGCTAGGAAGTACAATTTGTTTCCAATTTGCTTGATAGCGAACTATTTCTCTAGTTTGGTGAATGTTTACAACCTTTGTTGCCCTCAAAACCTTGCTGTTGTCCTTCTTCAGCAGTAGGTGTCAAATTGCTCACTATCCTTTGATACCCTCTTTGTGTTTTTAGCCCAGAGGTTGCATCCGATTCACCACATATAACTGTTACCACTGGGATGCAAGAGGTTTCCCTAACGAAGGACCGTCGAGAACGTGAAAGCCAACGAAGTTAGCTATCACCTTCACCACTTACTTCATAGACCTAGGTGCTACAGTGTTGCTATCGAGAGAAAGAGAATTGCACACATGGAACCTTATGTAGTTTTCCATCGATTGGTATCTATGTGATGAGCCGTCACCAAAATCGTAGACCTCGTCTTTTGGTTAGCCGGTTTTCCCATCACCTCAGAGAATGTTATCTTGTCCTTGATCTAATTTTTGTTGAAAAGTTGCACTCAAGCCTTTTAGTAGAGGATTTCTTTTGAAACTTCATGAACTACATGTTTGATTATGACAAGTACCTTTAGGAGACTATAGTCCAGTGCAAAAAGTCTTCTACAGTCTAGTACAAAGTTTATATGGCCTATGCTATGTTCTCTATCCACGAGAAACTTGTGAGTAATTAGTTCATGAACCAAAAAAAAGATCTTCATGCATCAAGAATGATATATTGTGCTGTTTGGGATTCCTCCCAAAGTAACAACACTTCATAGAAGTCAATGAAAAAAAATTCTTCAGACAAAGAGTTACCTTCCAATGACGTGAAAGATCGAAAAGTTGTCCTGTTGCTAAAATTCATTCTCATCTCTTCCAAAGTGTGATGAGCATAACCACATGTTGGATAAGGTTGACAAATAAAGCTACCATTTTTGGTGCTTCATTGTTGAACCCTCAATACAACTAGTTGTGCTTATTATGGGGTTTGAGCATCTATATGCTTTCACCGTAGTTGTGAGTGGGTGACATATTCCTCTTCCCTTGAATACCTTTCATCCCGAATCTCGGGGACGAGATTCCTTTAAAGGGGGGAGGGCTGTAACACCCTAGGTGTTAGTCACTAGCTTAGCAACAAGATTGGACATAAGCAAGATTTGTTGAGTAATGATGATCTTGATCTCTATCTTACATTCATCTCCATCCATCTATAGTGACTATTGAAAAAGTTTGGTGGTGTTTGGAATCAATATGTCACATGAAATGATAAGTCATATCCTTGCTTGAATGGCTTTATCAAATACATGAGTACATGAAGTGTCAACCAAGCCATGCCATGTTGCCTAAACAACTCTACTTACACTCATGAACAAAAGTCATGAAGGGTTCATATTGAGCAAGTATCCCAAAAATGTTTCTAAGTGATGTTTGACCTATGTTAACCCTAGAGCACTTTTGTTTGATCGTTTAAAAAGTGCAGCTTAGAGAGTATATGTGATGGTGCACCCTTAATCAAAGTTATAGATAATTTTATAAGGAACAAACTTTGTTTGAGGTCCAAGTCATGAAAATGTGCGCAACATGCTCAAAAGGGGTGCTCAACGAATCAGACTGGAGGGCTGTTTTAGAGTTTCAAAATAATTCTAAAGTTGAAATCAAGGTCCACGACGTTGACGTCTCGCGTTCTCAAGTTTTTTGCTAAACATCTTGAGTTGGACCCAAAAATAAAAGTTGAAGGTAATTCATTGAGAAAGAGCATGCCAAAATTTGGCATCCATCCGACTGCGTTTGACATGGTTTGACATCCTTTTTTGACTGGTTTTTAGGTCGCTGACAGCAGCAATTTCAACATTGTGCTGTTTATCTCACTAAACCATGGCACTAATGACTAGGCACCCTTAACCATTGTTGTAGAGCATCATCAGATCAGCAACTTTGCTATTTGGCCCATTTGCTGATTCGGCCTGTAGCCAGCCCAAAACCGACCTCCAGTCGCGCACGCCACGTGCTCGATGTCGGGCCCCAGTGGGCGCGTGTCCCTCGCGCATGGCTGCCGCGCGCCCTCGCTGTCGACGCGTGCCCCGCACCCCTGTCAGCCCTGCGCCGTTTTGGGACGCCGCGACGAGCCTCCTCATTCGCTCCTCCACTCTCTGGCTCGCTCTCCATCTCCTTCCTCACTCCCTCGCCTTCCCCTCGCGCTGGAACGCGCTCCGCCATGGATGGCCGAGCTCAAGCTCTCTAGCCATCCGCCGTTCCTTGTTCCCCGTCCTTCCTCTTGCCTGCTACTCGATTGGGACGGCACCAGAGCGCCCTCAGTTGCTTCCCTCGCCTCCCAGCTCTCCCTTCCTCGCTTTGCTCCGCTTGAATGCGAGAACGGTGAGCTTCAGTGCACAACCACCATGGACAGCAAGCGGAGCTCACCGCCGTCGCTCGTTCTCGCCCCTGCGTGCCTCCTCATCCTCCACCTTGTGCGCCACCATCTTCTCCAACTCACGCCGCACCTCCTGCGCTTCTTCCTCGGTCGCGAGTCGCGCCGGAGCGCTGTGCGGTCGTGCCGCCGTCGCCACGGGCTGCTGGTGCGCGCGGCTGGGCCATGCCGGGCCGTCTCCGGCCCCACCGAGTCTACTCCAAGAGTGCACATCGGCTCCCCGCTGGTCCCCGACCTTCCCCGCCTTCGACGTGCCGCCGGTTAAAATCGCGGGCTCAGCCGCATCCTCTGCTTCAACTCGCGACCAGGGAATAGTGCAGCAATTCGAGTTAAGTCAGGGGGTTTTCTGCGAAGTCCGTGACTCAGATGAATAGTACCGCACAGTGTGTTTTTCTTTTTCGTTTTTTTTTTTTTTTGCATAAATCCAGCTGAAAGTTTATAAATTCGTAATAAATCACAAAAAAATCATAAAATAGCAAATAAGGACTTTTTGGAATCCTTGTGAGTAGATCTATCCAGTGGTATAATAATATTGCATGATTTTAGTATAAAGTTTGTGCAGTAAAAATAGAGTTTTGCCTATCTAGGGTTTGTTCTTGTTTATTTCATATCTACTGTTGTAGTGCTCCATTTAATGTAAAATTTGAATGGTAGTCTACTGATGCTATGTGTGTGCTGTGATAAAAATTTGAGGTTCATTGGATGCAGTTTGATTGAGTTATTGATTTATCTTGCTTGATGCCTAGGAATTGGATTTAATTGATTAATAATTTAAATAAAAATATAAAAATGGAAAAGGTGGTTCCTCTGTATTTTTATATGATATTGTTGTGGCCTGTGGAAACTCTAACATGACCATATGTTTACAGAAAAGGTTGAGTTTTAGATTTGTCTTGCTCTCACATGGTTTATTGCTGTAGCAATTTGTCTTTTTCGTAGAGATTGTTATACTTATTAAAATGCTATGAAATTTGAGCAGTAGTCTTTTTGGGGTGTATGTAATCTACTATAATTTTATTAGAATTTATTGAGCACTTTTGATATGATGTTCCATATATGCTCCTTATTCCACCTTAGTTATCTAAATAAATAGAAAAGTGCATGAAAATAATTTATTTAGGAATGGCCACTATGTTTTCTAGTGTTTATTTAATATACGTTAACTGTTGGTAACTTTGGTTTTGTCAAATTGATGTTTGAAATATAAGTGAAATATTATTTGCTTTATTTATTCAATTCTAGCTCTTTCAGGACAGGTTTTGGCATTAGGATGATTTCACATTGATAATGATGTTTTCTGTAAAACTTGTGAATACAAAAGTTGTAGATAACTTATATATCTAGCTTGTGCTAAATTTTCATAGTCATAGACTTTATAGTTTGTGAGTTATAGCTATGTATTGTTCAGCTTCAGAAATAGCTGCTCTCTGCAATTATCTGACCTGATTGGAGAAATTGAATTGTTTGGCTATGTTAGAGGTTGAATCATACTGAGAAGATTAAAGGTGATCTGTAGGCAATTTTATAAGCTTTCTAGATTGTCTTGTTGCATATCGTTTGAATGTGTATACCTTTAGTTATGATTAAAACATGCCACCACTGTTTGTAGTCCGGAAATTGATTGATTCTAGTTATAGTGTTGCTTTGTGAGAAGCTAAGTGTGGCTTGTGCCTTGGATGATAGTTAAGTTAGTACACCTGAGACCTTGTGATATTTGATTCAGGTTTGATATACTCATTATCTCCATGTTTGGCTTGATGTGGGTAGCTTGCTCTCTAAATGCTCCTATCATATGGTGTGACTATGCTTGTCTTGTTTGTGTATGTGATGCATCATCTATTGCATTCCCATGTATTCATACACTTGCATCTTGCATCTCATTTAGGTACGTTAGATGAACTACGTGATGGACGAGATGTTAGAGCTAAACCCGAAGACGGTGTTTGGTGGACTTATCCTGAAGATGGAACAGAGATGCTCGCCAAGCGAGTACCATCTAACAACACTGACTTGAGTCATATTCCAGGCAAGCCCCGGAGCATTTTAAGTCTCCCACTTTTTATAAAATGCACTTGAGTACTTTATGCTGTTTATTGCATTAAGTTAGGAGTTGGTTGAAGATGTTGCTGCATTTATCCTATCCTTGTCCAGTATATATGTTATATCCTGAATCCCATGTCTTAGGTTAGGAGCGATGAAAATGCTTAGTCTTGCTTAGACCGGTAGAAGTCGGGTGATATCCTGTCATCCGCGAGTTATAGGTGGTTACTCTTTGGTTACTTGTCGGCTTTATGTGTTATCATGGAAATGAACCGTGTGCTAATCAAAAAGAAGACCGGGGCGGGGGGTGGACCCGTCCGAGTCGATTAAGGACCGGAGTCGTTGTTTCACTCTTGGTCATGTTGAACGCAGCCTAACACATAGTTGGCCCGGCCCCGTGTGTGCCAAGTGGCCGCAAAAGCTCGGTAGCTCAACTCAAGACGGATAACCCGGGAGACGGTTGGGCAATTCGGCGGGATAGCGGCATACTAGACCAAGGGCAAGCATGTCTAACTGTCTGGCGTCGTCCTTGGGTTTGCATGACTTGAACATCCTGGCTATCCGACTTTCCGGTCTTGCCGACGTATAAATCGGGCCCGCTGGTCGCCGGGGCCCGTTGGTCAGCGCCTCTTGGTGCATGGACCCGTGCACCGAGCCCCTTAGGGTTTTCTATTTTCGATTTTCATTTTATTTCTTTTCCAGATTTGATGCTGATGTTGTTTAATTCATAACTTAAGCAAATAAAGTCCAAATTGAGTGATTCCAATTTTGCTAGGTTCCTGGAGATATCTAGTTTTTATTAAAAATATGAAACATGCCATGTTATGCAGTAGATTTTGTTTGATCTATTTATTTTGTTCTAGGCCTTGGAAAATAGTTTAATGCATAACTAATTATTAAGTGGTGCTAAAAATATGAAACCAGTGGGGTTAGCTTTGTTTTCACCTACTCTGTATAGGAAAAATATTGGTTGGCATGTACCCCTGTTTTACATGGCAGTTGCTGAATAAGTTAATTTTTATGCCTTGTTTGGTAATATAATTACCATGTTTTCTTTATGCATGTTCTTGAAGTGAAATTTGGAACATTGTATCTTGGTGCTATGATGATGTTAGGAAAATTTGTAAATCTGTTGTTTGATACTCTTCAAATGGATTTGCGAATTATCCATCTTTAAGCTTGTGTGGCTTGTTCTTTTGGTACAGGTAGTTGTACTTAGAATTTTAAGGTGAAATTTAAACTGGGGTCCATGTGAGCTATAAGTAGTCTACTGTAATTTTTATAGAATTTTCTGGGTAGTTTTACTATGTGCTCTTTTGTGCCCTTAAATAATGAAATAAATTGAAAAGGGTACTTTAATTAATGTTTTAGGATGGCTTGTTAGATTTTCTGTTAATCATTAGTCATACTTTAACTTTTGGTCAGGTTGGGTGAGCTTGAATTGTAAGTTTGAACATGAGTAAATAATTAATTCTCCAATTTAAGCTTTTCTGGACAGCTGGCGATACTTTTGGTGTTGCATAGCTTAGATGGTGTTTTTGGACTTTGTGATCAATAGAAAAGTGGTAGATAATTTCATTATCTAGTTTCTGTTAAAATTTGAAAGCATTTGGTGGAGTAGTTTAATAGTTATGGTATTATCTTGTGAGGTTCCAGAGAAAGGGTTCCTCTCTGGAATTTCTGGACAGATCTGGGAAAGCTGATTGTTTGACATTTTTGGATTGCGAATCTGTCTGTAATGTCTAAATAAGAGTTGTAGACAATTTCATGAGCTTTCCAGAATGTCCTCATACATGTCAATTGGATTTATAGAACTCCAGTTACAGTTACTTCTTTTAGCTGCTCTCTGTAGGACAGAAATCCTGAAATGTGCTTGCTTTGAATACTTGCCTTTGTGTGTGTGACTTATATCTTGTAGATGCTTTGCTAATTTATACACGTGATTAGGTGCAGGTTGTATGTCCTTAACTGATGATGAAAAGTTATACCTTGACTTGCTTGGTGAGTGTTCAATCTTGTTTAGAAAGGAGATATGCACCTACTCTGTAACTTAAAGTGATTTGAATAGAGTCATCACCTCAGCTAGAGGGTTTAGGGTTGTTGCTGTTATTTACTCTCTACTTAGTCATCCTTTGCATCCATTATGCTCATTATGCATTGCATTCAATAGGTTCACCGAAGGGGGTGACGGTCTTGGAGTTCGGGGACCTGCAGCAGGAGCACCAGGAGGAGGAGCAAGGGGGAACAGCCGGCGAAAGCAACTCCGTCGGAGAAGAAGAACTAACTGAGTGCCCCAATCACGAGCCTGCAACCTTTGTGAAAGGCAAGCCCCGGAGCATATTAAGCCTCCCACTTTTTATAAAATGCACTTGAGTACTTTATGCTGTTTATTGCATTAAGTTTAGGAGTTGGTTGAAGATGTTGCTGCATTTATCCTATCCTTGTCCAGTATATATGTTATATCCTGAATCCCATGTCTTAGGTTAGGAGCGATGAAAATGCTTAGTCTTGCTTAGACCGGTAGAAGTCGGGTGATATCATGTCATCCGCGAGTTATAGGTGGTTACTCTTTGGTTACCGTCGGCTTTATGTGTTATCATGGAAATGAACCGTGTGCTAATCAAAAAGAAGACCGGGCAGGGGCAGTGGACCCGTCTGAGTCGATTAAGGACTGGAGTCGTTGTTTCACTCTTGGTCATGTTGAACGCAGCCTAACACATAGTTGGCCCGGCCCTGTGTGCCAAGTGGCCGCGATGGCTTCGGTAGCTCAACTCAAGGCGGGATAACCCGGGAGACGGTTGGGCAATTCGCGGGATAGTGGCATACTAAACCAAGGGCAAGCATGTCTAACTGTCCTGGCGTCGTCCTTGGGTTTGCATGACTTGAACATCCTGGCTATCCGACTTTCCGGTCTTGCCGACGTATAAATCGGGCCCGGACCTGAGTTGTACGAAGAGTAACCTAAGGCGACTCTGATCCAGTCTGCCTGGGTGTGTGTTGGGAATACCCCCTGAGCTCAGTTGAAATCGATTCGAATCGCCGTCTCTCCCGGATAGTGAGAACTTGACCTTGCCTGGCAATCGTAGATCTCACTAAAATAATTATGGTTCAAGTATGATGTTGTTATGGTTGAAAGCTGTACTAAATTGGATATGGTTATTAATGCTTGTTATAAATAAGTGTTTGCTTAGTACAGGACACATTTAGATGGAAGGTAAAATAATTTAAGCTGCTGCTAGTATAATTAATTATTCATCAATTATCGCTTGTACTTTTATGCAAAATGTTGTCAAGCTAGCTCCACTTATATTTCAGCCTGCATAATCCTTGGTGTCATTTTATTTCTGATTTATGACGGGTAAGTCTAGCTGAGTACATCCTCGTACTCAGGGTTTATTCCCTCTGGTTGCAGATGATATCCTTTATACAGGCTATTGCTTGGTATGTCTTCACCCTGCTGGGGATGAGGACTAGATCTCGGGCAAAGATCGTTTCCTTTATCTTCCCATATGCTTTTGGGGGATGACTATGGATCTGGCATGTATCTGAACTAAGTGTGTGTTCTTGAATGTTTTCAAAAGCGTGTTGCTTTTTACGATCGCAAACTGGTGTTGTAATAACTAAGTATGTCTATGCTATGTCACTTGTGAACTATTTGGGAACTCGATGTAACGGATGGTGAATTATGTTAAGTTGCGTTCGATCTTGGCTTGTATGTTTTGTTGGTTTAAAATCCTTCGAGATTTCGGACTACCGGGATTATATGGGCTCAAGTGTGAAATTAATCACGTCGGTGAGAGTTTTATACTTGTGCTCCTATAATTTGGTCGGTTCTGTTACAGCTGGTATCATTTAGCGTTGCCATTCACACGTTACAACATTTCACAAATAGTTCGACAACATCAGAGTGCGGAAATAAAGTTATTACAAACCACGTTCCTCAAATCCAAGTAGTGGAAAACAAATAGTTTTAAAAACTCAACCCACACACACTTAGGTTTAATATAGTGCCAGCCTGATGATCAATCCGCAAAAGCAAGTGGGAAGAGTAGTAAGAACGACCACACCCCTTTGGTGCTTAATCCACTGGATATAAGCAGGTTTCGCAATACCCGTGGTAGGTATGGCCATCTGCACAAACAACAAGCGGGAAAAACCCTGAGTACGAGAAGCATGACATCTTGTCTTTGGCTGGCCTTGTCTTCCAGCTTCTTCATGAGCAGATCTATCTTGGCAGACAGCATGTCTACATCCTTAAGCTGGTGCATTCCTCTATTCCTCTTGCGGGTCGTTTGGCGCTCATCACTCCAATCTTGATTGGAGGCCATCTTCTCCATAAGAGCAGTAGCCTGTGGTATGGTTAGTAACATAAATGCACCTCCAGCAGCAGTATCAACATTGTTACGGGTGCTGTTGGTGAGCCCGTGATAGAAAATCTGCATAAGGAGCCAATTCTCCATCCCATGATGAGGACATTCTGATATGTAGTCTTGAAAGCGTTCCCATGCCTCAGGGACTGACTCATCATGTTGTTGCTGGAAACTTGAAATCTTCCCCCTTAGGGCACTTGTCTTACCCATACGAAAGAACCTTGACAGAAAAGCTGTGGAGCACTTGTCCCAAGTTGTATGATTGTCTTTGTTGGCGTACAACTATTGCTTTGCCTTTTCCAACAGTGAGAACGGGAACAGACGTAGCAGGACGGTGTCTCTTGGTACATCCTTCATCTTGAAAGTGCTACAAATCTCTAGGAAGTGTTGGAGATGAGCACTTGCATCTTCGTGTGCTTTTCCACAGAACAAGTTGGCTTGCACCATGGTGATAAGAGCTGGCTTGAGCTCGAATCCATTCTCCCCAACTTCGACGTTAGGTCCAATGCGGATGTTGTTGGTGGTTGGAGCGAAGAACTCGCGCAGTGACTTATCAGCCATTTCCTCAAAAACAGGTGCTAAGTTGCCTTCTTCTTGCTCTTCTTCTTCACTTATAGGAGCTTGCTCCTCCAAAGAACGAACCTCAGCAATGGGTGTCTTTGATGGAGATTTAAAAATATTCCTCACTTGCTGGAATTTCCTTCTTCAAAAGAGTTTCTCTGGATTTTCAACGTAGTTATCTGGCAGATCAAAACCACTCATTCATTACCCTGCATAAGATATCACAAAGATAGAAAGCACAAGGGTAAGCCTGCATTGAGTGGGGGTCTATGGTTTCCTCTATCTCATTAGTTTGTTAGGTCTATTGCTATCCCTTTATTCACCAATTGCCTTCCCCGGCAACGGCGCCAAAAATGTTTGTTGACACCTCTTAATGTTATTTCTAGCAACGGCGCCAAAATGCTTATAAATAGAGCATCGCTACTAGAGTGCCAATTTGTCATCCCCAGCATAACATGGGATCGAGGCTGGATCCATCTTTCCTGGATCATGTGAAGAGAAAGTTCATTCCTGCGGCGACAAAGCATCGTCTGAGTGTGGGTCAAGATCTCATAATTTGTCCGTGCAATAGCTGTAAGAATTTGCTGGCACATGGCGAGAGCGTGGTGCAATCTCACTTGGTGTGGTTTGGTTTCGTCAAGGATTATAAGGTCTAGAAGTATCACGGTGAAGCAAATCCAAGTGCCACCACTCGCTCATCTAGAGGAAACAAGTCATCGATAACAACGGCAGAGGCGGTGAATTGACAGAGGAAATGGAGAACAATCTGAAGTATCAGCAGCCAAAGCATCAGCCAGTGGTGACAATGATGTGCATCGTGATTACATCACGATTAAAGATCTGCTACAGGCAGAGAATGACACTGCAGATGATGATGGTAGTAATCCAGCGGAGGTGTTGGACCCCGAAGATGTGGACCTCTTCGATAGAATCGCTAACTGCCAAAACCAGGATGACATCTTGTTTGGGAATCCTAAGTGGCTAGAGAACTTCAGGGAGATAAAGCAAGCGGCAATAGATCCCCTGTACATTGGTTGTCCGAAGCATTGGACGGCGTTACCTTTCCATCTTCAGATGCTTATGCTCAAGGCTCACCATGGGTGGTCTGACACTAGCTTCAACGATCTGTTACGTATCCTCGCTGACACAATTCCCGGAGGGTAACAAGGTGCCCGCCAATACCTATCGGGCAAAGAAGCTGATCAAGCCAGTGGCGATGAAACTTAAAAAGTTCCATGCTTGTCCAAACCGTTGTATTTTATATCGGGGCCAGTATAAGAACTTGCAGAGCTGTCTTCGCTGCGGAGCGAGCCGTTACAAGAGGAATGCTAGTTGTCAGACGGACGCCTCTGACGACGGACCCACCTCAAGAGGGCCAAAGAAGAAGATGAAGATGACAAAGAAGTAGGCCCCACCTCCAGAGGACGAGGAAGAAGAGGGTTATATGAGTAGAAAAAGTCCCGCCCTATCCATGTGGTACTTGCCCGTGATCGATCACCTGCGTGCGCTATTCAGGAACCCGGATGATGCCAAGCTCATGTCTTGGCATGCATCAGCCGAACGCACGAAGGGTGATGGCAAGCTTCGACACCCCTCTGATGGCAAGCAATGGAAGCGTTTCAACGACAAGTTCCCGGAGTTTGGTGATGAGGCTAGGAACGTCAGGTTCGCGCTAAGTACCGATGGGATGAATCCGTTCGGTGACCTAAGTAGCTCGCACAGCACCTGGCCGGTCATCCTCACCATCTACAACTTACCTCCCCATCTATGTCACAAGCGCAGGTACTTATTTGGAATTTGGACCGGAGACGGTCTGTGTGAAAGTTGTTCTCACCATTTTATATAATAACAGCCCTCTTACGGATCTCTATCATAATAGATATCTTCTACTAATCATGCTTATATTTGGACCGAAGCAGCCTAGAAATGATATAGATGTCTTCCTAGAGCCATTTATGGAAGACATGCAGTTTCTATGGGAAAAGGGGGGGGGGGTCAAAATGATGGATGCGTTCCTAAAGAAGGATTTCACTCGGAAGGCCATCATATTTGTCACCATCACGGACTACTCTGGTCTTTTTTCACTGTCTGGGTAGATTAAAGGTAAGACCGGTTGCGTAGTTTGCATTGATGGTACCTGCTACACTTACATTACTGCATCCAAGAAGATGGTATACATGAGGAACAGACGATTCCTCTGTAGAAAGCATAGATACTGGAGACCTACGATGATCAATACTTTGACAACAAGGCCAAACCTCAAACTGACGAGCCGGAAAGGACAAGGTATGGGCAAGGTGTTTGACATGGTCAAGGGCATAAACATCGAGTTCGGAAAGAAGAAGAAGAAAGCGGGGAAAGATGGTCCAAAGCCTAGCAGTAAGAAGAGGAAGTGAGATGCAGAGGAGGAAGAAGGCGAGCCTATCCTGGCCCTCATTCCTTTCAAGAAGCAGTCTTGTTTCTTCAAGTACCTATCATACTGGAAGGAACTAGATACGCCCCATGCCATCGACTGCATGCACCTGGAGAAGAATGTGTTTGAGAGCACGATAGGAATCCTGCTTGACATCAAGAAAAAGACAAAGGATGGTCTCAAGTCTCATCAGGATTTGGTCAACATGGGCATCAGGCCTGAAATTCAACCGACACCAGCTACGCAGAGTGGGAAAGTTGACCTCCCGGGGGTGAGCTACAACCTGACATTGGATGAGAGAAGGGCTATGTGCTAGTCGCTCAGGACAGTCAAGGTGCTGACCAGTTTTTCTTCCAACATCAAGAGCCTTGTCTCCATGAAAGACCTCACTCTTACCAACTTCAACTCACATGACTGCCATGTCATGCTTACGGTGTTCCTTCCAATTATGATCAGATGTATCAGTCTAGAGTATGTTAAGATGGTAATAACACGCACGTGCTACTTCTTTAACCAGATTACACAGAAGGTCATCGATGAAGCTGAGCTGCCTGGCCTAAAACAATTCATTGCAGAAACTCTTTGTCAGCTCGAGATGTGCTTCCCACTCTCTTTCTTTGATATTATGCCACACCTGATGATGCACATGGTTGATCAGATACAGGAACTAGGCCCAATGTACCTTCATCAGATGTGGATGTACGAGCGGTTCATGTCGACCCTCAATAGATATGTGCATAATCGTGCTTACCCGGAGGGCTCTATGATTGAGGCATACACAATGGAGGAGGCCATTAACTGGCTCACCAAATACATTAGGGACAGAAGAGCGATTGGGTTGCCCGTCCCTTTCAATGTAGGTAGAACCTCAGGCGGTCACATAACGATAACCGCCTCGGTTAACATGTATTAACCGAGGCAGTTATCATAATTTGACCGCCTCGATTAATGTGTTAACCGAGGCAGTTTCCCAACCACCTCGATTAAGGCCACGATTAACCGTGACCTTATCTTCGAGGTGGTTAGGAAACCGCCTCGGTTAACCAAAAAATCACCTCGGTTAAGTTTTCTGTAGTAGTGGAACTTTTTGTAGTAGTTTAGATGATAGAAGGTTAGTAAACATTTTGTTATTTTTAGAGGCCTGTGTTGACAAGGTTGAGAAACGTTTCTACATCTATCTATATAAATCTATTTTAACCTCTAAAAAATATCAACACCCATGTATCAACACCCGGCAATCCCTCTTTTTCTCTGTCCTAGAAGTTCTGTTTGGGGGTGCAATTTCTAGCCCTGTGTTTTTGGGCCGGCTGTTTTGTCATTGCTCAAGCTTCAATTTGTGTTACATCTTTTCCGTTATCTTCCCACTCATATGAGATTTTATCAAGATATTCTTGTCACCAATAGTTGGGTTATATATTGTTGGTATAAATTAACTACACTCCTTTAAATAAGATTTAAGTAAGATTATCCGCAAGCGCACAGATATCATACCAGTGTCACATTTTACCTGGAGGTTTTAAATATCGTATCCACAGGGAACAGTTGTGATGATGACAAAGTCTATAGTCTTAACCCTACAATTAGGCTAGATAATATCAAGAAAGAGGAGATAGCATAATGATATCTTGTTCCGACTACCGGTAAGCTTTGAATAATACCGTTCTAACTGGGCAGTAACCTAATAGGAGAAGAAACAGAGTAATCTCCTACCGGCACTTCTGGGGGACGCCTATCAATCCTATCTACGGGAAGTGGACTACAGAGGAATCAACGCAGCTATAAAGTCACTTACGTGAACTACCACTATCCGGCAAATCAGGGGACATCCACAAGCAATCATAGCCCAGACACCACGTCTACACTACGAATTACTACTTCAATCAAGTAATTACCAAGACCAAAGCACTCAGTATGAGTTGCAAAACTAAGAACAATAAGAACAAATGCTTACTTGAATCGGAGTGTTGAATACAAAAGTACCTCAGAACGCAGCTCCGGGCGAGGGAGCTGAATCTAGAAGAATACAGCCACGAAGAAGCACCGACAGGCCAGAACACCACCAGAATCTCTACTCCTCTAGTCTATCTCTCCAATCTCTAAACAAGACTAGATCTAGATGAACTAGTCTCTCCTAATTGCTACATCTAGATGAACTAGAACTAGATGAACTAGAACTAGATCAACTAGAGGGACCCTAACCCTAATTATATAGAGAATATGAAGCACCGGGGTGTAGAATGCCTCTAGGAGGGGCCTTGGGGCGTCATTATATAGGCCGAGGTAGAGTAGGGGGCAAGGAACCACCACGTCATCGATCCGTACTACTAAATTTTAACCCTTGCGCAACGACGAGAAAGTGTTGCAATAGGTCCCATTTGGTTGCAAAAGCTACATCTTGCAACCGAATCGTGTTCGTTGCCAGTGGTTGCAACAAGTCGCGTTGCAATAAGATATTGCAACCGTTGTTAGATTAGCGTTGCAACTAATGAGGATTCTTGCCACCATAGATGTTCGTTGCCAGGCATGGCAATAGGAGGTTGTGACAACATTCACGGTCATGGCAATATAAGCACTTGCCACGCTCATCTCCGTGGTAAAAGATGGCACATGCAACAATCTATAGCGTAGTAATAGTGATATTTGCCACGAACAACATCGTTGCGATAGTCTATATTGCCACGCTAGAATTTTGTTGCGTAAGGTATTATTGCCACGATCGCTCTACCGTGGCAAGTACACCATTTGCAACGCAATGTGAATCATCGAGAGATCATATGTTATTGCCATGAGTATTGCGTCATGGCAAGAATATTATTTGCGACGCAATTGCATTCATTGCGAAAGATCATACATTGTTGCCACGCCACTACAGCGTGGCTAGAGTACTATTTGCCACGCAATTTTATTCGTTGCGAGACATTATATGCTATTGCCACAATGGTCATGTCATGGCAATAGTACCATTTGCCACATAATTTTATTCGTTGCCATAGATCCTATTGCCACGCATAGCAAGTCGTTGGGGTAATTTGTATTGCATTGCTAGTAGTATTTGATTTATGGTTTTATAAATCATCACGGCAAAAAAAAAAAAACCATAACAAAAGCGATTGCACTCACATATATTAATTATAATCAATCATTCAATAAGTTGACAAAACATTACAATAGTAGCTAAATAGCTAAAATAGTAAACGAGCATAAGTTCACTCATTATTTCTCAACTTTTTAAAACTTGCACCAATACAAGACTTTCTAACATTAATGCATCACTGTCATCGCCTCGGCCATGTCCTCGCCTCAGCCATGTCCTTGCTTGGTTATGAGGCTTCCACTCGAACCTTGTCTACCTACTGACCAAAAGAATAAGATTGGGATATTAGAAAAATATAGGTTTACTAGGTCATTACAAACTTGTATAGGATTCCATTCCAATAATAAGTCAATAAGGAATTATAGTATGCATCTAAAATCAAGAGCATGCAAGACTGAACTAAAAGGAAACAAATAGAACCTACTACAAGTCTATAAGTGTCATTCAGTTAGTTAAAACCTACAGGAGGAAGCCAATAGAACCTATACAATCTGAATACAACAACCAAGTTCTTCAGTTGTCATCCAGTTAGTCAAAACCTGTACCAAGGTATCTGAATTTTTTAAGGCAGCAGCAGCAATAGTACAGTTAGTCAAAACCTACAGGAGGAAGCCTATGAAATTCTCTACATCTTTCTAGTTATTTGTAAAATCAGATTCTACATTTAGCAAGGTCAAAAATTAGAAAAGCCAGCTGCTGTGCAGAGCAAGTTTCAGCAAGTATGATAAATGCATTTGCAACCATAACTCCCAATTATGCAGGGCTAAAACCATGAACTTTCATGACAACAAACATTTCTAAACCTTTACAACTTTAGTATTAGCAAGTATCACAAGGTAATTTACTACCTGGAATAATTCACCCAATCAGAACTGCACATTGTGCAGTTTTCAGCAAGTATGATAAATGCATTTCCAATATTTCCTCTAAATATTGTAGTTGTTACCTTCTTCTTTGTCTGACTTCTTGTTGCTCTATGCAGCAGCTGTTGCGAAGTGATATACTTCGGTACTACATTTGCATTGTTTTCATTGAAAAGATTTCTGCTAACAATATTATGATTGTTATTGCAGTGAGCAGGTGGTGGGGCATCTTTTTGTACGGTGACAACGCTTCCTGGATCAGTCTACAAACATGAAATTGTTCGATCTATGTTAGCCAGACTTTAAGGTACATAGCTCAAGATTACTTGGAATATAGTGCAATAATGTCATTACCTCTTGTAACCCATCTTCCTTTTCATTCCCATGTTGACATTGTTACTCTACACATAAAAATATTGAGCTAAAAGATTAGACATCAGAATTATAAGTTTATTCAAAGGATGAAGGATAAAAAATAACTCTGAAATTTTACTTGATTTATAGTTCCTTCTTTTTGTGCTGCGCTAGCATAAGAAGCAATTCTTCCTTCATTTCTTCTTTTTAGTGCTATCCTAGCATTTTCTAGATCCTCTTGCATCTTTCTCTTATTTTCTTCTTTCTCCCTTTCTCTTTCTGCAGCCTCGTGCGCAAGCTGCTCTTTCAGCTTCTCAACCTCTACTTCATAAGCAAGTCTCTTCTCTTTGGCTGCAGCTTCAACACGTGCATGCACTTCAAGGTTCTCTCTCATAAGTTCCCTGCGAGTTCGATACTTCACCATGTATCCATGCCCATGTACTTTGGCTGATTTGACTTGTGTGGTTTCTTTGTAGCATGACTGAAAAATCATGTTTTCCTCAAAAGAAGTAAGTGCTCGTGCACCAGGTTGTACCTCAATCTCACACATTTTGAAGGCAGCATTTTCCTAAATGAATTAACAGAATGCGTGTTACAGTTGATTGATACAACCTGCAACTATAGAAAATGCTTCAATAAAGATTTACTCACATATACTTGGGCTGACATAGTATTTGACCATTTGCCCTGTTTTGTATGAGTGGCCTTCCAAAGCTCAAGATCACTTGGCTCTGCACCAGTTTCTTTGTCCCTCTAGGATGCCAAAACATAAGTCAAATGGACATGATGGGGAAAGTAAATACTTGTTCAAGTCTGACATTCTCAATTTATTCAACAAGCATGGTAATAAATAATTAAGGTTGCTAATAGAGTACAAGTGTACACATACAGCAAGCAACTCGACTCAACATGTTTTGATAACTCCATTAGGAACCTTGATTTAAACTACTAAACTATCAAGCCAGATATTGACTATGCTAGATATATATGTATATTTAGCATAGAAATTCAGGAGGTATATTGAATATGATAAAAACTAAAAATTTAGAAGCATGTGCCCAAATAACTAAATGAAAGGATCGCTGCCAGCAAAACTGAAAGGATCTCTAATGCTAGTACTTTTTTTTGCCAAGAGTATAGAATCCTTGATTGCAGCAAACTTATAGAATCCTTGATTGCAGTTTATTTGAAACATGTTTTCTATAAATTAACACAAGTATTGCAGCATACAACAAAAGGACCAGATTAGAGTATGTAATGATTACCATCTCAAAGCTACACTGTGCGAAGGTTTTTGAACCCATCAAATGGTTGGTTTTTTGCTGTTGACGGTTGGAGGAGTTATGGCTGCTAACCTTCTGCACAATGACAACAAGTGGTATGTAAATATACAATTTTGGTTGATAAAGTTTGTTGGACAAAGTACAATTTACTAGGACTAACCTTGAATTCATCAGATGCAAAATACAATTGCAAGTAGTGCCACTCAACAAGGTCCACTTCTTCAGGCTTATTTCGTATTCTCTCAGCATAATTATTATAAGCCTTGTATGTGGCACTCAGAGTTGCTCGCCATCCTTTATACCGCTCCATTGCAATCTTCCATATTTTATCTTTTGCTTCATCTTTATCGGCAATGTTGGTGAAGTTCCATGTAAGCTGTTTACAATTGAAAAACAATGAAACATTTTTTGACCATTAATTTTATGCATGGCACAAGTAGCAGAAAAATAGTACACAGCATACCATCATTTCTTCTGCAATAAGATCTTTCACATCTTTATCTATATCCTTCCAACTATTTACTCCAATTAGTGGTGCCCATTTTTTTATATACCTCACAATCTCATCGACAAATGCACGTCTGTTAGGTCCAATTGGACTTCCTTTCAGTTCTGAAAATTTGATTGGTAGTTTTTGAGTGCGTTCCTTAACTCTCTTCGTGGTTACTGCCAATGCTTTACCAGTGCCACGACCTCTTTTCTTGTGCTGATTGGAGCCATCTCCTTGCAAAAAAGACAACAACGAACTTGAGCTGTTCTAGTTCTTAATTAAAACATGTGAACCCAATATTAAAAGTATATTAGTGATCACAAACCATTTCCCTGTTCCCTTTTCTTCCTTGCATGGCTTGGTCTATTTGAGGGTGGTGTTGCATTGCTCCGATTACTTTGATCGTCTTCAATTATAATGCCATCCATGTCACGATGCTCGACAATTGCCACTGCACACAGTTAAAAGCTTGAGGTCTAAAAAAAATTAGTAGTCAAATAAATTGGTTGAAAAAAAGGAAAAATAATTACTAATTTCTGAAATGTCCCCTTTCATCCTTAAATATTCCTTGTATGCGTGTCGATTGATTCATCCCTATTGTCGTCCTTCAAGTCTGGTAGTCACCAAAAACATATTAGACAAAGGTTAGTTTATATAAAGGTGCTAAGATTCTAAACACTACGAATAAATATGCTCAGCGACAAAAAAAGATGATATACCTTTGGATTTCTCTGGTGGCAGCTCCTTTAGCCAGTCCTTGTATGCATCAAATCGATCATCCATAAACGGATGCTCATCATCTTCAGGCTGCTCATTTGGTCCTAGCTGCTTCCTTGGGCGCTTCAGGGGCGTTATGCACACTTGCTGTGTTGTCTCTTGTTCCTCTGGCAGTACTAATCTGATTTCCTTCTCCTTCTCATTGTCTCGAACCATAATCGCTGCATGTTTGGTATAATCGATGGCCTGGAGACTGGCTACGTCTCTTCCACATCGCTTCTTGTAGTATAAAAAGTCCCGGACAGCATACCCAAGCTGGTCCTTTATGGACGTCAAGGTTGACAACTTAATATCAGCCCTATCTAGTTTGAACTTTACATACTCCCATTCTGGAAGTCCCTTTCCCTTCTTGCAATGAATATAAAGAGTCCAGATTTCACCTGTGCCACTGCATACATAGGACCATGGTTGAAAAATAAACATGTTAAAAAAGGTTTAGTATTACCCATTGCCACAATCTTAACTAAAGCAAGAATAGACATGTTCATCTTGAGAGCGGTCTTTTTTTCTCAGATCAACTATAGTTCAACAGATCTGAATTTAGCACAAATGTAGCATTCTTAAATTTCTCTGTCAAATCAAATCAACCAAAAGAAAGAAAGATTAATTTAGTCAGAAAGTTAACTGACAGTGAGTCACTGTGATCTTTAAATTGCTTCAAAGTTGTAGGGAAGCTATTACTGTTGTAGGGAAGATATTATCTTACTAGCAACAATGAATTGGCTACAATCATGTGTTCAGAAATAAGTGTGAAACACCATTATTTAAGTCCTCATGATGCACCATTTTTTAAGTCTGGAGGAATGCACTAAGTTTAACTGTATAACCCAGTTCAACTAGTACTATACGTGCTTGAGTAATATCAGTATATGCGTACTCATGAAACAAAATAGTCTTTCCACATCTCTCAGTGACATGCTTGTTAGTCCAAATATTTAAGACAGGATGGATTCAGTGAACCTATAAATCCTTTATGACAAAGAACTAGGTTACATGCAAAATATTGGCAAAACTGTGAATTCCTCATATCGTAAGCAGTTGGGGCCCTTCAGTTTAGTTAGAGAACTCAAAACAAATACTTGAATGAAAGAAATTTCAGATCCTACTCGAAAACTCAAAAGCCAGCATAAACCTAATATCAGGAAAAATTACAAAGTGGCGAAATATACCTGCTGCTGCTGAGGGTGTATGGACGAGATCCATGTTCATCTTCAATTAAGAGGGTGGCTTCAACATATGGATGGGTGCCCGAGGCGGTGGTGGTGTGTTGGACGGAGGGGGCGTCGGCAGTTGTGCCCCCGAGAAGGAAGGGACGCAGGGTAGCGGCGACGCCGGGCGGCGTCATGGCTGGAGGGGGCGACGAAGGCATGCTGGACGGAGGGGGGCGTCGGCCGCTGCGTCCTCGATGGCGGCAGTGCCATGGCCCTTACGACCGAGGGCAGAAAATTAGATCAAGATATGGGAGGGGATTGAGGGCATACGGAATAGGCAGGTGTATATCGCTTCTTTTTTTTGTTTGGGCGCCAAATTTGGCGGGGTGGGAAAAGGCCGGCAAATTTTAGGAGGGATTGGCGCGTGGCGTGGTTGCTTTAGTTTTTTTTTTTTATTTTTGAGTCAGGGCACCTAGGTATTGTTTTAGATTTTTTTTTTTAATTTTGCTGATTGACGTGAATTTTGCTGACACACGGATGGTTTTTGGATAACAATTTTTGCAAATATACATTAAATACCTTAGAATTTTACAAGGAGTGCGCTTCTTCTTTGCTCCACCACTTTCGCTAGACTCGCCAATCTCATCAGAATTTGTGACATTCTTCCACCTACTCTCACCACATGTTGGACATGTGTCCATATCTTCAAATGGCCCACGAAATAACACGCAGTCATTCACACAAGCATGGATCTTAATGTATGTGAGGCCAAGGTCACGGATAATCTTCCGTGCTTTCTCAAAAGTTTCTGGGATACAATGTCCTAGGGGGAACGCATCTGAATTAGTTCAAGTGCTTGCCCTGCTGAACTATTACTCCATCCAGCCATGCACTTAAGCTGAAAGAGCCTGACCATGAAAGATAACTTGGTAAGCTAGGAGCCTGGCGCCAACTCTTGTTGTACATCTTTCAACAAATCAAAGAATTTCTTTGCGCACTCATTTGGTTCTTCATTGTTATTACCACTTGGATGCACCCCTAATTAATGCGGACACCAGATTGTTCGCTGATGATGCATCATCTGTCGGGCCTACATTGAGATCCCTATCATCATTCCGAGGTTCGGCAATAGCTTCTCTTTGATAAAATTCTCATCAAACCCTTTAGTTAGCAAATCCATTTGAACCTCGGATTTTGTTTTGTACACGACTCCACGGCACCTTGAACATGGACAGGCTGCTGTTTCTGATGCATATGTGCCTTCAAAAATAGTATCAATGAATCTATCGAATCCTCGCTTGCCACTCATCATTTGCACGAGACAACAAAGCATCCAACTCTGGTCATCTTCATGTGCCATTGTTTCAATCTTGCAAATTTCACAAGATTGACTTTCCTGCAACATGTTAATTGAAGTGATCACGACATTAAACTAGCGAAATAAATAAAGAAAGATGTATAGTATTTGAAGCATGAATAAGCCAAAATTGTTTAGTTTTATTATTCTGGTCTCTAGCTGGATAGATTTAAATAAATGAATTAATGTACCATAATTAAGATGCGAAATCCAATAATTTAGGTATGATCTAACTTTTTTTTTGAAAAACAGGAGGAGCAACAAGCTACTATTGAGATTAATTTGAAACAAAGAAAGTTGAGGCACACAGGTTTCAATATAGAGGCATAAATTGACTTGATGCATACATACGTGATCCTCTCTTGCTGGTCGATGACGGCTGGTTGCAGGGAAGGGCGATCAGCGCCTGTCACGTGCGTGATCCTGTCTTCGTTGATGATGGAGGACGTTTGGTGTCGCTAGGGCACCACGGTGCTGGCTGCAGGGGAGATGTGTAGAGCCACGGTGATACTAGCTGCACAGAACGGCGGCGGCGATGACGACGACGCTGCTGGTTGGCTGCAGGGAAGGGCGAACAGCGTCGCTGTGCAGGGAAGCGCGATCAGCGGCGTCGCTGCGCAGGGAAGGGCCACGGCGGCGTCGCTGCAGGGAAGGGCGATCGGGTGACGTCCTAGGGAAGAATTACGTAAGATTTATCGGATCCTATTTAGCAACGGTTTCTAAATTTTAATATGTATATAATTAGTGGCTTTACTGGACACAAACATGTTTACTGCCTAGTGGTAAGGATCTTTATCTTGAAGTTGGAGGGTTTCAGGTTTGATTCCTGGCTTTACAACTTTTTTAATTTTTTTCTTGTGGCTTCTAATGATACAAAAACAAGTATGGTCTAGCATTTATCACCTTAATGTTGAGATCTCAAGGTCAAAACCCATGAGTAGTGTTTTTTATTTTTTTTTAAAAAAATTCCATTAGTATTACAACAAAAAAAAAGTACTTGCAACTCAAATCAAATCGTGGCAACAATGACCACTTATTGCAACAATTTTTTTGTCCATTGCAATATGTATAACTCTTTTGCAACACAAGTGACAATTACATACAATGACACAAATCCGTTGCAACATACACACATTATTGCCACCATCAAAGAAAGAGTTGCAATATCATCTTAATATTGCAACGCTCATATAAGCGCCCATAACGCAAATCAAATCGTGGTAACAAGTGGCCACCTATTGCAACCGCTCCACAATTGGTTGGAACAACAGTTACTTTTTCGCAACGATCATCATAGTTACGACCACGAAAAAAATTGCGTGGCAAAAATCTCATCTATCGCAACAAAACGTGAAACTGGTTGCAAAAACACCCCCTGTTGCAACCAAATCTTGCCGTTGTGATAGAAAAGCGTGGCGTAAGGGTTAAAACTTAGTAGTGACACCAAGGGGTGCGGTATTAAATCATGCCACCATATAGAATATAGAAATAGTATCCGCAAAGTTTACGGATCAAATACCATTGTAGCATTTTACCTAGAGTATTGTGGGTTGTCATTTATATTTTCCCAAAGGAAGGTCTACATGGCTCTCGTGTAAAGGTAGCGTGTTAACCTAGAGTGTAATGGATAGGCATAACCATATCCTCACTACTTAATGCAGGGGTAAGTCACAAGATAAATGATAAGATAAGTATATAATCATTAGCATAAACAGATAGAGACTCCTAGTTATATCATTAGGGTTACTAGTAGAACATCAAGAGATATTCCTGTGTTATTCCTAGCTACATGTCAATGCATATTATGGTTAGTGCAGTACACTTAGTAGTCATAGCTAAGGTTAGCATTATATCTATTTATAGTGGACATACTAGGGAAGTTTGAGAACATAGCACGCCCTTCCATCATACAAAAGCCCTACTGTGCCTATAAATGGGGTTGGGACTACATAGGACTCAACAGGATTGTCACACCCGCGATCTACCTAGCCCGGCCTATAGGGTGCATTCGCAGATAAACAACGTATAAGCACCATGCTTACACAATGTTTACCACTCACCCAACAATCAATTAGATGAGCGCTATACGAACCTATGGATAAGTATAATGTCAATCTAGCTATACTAAGCATATAACCACAATAGACAAAGAACAATATAACTATGAATATAAGTAGATAAGTATTCATCAATTCAATTGTAGCAATCATATAACCATACAATGATAGAGAACAAAGATGAGAGGAGGTAAGAATATACCAAATCCAAGCTCTTGATGGCTCCGGAATCCAAGCCTGCGCTTGCCTCCCTTTAGTTCTAACTAGCTATCTCGGCCCTAGCTAAGGAGCTCTGATTAGGGTTTCTGGCTAATGATCGGACTTTGAATGAGGAATGAATGAATGTGCCTCCTTCCCAGGGGGTCCTGCCCTCCTTTTATAGCTCTGGGCGATGATCGTGAGCCATCGGATGAAACCGACCTCGACATGCGGCTGAGATTGACCCTCAAAGGCGGTGGAGCGAACCGGGCGAACCGGGCCGTGACCGGGGCCTACACCAGACCGGCCGGTCCAGGCCCAGACCGACCGGTCTGGCCTGGTGGCCTTGAAACGACCCGTAAGTTCCTCGAAGAGAAATCCACAAAGTACATTGGATACAGTTGATACCACAGTTCATACATCGCGAATGATATAAGTTACAGAGTATTACAACACTTGAAACACGTCTAGGTACATTGTATCCTAGCATAAACGCACACAAGTCAACATCAGAGTAGGCGTAGCGCCACAGCGGGTGAAGGCTCCTTCTTCACAAATGATCATCAGAGTCGGGGTAGAATATCAGCGGGTGTAGACTTGATCTCCTTAACCAAATTTGAGTGTAGGAACGAGACCACCTAATCCTTCTAGCTCCATCATTGTCATAGTCCTCCTCGGGTACCAAACCTGCTCAACTCTATCAGTACAATTTGTACTGGCCACTGGCTCCCACCCTATGCTTAACTTTGTTATGTGGTAAGTGGAATGCAAAGGTAGAGAGAAAATGCCTATATTTGGCTGTAGTTTTCCTATGCCAGTTCATAATATAAAAGTAATATAGTTCATCAAGTTTTAACCCATCTCATCCACACATCCATCAACCCATCCACATCCACATCCACAACCACATCCACACATCTCACCACACTCTCACTCTCTAGTCAGCAAGGAAGACTCCCGCTCCTCCTTGCCTCAACAGCCTAAGCCGGAAATCCAACAACACCCAGGGGGAGAGATGAGAAAAGGACTCCACTCACTAATCAAGTGAGGCATAGATCATAGGAATGTCCATGACCGTGGACACGGCTATACGTATAGATCGATCAACTCTGCAGAGCGTACACACTGGAACCACAAGATCACCATCATCGGCGATGCCTCGTCTAGGCCGATACTAAGCCGCCGCCTAAGCGGCCCGATGCCACTCTACCACTCGGCTCACGGGGCACCCCGGAGATCCACCGGCACGGCCCGAGGCGTGAGATGTGGTACCGGATCCCAAATGGATACCACGCTGTCTCGGGGAGGGTGTGGGTCTCGGCACCCGTACCTCCCTACACTATCACCTACCAACCTAGTAGTAGCGGCGGGGGGCCAGCTAGTCGTCAAGTCGGACCCGCCCATCGTGGGGCGAGTGGTGTGTACGAAGGGGTCCTATGAACCGGTTCACAAGACATACCGGTCCTTAGGGTTGACTAGCGGGACATCTTCACCTTGGGGCCCGATGCCCCGTGCCTCGACGGCACCTCCTGTTCCGAGGACTCGTCCCACAAAGACACTCCTCCCCGGAACCTTCTCACATCACATGTACCCGCCACAGGTACTCTCTCACATAGGGAGTGCCCAGATCATACTCTCCGGCAAGACTTGTCCCCTAACTCATCGTAGATCCTGCCTAGTCGACACAACCCTCACCACACACCCAAGACACACGCCAAAATCTCTCCCAAGTTATCCCCAATTGTCCGGTTTATGGCACCATGTGCCTTAGCCACACACAAGCATGTATAAGTAGAGTAAGTGTGTAGCAAGTATCATGATGTGGGCGAGCGTCTATCCTAGCAGCGGGCGTGCAGGGGAAAGGTTGCGTCAAGGTAATGGCTTATCAAGCAATCTACCATGCATCCTATCACAATTATTTGCATAAGGTAAAGCACTAGCAGCTACATATTGCATGTCTAATAGGATTCTACGAGGTTGGGTGGGACGTGGCACCTGTTCATAGCAATCCATAGTCATCCATCTCCAGTTGTCCTTGTGCTTCCTGCCTCCTTTGGGTCTTCGGCCCGTCCGTCATCATCGTGATGCAACTACCTCGGTATAGCGACAAACAAGGCAAAGAGCAATCAATCCCTAACCAAAATCCAATACTCCCCAAAAAGAAAATAAGATATAAAAGGAATTAGATAACTCCAATTAAACTCTAAAAGACTTAGCCCTCGCGGAGAGTGTCTGATCCTTGGGCTCAAAATAAGAAGTGGTTGTCCGCTAAGCATGAGCTCGGATCGAGGCCTCGAAATAGCCAGTACGTCCCGGGTCAACCATGTCGACACATGCGGCTCCAAGAGAAGAGGCCTTGATCCTAACTTGTCTTAAACAAACACTACGGCTTGTGGCCTCACAATCCGAACGTCATGGAAATTGGCGGGGACTGGAGGATCACAAGCAAAGGGGAAAGGGAAATAGGAACAAAAGGGTTTGGCCCTTGTGGCCTTTAACCTGCAAGTCACAACTACTACATAAGATTCGAGTAAGAACGATTAACATGAAACAGAGGAATCGTGACTTGGTTCTGAGGCTCTTTAGCTTACCCGTCATGGTAGCCGACGGTAGCAAAAGAGATTGGAACACAACAACGTAAGAGCGGGACTCTGTGTCCTCTCGACCCACACGACACAATAACGCCGGGAGCCGACAAGAGAGTAGCTCAACAGGGGGAGAGAGGAGAGTTAGCTAGGCATGTCCATGTCGTGGCCTCGATCACATCCCCAGTGAGGATGGTTTTCCAACGGTCGATCGGGTCGACTCACACGGTCCAAGAACGAGACATAGACCATAGCTTTGCTAACTAGAAGAGTTAGTCCGGTCTTTGATCCAATCGTCATGGCTAAGACGGGATCGAACAGAACGGGCTAGCGGGGAAAAATAATAGGTAGAAAAGAGAGGGAGCGGTGGTCTACCCCTTCCAATGCACATGCCATGGCAGAAGGCGAGACATCGGAAAGGAGCGATGCACGAGAGATCACATGTGCCTAAACCACTTGTAGGGTACATCGACCAAGGTGCACTATATGCATTAAGGCATTCTCCAAGGTCTCAGCGGTGCGGTTGTCACCGTGAGAGCCCAATGAATGCTACGATCTCAATAGGTACAAACATACTCGGGCTCAGGCACGAAAGAACCAAAGAGGGAAAATAAGGTCCACCTCCTTTGATCCACTCGCCATTGCGATCGACGAGAATCAAAGGAATGGAACCAGTGGCAAATAAGAACAGACATAAATGAGCGAGAAAAGGGAATCCTTGGTCCCACGGCACTTCGATCCACATGACATGGTAATAGTCATCGATCGAAGAGGCCGAACAAGGGACTCGGTCCCTGCCTTACTCGGTTAGCGAGAATTGAAAGAGAGCAAAAAGAAGAATGGTCCCGCACTCTTCTCGACCTACCCGTCATAGCAAGGGACAGTGGTCGGAAGAAAAGAGACGAAGGTCTCGCACGGTTCCGCGATCCACGCCAGCTCGTAGGGCACCATGACCTCCATGCTACTAAGGCGGCACAATGCTATTCCTAGGGTCCATAGCGATGCGGTTGTCACCGCTAGGTACAAAGGAGTGGTAGGTCTACATGGCACAAGCATACGAGGTGGTTTAGAAAGAGAGTAAAAGAAGGGAGATGAAAGGAAATGAAACGAGGTAGAGCCCGATGGTCATTGCGAAGCAACTCGTGGCCACGAACTTACCTACTTGTGTTGGCTCCCATCGTCCCACAATAGTTGTCTCCTAGTTCGTCTCCCACTAGACTAGGTCGCGGGGGCTCGGCGAGTGTGGGTAATACCCGCACCGAGTTGCATCCACCGCAACCACATCCTAGGGTCGAGTAGGATCGATACGATCATGGTTCTACGGAGTCAACTAAATCACACAAGCATCCAAATGGGGGAACGAGTTACGCTCGTTGTCCCGGTCATGGTAGGACGAACCCACGACCGAAACATCCGAGAGAAGTACAATCCCCCGACCGGCTCGAAGGCATGGCACAGACATGCACATCATCAACACGACCACAAACCGTCAACACAAGATAACCAACTTAGAGTGGCACATATCCATAGCACATGAGACAATCCGGCGCGAAGGCATGGCACAGGCATAGATAGATCATGTATGACAAGTATGAATAGGTATGTATGAAAAAGCGAAGTTTTGCCGACGTCGAGGGTGACATCGGCGGAGTTTGCGAATGATCGACCTTGGCGGGGAAAGATGAGGCCGGTAGTGGAGTGTCCGGGCAAGCCATGGTGAGCTGCAGCGTGCCGGGCCAAGGGTGGCCAGCTGTAGTGGCCCTTGGCCGGCAGTGGCCGGCTGCAGCCACCCGTGGCCACCTCTGGCTGGCTGCAGCCATGTCTGGCCGGCTGCAGCTGGCCGTGGCGGCTGCAGCAAGCCGGAGAAGGCCAGAAGCTGGCTGGGCGTGGCTCCAAGTGGCCGGGAAGTTGTAGAGGTCCGACGGAGTGGGGGAGGGGCAGCCCGCTTCCCCCTCGCAAGGTGTAGGACAACGGCAAGAAGGCCGGCCTCGCCGTGGGCAGCGGCGTAACGCATAAAAAGGTGGGGTCTTTGGTTCCGGGAGGCTCACCGGCAAAGACACAGTCGTTGTTGGGGAAGGAGTGGTTGTCGCCGGTGGCGCTGGGTGGAGCAGGTTGGCACGGTAGGGACGCCGGGGTGCACCGTAGAGCCGGCACGCCGGTAAGGCGAGGTGGTGGCACGGGCGCCCTGGACGCCGGTGCCGCCGCTGCTCGTGGTGGCGAAAGCACCTGGCCGGGCTGGGCCGGTGGGTCGTCCCGACCTCAGCGAGCGTAGCGAGGCCTCGGGGTCGCGTTAGCCGGGCGCAGCGCGGCAGCGTGACAGGCGGCCAGGCCGCGCTGTGGGCTGCTGCCTCGCTCGCTGCCGGGCGCATGGTACGGGCCAGGTCGCGCCGGGATGACGCGGGCGGCGTGGCACGGGCGCGTGGTGAGAGGCGGCTGCGGGAGGCGTGCCCGGCGTCGGCTTCACGGTGTCTTGGCGGTCGTGATAGCGTCGCGAGGCGGAGTAGAGTGTCCGCTTCAGCGGTGCGTGCTCGGCGAGCGTGCCTCAGCGAGGAGACGAGGAGCATGGAAATGCATCCGGCCGCGGGCGTTGCGGCGGGACAGCCCAGCGGAAGACGCGGGGCGCGGCGTGCGCCTGGCCAGCGGAGGAGTGGTGGTGGCCACAGCGTACGGCCGGGTTGGCTACTTCGTGGGCGTCTGCACGACGGAGTAGGGGCGGAAGACTTGGCTGCCAAAAGCGGAGGCGCGCGACGGCCGGCGGGGCGCCCGCCGTGGGCAGTTGGCTGCCTGGCCCCGCGGCCGTGGGTGGTGGCGCCCGGCGCCGGAGGCCCGGCGCGACGGTGGGCGCGTGGGGCGGGTCACGGGCAGCGAAGCGGGATGGGGGAAAGGCGAAGCGTGGCGGCGTGAGGTGGAAGAAGAGTGGGAGAATGGCAGCGGCCGGGCGTTTTATACCCGCCAGGGGTTGCCGAGGGTAATGGACGGCGGCGATCCTTGGGGTCGCGCGCGCGACACGCTGCTCAAGATCGAGCGGCGCGGCGCGACGCGAGAGGGCAGGGGCATGGGCGCGGCCTCATTGCAGCGGCGGCGGGTGGAGCCCGCTTCTAGGGCACGGTGGGGCGGCTAGCGGGCTTGGTAGGCCTTGGGCCACGGCGCGATGGGGCCCTCGAGGGGGAGTGGGCCGGGCGGCCCGGGCGAGGGGAGGGAAGGGGGTGGCCGAGCTAGGCCCCCCGGGTGGGTTATGAAGGCCGGTGTTGCTGCCGCTGTCACTTGGGCCGGCCAAAGTGTGGAAGTGGGGGGAAGGGAGGTGGTGTGAGGCCGAGCCGGGTCGGGCCCATGCCAGCTGGGAGAAAAGAGGAGCTGGTGGTTCTTTTTTACGCTCCCCATCATTTTTCCTCATGTTGGATTTAGGAAGAATGGGGAAGATTTCAAGAAGAATTTAAGGGGTTTGCAAGTGCAGATTCTAGAGGAAAAGAAAAGATTATTCCATTGGTGCCTCAAGGAATTTGAGTAGGTTTCGAAAAGGAATTTGGGAAAAGTGAAAAGAATTTTGGCGGAGATTCAAAGAGGGATCGGGGAATCAATTAGGAACCTGGGTTAGAGTTTCACGGGTGAAGAACTAAAAAGGAGGAAAAGGAATCCTTTCCTTCTATGACTTGATTTGAGGAGGATTGGGAAAAGGTTTTCGTGAGAGATTTTGCTATGGATCCGTGCACTCCAAACTCCGAACGGACACATAACTAAAACCGATTTAAGAATCACCGGCATTCTCCTACAAGGAATTCTATATGAATGCAACGTTCGGCGTTGAACTTCCTCCGTTTGACCAAGATTAACCTAGTGACTACATGCTTCACACGATTCTAGAAAAAGTTTTAAAAAGTTCAGATTTTTAGTGTTCAGAAAACACAGGATGTTACAGGCCTCTGGGCCCCCGGCTCGGCGTGGTGCCTTCTTGTCTCTTCTAGAATGTTCCTGTGTTGCCACAGTGTCTGTTTTCCCGTTGTATGTTCCGATAAGCTCTCGTGGTTGCGTCTTTTCCAGTTTACGCCTGCAGAAACAGTGAAACACCAAAACTTATGGAATTCTGTCAGTGTAAACCCTATATCTACTTTGGTGATCACAATTGCATCCTTTCTATGGCTAGTTGATGGTTGGTTTCAAACAATAACGACCGTCAACACTGATGATCAGACTTCGAATGAGAATGAATGAATGTGCCTCCCTCTTGGGGGGTCCTGCCCTTCTTTTACAGTCCTGGGCGATGATCGTGAGCCATCGGATCAAACCAACTTTGATGGACGGCTGAGATTGAAACCCTAAGATGGTGGAGCAACCTAGGCGAAGCGGGCCACTAATGGGCCCAGGCCCAGACCAACCGGTCCAGGGCCAGACCGATCGGTCTGGCCTAGTGGCCGCTGGCCCTCCGGTTCGACGTGGTGTCTTCTGGTCTCTTTTGGAACCTTCCTGCGTTGCCGTGGTGCCCAAATTCCTGTTCTATGTTTTGATAAACTTCTGGGATTGCGTCTTTTCCAGTTTACACATGTAGAAACAAAGTGAAATACCAAAACTCATGGAATTTTGTCAGTGCAAACCCTATATCTACTTTGGTGATCGTAATTGCATTCTTTTCTATGACTAGTTGACGGTTGAATTCGTACAATAATAACCGTCAACAACTCCCCCAAGCTTAACCTTTGCTAGTCCCTAGCAAAGAAAACTCAGAAAAAGTTATTGTAAGATATCTATGTTTAAGGATTGTAGCCATCTCGGAACGACTCCCTAGAAGTATACCTACAGTCAGACATAAATTCTCCTCCAAGTTATGCAATAACTGAGCTGACTTTCAAACTTACTCATGTTGCCTTTGACTATGGGGCTTATCAGCTCTTCCTTGGGCCTTGAGTACTTGACAGACAGAAAGATTCCACCCAAGCACTATGTCTCAAGCTCTTTGCTCAACTATCATTTTGGAGTTTTTAAGGTTTTCAAATAAAACTTAGAGTTTCTCATGTATGACACTCTCAAATCGCTTAGTGTATGTGATATTTGTGGATTCTCACCAAGGCAGTGATGATGGTTTCCTTTCTTTTTATCCTATAACTAAGGCTTATGTGGAGCTCATAGGTAAGGAGAAAACTTGAAAGAGCAAACTTGCAATGTATGTGTTGTAAAGTCAAACAATGGATCCATGGAGAAATAAGTTATATAGTCGAATCAAGATGTATAGGTGGATGGATATGGTGGATATATGATGGAACCTTATTCTACTTAGCTCCTTGAATGCCTATCTCTCTTTTAGACTTTAAAAACTGGCTAGAGGTTATGAGCTATCTTTTCTTTTTCTCAGGGAGTCAGATATCTAAGTACCCATTGTTTTCAACATTTGGACACTTGTCCATTTTTTCTTTTCCACTTTCTCTTCTTTCCCTCTTTTTTCTATTATCTTTTTGCATAGCTCATAGCACTCCTTTTGGCACTTATGGATTTGGAGAAATAGCAACAGGAACTTGAAGCATTTTTGGGTGGCTATCCTAATGAAAATATTTTTGTCTTTTCTCCTAGTGTAGGAGGAAACATTTTTAGAATGGATGTAGATGGAATGGCATGTTGTTGCACCTACTCCAGTGTAGAGTAGTGCATGTGGAGGTGGATCTTGATTCAAGAGCATGACAAATTTCTTACCAGGGTCACAAAGGTTGACAAAACTCAATGCATAACAAGCAGCATGTATGTGGAAGTTTAACTAGCTTGTCTCATCATGTTTGGCTCTGGTGGGAATGTAAGCATTGTCATATAGGAACTCATCATATTTTTGTATTTTTTAAAAGATAAATCTCTAGAACTCTAGTGTCACTTAGAACAAGATAGTTAGTAGCCCAGACTTTCTCAATCTTATCAATCAGGTACCTAGACTTAGTTCAAGCATATGCAACCCACAAGTTTTAGGCTCAGAGCAAATTCTCATGTCAAAACAGTTGGAGCTAAAACTTAAGAAAATTTTTGTCTAAACTCTAGGCACTTCAAAGGTGTTGTAACAGAGCAGCTTATCATCAATTCAGATCATCTCAAGAGCTTCCTTTTTATTGACTCTATCTAGACAAACATTTTTATTTGGTTTTTTATTTTTGAAGACTCATACTATATAAGACTTTAAACACTCTACAAAGCATAGACCTTCATATGCCCACAAATTTTTGGTATTTTTAAGTTTTCTTATGATACTATGGTGAACCTTCATGTGCTCATATATTTTTGGTATTTTTCATTTTTTTATGACTGACTCGATAATCGCGTAGGTACACTTACCTGGGTACCTAGGGGCTGCCTTCCCCCAAACTAGTTGTTATCATGGTTGAGCATTGAAGCTGAGCAGTCCTCTCGGTGGAGCTCATGCTTGCAAGAGCTGGTGTAGCCGTAGAAACCTCAATCTCATCCAACAACAAGTTGCTTCCTCCACATAGTGTTTAGCTGTGTGTAGAGAAGGTGTACTTCAAGTGATGAAGATGATGATTCCTAGGTGGACTAACTCTTGGAGTCACCATGCAGTAGACATCTCACAAAACACTAAAAACTAGTGGAACGGATTAGGATAAAAAGTTAGTGGTTAGCCGCTTCGCGGACTGGTTGTTGTGAGAGGTTTCAAAGGTTGTTACAGTGTATACAGTGCAGCAAGATGCTCAATGATTATTTTTGGACTTTTCTTTTATCAAACAGAAATGAAATATGCATGCTAATTTTTTATTTTATTTTTAGGCCACCACAGTGAACACTCCTTTAGCTTGCACTGCAGGTATGTCACATGGGGCTTGAAGGTTTTCAAATGCTTTTGTTTTTCTATAAGGCTAATAAAAACTAACTATGAATTAAAAGTGCAAGAGAATAAATAGATAACTACCATTGTTACCTTATGGCAAGGGTTCGGAGTTTGGAGTCATCCGGTCAAGATTTCTCGTCGTCGTCACTCCTGGGTTGCTTCATCGGATCCCAAGGATGGGGACCCTAATGCTGGACCTCCTGGTGATAATGACTCGGTTGAGGAGGTTACCTTTTCTTTCCATACCTTTGTAGGTTGGGGATGTTCCTTAGGTGTAGTAGATTCTTCTTTGATTGCCTCCTCCTCAACATTGCTCTTTTGAGAGCGATTCCTCCTGCGCTGGCGTCTCCTCTTGGACAGGGTGAAAGCTGCTAGTCCAGAAGAGTTATAATCTTTAAAATAACAGCGTACCTTTTCTCCTAGAAATCGGAAGTGGACTTGGCCTGATCCATTGTAGATGATTGCGTTAGTGGTGCTGAGGAACGGCCTCCCAAGGATGATAGGTGTCTCATCTTCTTCTCCTATGTCCAGGATCATGAAGTCGGTTGGGACATAGTGGGTGTGGATTTTGACCATTATGTCCCTTTCTACTCCCTCCAGAAATCTTATCATATTGTCCACCCACTGCAGCTGCATATAGGTAGGGTATAGATGTGTATCGAATAATAAATCATATACCTTTTTAGACATGATGTTGACAGCTGATCTAATGTCGCAAAGAGCGTTGTAGAAGGAGCACTGTCTAATAGTGCAGTCGATGGTCGGCATGCCTAGATCCTCTCTCTTAATTAGGAATGGTGAGATTAAGAGCTGGTCATGCTCATACTCAATAGCCTTGACTACTTGGACTTGCTTTCTCCCTTGCCTCCTGTTCTTGTTCTTTCTCTTCCCATTTGAATTCTTCTTCTTGGCTTCTTCAATTGTTGGCTTGACTGGGAAGTAAGCTCCTCTTGGATCTACAGGAGCTTCAAGGGTCTTGTTCTTGAAACTAAACTTTTCTTTATTGCCCTTGATGGAATCTTGGCACGGTCCGTGTAGATGACAGCCTTTGCAGTACTCAGGAATGGTCGGTCAAGAATAATTGGGCTCTTGGGATCTCTGCCGGTATCCAGGACAACAAAGTCTACAGGGACATATGATCTCTATTGACGGTCCTTAACGTTCAAATCCATCCATCAACTAACCTTCCAAAGAGACATAAAAACAATCCATCTACCTAGAAGTAGGGCTTTGACTAACGAATTCCATGAGTTTTGGTGAATCAATGGTTTTGCAGGTAAACACTGGAAATGACGCACTTTTGAGCTACACTGCAACATAGAATACAAGATTGGACGCCACGGCGACACAGGAACATTCCAAAAGAGGCGAGAAGACACGAGACCGAAGCGGAGAGCCAGCAGGGGCCAGGCCAGACCGGCCGGTCTGGCCCTAGACCGGCCGGTCTGGGGTAGGCCCGGTTTGCAGCCCGGTTCGCCCAGTTTACTCCACCGCCTTTGAGGATTGATCTTCACCGTCCGCCAATGTCGGTTTGATCCAAGGGCTCACGTTGATTCGCCAGGGCTATAAAAGGAGAGGCAACCCCCACATGGAGAGAGGATCCATTGAGAAGAGAAAAAGCTTTAGCGAGAAACCCTAATTAGGATCCTCAGAGGTGTCCCTTGAATGGATGACCTCTCGAGTTAGCATTCCAATAGAGAGCTAGTTCTATACCTCTAGAAGCTAGTTCTTCACAGATAGAGAGATAGAGTTAAAGAGAGAGTTTTGGAGGAGTATCGGCCTGTCGGTGCTACCTCTACGGCTCGTATCTGAGACTACTTTGGAATCAACTTCTGAGTTCAAGTAAGTAACATTGTTTATCTTGTTCTACTAGTTTGCGACTCTTTTGAGTACTTTAATCCTTGTAGCTCTTGGGTTAGAGTAGTATTCGTAGTGTAAGCGTGGTGCTTAGACTTCGTTGCTCGTAGATGTACCCTATCGTCCAGATTTGGTGGTAGCTCGCGGAGGTGACTTTATAGCTCCATTGAATCTTATATACTCCACTATCCTATCGGTAGGCCTAGCAGGAGAATAGTTGGTAGTCGAGTTACAGCTTTGTCTGTGCTCCTCTATCCAATTCCCTAGTAAAATATCCTAATCATAACTTGCTTGAACCTGAACTAGAAGCCTTAGTTGTCCCCTCTATATCCCAACCTTCTACAGCCTTTGGGTTCAATATTAAAACTAGGTATACTTATCCGGTGAAGTGCTACAACGTATCCGTGCGCTTGCGGAATTATTCAGTAGGTATTAACAGATACCAACAAGCATTTTGGCGCCGTTCTTCGGGAAGACGTCGCTGAGATCACTCGAACTTATCTTAACCTGTATTATAATCTTATCTTTTCTTTGTATACTATCACTCTTTACCTTTTCCATTTCTCTTTACCTTTTCTATCCTTCAATGGATCAACTTGATTCCATGCCTATCTATAAATATAACTTAATGAGCCTACGCTTAGAGCCAGAGCCGTCCTCAAAGCCTATCTTAGCCTCTGACTATAAGCTACGCCCGTGTTTAATAGACATGGTCAGAAACCAATCTTTCTCAAGAGTAAATAATGCTAGCCCTTATTCTCACGTCAATGAATTCGAACAAACCTGTGCGTGTTTGCACATAAAGGATATGTCCGATGAGACTATCCGATGGAAGCTTTTTCCTTTCTCTCTGACTGGAGAAGCTAGATATTGGTACGATCTCCACGTTGAAAGTGTTAAAGGTGACTGGAGAGCATTATGTGCTGAATTCTGCCTTCAATTCTATCCTATTTCTAAGGTAGTAGAGCTTCGCTTAGAAGTTCTATCCTTTAGACAAGAGAAGAAGGAGACTTTAACCGAAGCCTGAGAACGCTTTAACAATCTTACTCATTCTGGACCTAGTCTATTGTTACCAGACCCTGTTCTACTTCAACATTTCTATAAGGGTCTGAATAGAAAAACTTCTAAATTTCTCAACCTTGCTTCTGGAGGATCATTCTTGCATATCACTCCTAATGTTGCGAGAAATGTTCTTACAAAGATCAACGAAAATGAAACACCTTTAAAGAAGCTAGTAGAGGAAGAAGATCTGATAGTTGATTAGGAATCCACACGTACCATATCCCAACCTACAACTATCAGCGAGCCTGAACCACAGGAGGAGGAAGAAATTCCACTTCCAGACTTCATGGTCGAGATCGAGGATGATATATTCACCGATTATGGAAACACCTCGAATTATTACACTATTAAGAGACCACAGAAGTCAAAGAAGTCGTCACCTAGTGACGAAGTCTTAGATCCTTCTAAGGAGGCTTTCCTTAAGCAAAATGCTAAAGAGCTTGTGTCGATTATAAGTAATGATTGGTTGGAAGAATCAGAGCTTTTCTCGATGTCATCCGAGTTGATTTCACATCAACTACCATACCTTGCCAAATCCACAAGGGTTCTTTCAAAGCATTATACAACCCTGTTGTGGGAGTTAATATCATGTCTGCAACATATGCTCAAAATCTTTTAAAAGACATGCCCTTAACCCCAATAACAAAGTTTTTGAAAAGTCCTTTAGGCTATGGTCTCCCAAGTTTAGGAATTCTCTATGTCTTGCCTATTCATGTCAAAGGGATAAGAGTTCATTTGAGCCTCTATATCTTTGATGTCATAGAGTTTGACGTATTGATTGGACAGCCTATAGAGAGACTTTTACAAGAAGGACAAAAAGGAAATCTAAACATTAGCCTCGGAAAGAACTTTAATTTGCCTATATCCATAACTCGCGTTCTCAATAATGAGACTGAGTCACTTCCTGAGCCTGATCCTATGAAAAAAGTCTTAGACACAACCTTTGAATCGTCTTTCGAGCCAGATTTCGAAGATGATTCCGAACCACTAGAAGAGGAAGGAGATAGTACGCTTGAACCCGTCCCTCTAGATGAGTCTGAGGAACCACCTAAGCCTTCCATAGAACTCAAACCCCTGGTCTTAAATATGCTTTCCTAAATAATGATCGAGAATTCCCTGTGATAATAAGTGATAAACTCTCTAAGGAGGAAACCTTTTGATTGATTACAGTCCTAGAACGCATAGATCTGCTTTTGGCTATTCACTCCAATATCTCAAGGGAATCAGTCCTGTTCTTTGCACCCATCGCATTCCTACAGATCCTGAGATAACACCTTCTAGAGAACCACAACGTAGGTTAAATAATGCGATGAGAGAGGTTGTTAAGAAAGAGGTTTTAAAATTGTTACACGCTAGGATCATATATCCTGTGCCATACAGTGAGTGGGTAAGCCCTGTGCAAGTTGTGCCTAAAAAGGAAGGCATGACAGTTGTTAGGAATGATAAGAATGAATTAATCCCACAAAGAACCGTCACTGGATGGCGGATGTGTATTGATTACCGAAAGCTAAACAAGGCAACAAAAAAAGATCATTTTCCACTTCCCTTCATTGATGAGATGTTGGAAAGGTTGGCAAATCATTCTTTCTTCTGTTTTCTTGATGGGTATTTGGGATATCATCAGATACCGATCCATCCAGATGACCAAAGCAAAACCACCTTTACATGTCCATACGGAACTTATGCCTACCGTAGAATGTCTTTTGGACTATGTAATGCTCCAGCTTCATTTCAAAGATGCATGATGTCTATATTTTCTGATATGATTGAAGTGATAATGGAAGTTTTCATGGATGACTTTTTTGTATATGGAAAAACTTTTGATAAATGCCTTGAAAACTTAGATAAGGTTCTGCAAAGATGTGAGGAAAAGCACTTAGTCCTTAATTGGGAAAAATGTCATTTCATGGTTAGAGAAGGAATAGTGCTTGGACATTTAGTGTCCGAAAGAGGGATAGAGGTAGACAAAGCTAAAATTGAAGTGATTGAATAACTACCTCCTTCCATTAATGTTAAGGAAATTCGAAGCTTCCTAGGTCATGCGGGTTTTTATCGACGGTTCATACATAACTTTTCATACATTGCTAGACCTCTAACAAACCTGCTAGCTAAAGGATGCTCCCTTTGAATTTGATGACACTTGTTTAAAAGCTTTTGAAACTCTTAAGAAAAAGCTCATCTACGCACCAATCATTCAACCTCCTAATTGGTCGCTACCTTTTGAATTGATGTGTGATGCAAGTGATTATGCTTTGTGGGGGCAGTTTTGGGACAAACTAAAGACAAGAAACATCATGCAATTGCATATGCTAGCAAAACTTTAATAGGACCTCAACTTAATTATGCAACTACTGAAAAAGAGCTTCGGCATTTGTTTTTCGCTATAGACAAGTTTAGATCTTACTTAGTAGGAGCAAAGGTAATTGTTTATACTGATCATGCTGCTCTTAAATACCTGCTTACTAAGAAAGATACTAAACCCCAACTCATAAGATCGATTTTGCTACTCCAAGAATTTGACTTAGAAATAAAAGATAAAAAAGGAGTAGAAAACCTTGTTGCCGATCACTTGTCTAGAATACAGTTTAAGAATATGTAGGAACTACCAATCAATGACTCCCTTTGAGACGACACACTCTACACCATCTCCAGGTCGGATCCCTGGTACGCGAATATTGCCAATTTTATGGTTGCAGGATATGTACCACCAGGGGCGGACGGGGAGAAAGCTTATCTATGAAAGTCGTCTACATATATGGGATGATCCTTATCTCTTCTCGAGTATGTTCGATGGACTACTCAGGAGGTGTGTACCTACTGAGGAAGGACTATGGATTATTGAAAGATGTCACTCATCACCATATGGAGGTCATTATGGAGCGTTCCGAACTCATGCAAAGATTTGGCAAAGTGGATTCTTTTGGCCAACCATGTACGAAGACACTAGGAACTTCATCTAAAGATGTGGAGCATGTCAGAGGCACGGTAATATCAATTCAAGAGATGCCATGCCACTCACCAACAATCTTCAGATCGAGCTCTTTGATGTTTGGGGAATTGACTACATGGGACCATTTCTAAAATTAGGCAACTATGAGTACATTCTAGTGGCAGTTGACTACATCTCAAAATGGGTAGAAGCCATGCCATGCAAAGCTGCAAACTCCAAGAATTTTAAGAAGATGTTTCATGAGACAATATTTCCAAGATTGGGTGTTCCAAGGATGGTGATCAGTGATGGAGGAACTCACTTCATTGACAAGGACTTTCGCAAGTACTTGATGAAGCAAGGGATCCAACATTACGTAGCTACTCCTTACCATCCTCAAACAAGTGGCCAAGCAGAGACTTCCAATAAGTAAATCAATAATATTCTACAAAAGACAGTTAATGAAATGGGAACTGTTTGGAAGGAAAAGCTACCCGATGCATTATGGGCATACTGAACCGCATACAAGATGCCTTTAGGCATGTCACCTTATCAGCTTGTCTACGGCAAGACCTGTCATTTGCCAGTAGAGCTTGAGTTCAAAGCTCATTGGGCAATTAAGAGATGGAACATGGATTTTGAAGCCACCGGGACAAGAAGAAAGATGCAACGAATGGCGAGAAAAGGTATATCATAACACAAAGATCTATAAAGAGAGGACCAAAAGGTGGCATGATAAGCGAATCAAGAAGAAGAGCTTTAGCCTGGAGATAAAGTGCTACTATTTAACTCCAGGGTAAGATTATTCGGGCACGGAAAACTACGAAGCAAGTGGGAAGGGCCACAACGGTGATAATTCATCATCACATGGAGCAGTGACACTTCAAAACAACGAACGTACGTTATTCAAGGTAAATGGCCAACGCCTTAAAATTTTTCTAGAACCTTCTAGACCACCCGAGAAATTAGATGAAATTTATTTTCTGGCTTTTCCCTAATTTATCAAAATATAAAACTCCGTCGTGAATTAGGCCGCGACAGGAGAAAAATTGGAGAGATAACAGGCCAAGAATGCACCCCGCGGAAGGGCACCGAAAATCGGGCCAAGGTGGGACCGGCCGGTCCCACCCCAGACCGGTCGGTCTGCCCCTATGCCGCCTCGCGGTCCGCTGCCTCTCGGTGCGAAGCTTGTTCCGTTAGGGTTTCGGATATTCTGCTTTGATCCGAATCCACCGCCGCCTGTTCACGGTAGATGCTCGGGATAGATTAGGATCGAATGCCCCCTACCTCAAGTTACCAGGACTATATAAACAGCCCCTGGGGTCATTCTCCTCTCATCCCAAGAGTTCTCCTCTCTTAGCCCATAGCAAGGAAGCTCTCCACCTCTCCACTTTTCCACCAAATGGCGAGCCCAAACCTTCCCTACACAGTCGAAGAGCCGGAGGAAGTCCTCCCACTGGCAATCATCCTGACAAAGCAGCTGGCGGTGGTGCCCCCGAAGGCGATCGTCCCGGCGCCATCAAAAGAGGTCATCCGAGCTCGACCTCAAGGAGCTCCAATGGAGGAGGCCTTCTACGCTCAGGCGATCAGGAGGTCTACGATAGCGCCACCAGCTCGTCGACCGCTTCTAGGAGATAAGCCACGACCCCCAGGTCAACCTAGCATTTCTCTCCCCCAAGGCAGTAAATTACTATCTCCTAGAGAGGGGGAGAGGCTGCTAGGGGTCACCACCAAGTTTGGGATGGTGACCAGCGCTAAGTACACCACCGAGAAGGAGCGTGTGACTCTAGATGGTGTACGGGTGGACCCCAGTAATGTGAAGTTCAATCCACCGCCAAGAGCCAATCCGGAGCCCTCGAAGAAGAAGGCAAGGACTGCACCAGCCCCGAGACAACCTCGCCTATCCTTAGCCATCTTAGAAACTAGAATAGATCTCTAGGCCCAGGCCCTGTCTGATGCACTCAAGGCCCTAGGGACCACTGTGCAGCGCGTAGGAAACCTAGAGGTCAACCAAAAGCGGCTGCGTGCTAAGAACAAAGAGCTCAAGGCTAGGGTTGAGATAGATAGGCACACATGTAATAAAATATTAGTTAGTTTGCTTGATTGGTCAGTTAGTTAGTTAAAGATAGTTTGCTTAGTTAATTCGAGTTATTCTTTGTGTAATAAATGTGCCTCATGATAATAAAGAGTTGAGTCTTTAGAGTCATCATCTCTCTCTGGATATATGTTTGTTTTTGTCTCCACCTTGTTGTGCATAAAAGGAAATAGGAAACAAGTGTGGGTGAGACAACCCGTAGGAACTCAGAAGGAACACTATTCAATAGGAGCCAGGTACGCACTCCAAAGCACTCTCATTTATTGATAACTGAGCTTAATTTAATACCCTTTAATGAAATATGATTACACCTCAAGGATGAGTAGCTTAGTCATGACTTAAGGCAATAATCACATAATTCATCTCCTGTAATACTTGCTGCTGTTGGGAACTCTTTATAGGGACCCCATGCCTCTTAAGTTGTTGACAAGTATGAGATAGTAGAATATGAGGTCCTGAATTTCTATGCCTAGTTATTGGAGCATTTATATCAAAAACATAAAAACAATAGCTAAGCTACTCCTCTGTGATCTTTAATTGCCTATAGAACCATACATGATTATGAACTTTCTACATAAGTTACTTATCTTGCACTAAGCTCTGTCAGCTTTTGAGACCCGTGTTGTAGAGATTTATCATGCTCCCAAGATCAGGATCCACTTACACTCCATATATGCACTATCCCTGCACTGGGGGTAGGCGCAACCTTTTCCATCCACATAGAAAATGTGCTGCTCTTACACTGAGAGTACGCACCCAAAAAGATTTTTGGTAGGTTCTCGTTCACCTATGCTCTAACATTATCAAAAATCTCTGTCTTGCAAAAAGTTTTCGTGCAGGATGGCATGGGCTATGCAAAAAGAAAAAGAGAGTTTAAAAAGGAAAATGGACAAGGGTCCAAATGTTAAAAAGAACAAGAGGCGCCTAGATGCCTAGCTCTCTAAGAATAGAAAGAAAAGAAAATTTTAAGATAGCCCATTGTCTCCAAGCACTCCTATTCAAGCAAGAGAGATATATCCTTCAAAGTATGAGCATAAGTAGAAGCAGGATAGCCACCATATATTTCACACACATGCACATCTTGATCTAGGAGTATGACACTTATCTCCTTGGGACTCTTACGCTGGCTCAGTGATATATAAGGTAAGTATACTCTTCCTTGCCAAACCTTTGAACTCCACATAAGCCTATTAGAGTTAGGTTGCAAGGAAAGGCAGTCACTCATTCATGCCTAAGTGAAGATCCACAAATACCACATATAATGAGTGATTTGAGAGTACCACATTGAGGAGCAGGTAAGCTATGCTTTATTTCAAAAATCATGCAAAAATCTCTAATGGACTTGACAGTGAGATAAAGGTAATTTGTTTGACTATTCTACTCTTTAACTTCTCAAAAGTTGCATGGTAGACACTTTGAATCTCACAGTGCAGGAATCACCAGGAATGAGCTTATGTTGATATCTTTGTCCAGAGTTATACCTAAAGTTATCCAACCTTTTCTCGAGGACGAGTAAAAGCCTAAGTGTGGGGGTGTTGTTGACGGTCCTTAACGTTCAAATCCAACCGTCAACTAACCTTCCAAACAGACATAAAAACAATCCATCTACCTAGAAGTAGGGCTTTGACTAACGAATTCCATGAGTTTTGGTGAATCAATGGTTTTGCAGGTAAACACTGGAAATGGCGCACTTTTGAGCTACACTGCAACATAGAATACAAGATTAGACGCCACGGCGACACAGGAACATTCCAGAAGAGGCGAGAAGATATGATACCAAAGCGGAGAGCCAGCGGGGGCCAGGCTAGACCGGCCGGTCTGGCCCTAGACCGGCCGGTCTGGGGTAGGCCCGGTTTGCAGCCCGGTTCGCCCGGTTTACTCCACCACCTTTGAGGATTGATCTTCAATGTCTGCCAATGTCGGTTTGATCCAAGGGCTCACGTTGATTCACCAGGGCTATAAAAGGAGACGCAACCCCCCCATGGAGAGAGGATCCATTGAGAAGAGAAAAAGCTTTAGCGAGAAACCCTAATTAGGATCCTCGGAGGTGTCCCTTGAATGGATGACCTCTCGAGTTAGCATTCCAAGAGAGAGCTAGTTCTATACCTCTAGAGGCTAGTTATTCAGAGATAGAGTTAAAGAGAGAGTTTTGGAGGAGTATCGGCCTGTCGGTGCTACCTCTACAGCTTGTATCTGAGACTACTTTGGAATCAACTTCTGAGTTCAAGTTAAGTAACATTGTTTATCTTGTTTTACTAATTTGCAACTCTTTTGAGTACTTTAATCCTTGTAGCTCTTGGGTTAGAGTAGTATTCATAGTGTAAACGTGGTGCTTAGACTTCGTTGCTCGTAGATGTACCTACCATTCGGATTTGGTGGTAGCTCACGGAGGTGACTTTATAGCTCCGTTGAATCTTATATACTCCACTTCCCGTCGGTAGGCCTAGCAGGAGAATAGTTGGTAGTCGAGTTACAGCTTTGCCTGTGCTCCTCTATCCAATTCTCTAGTAAAATATCCTAATCATAACTTGCTTGAGCCTAAACTAGAAGCCTTAGTTGTCCCCTCTATATCCCTACCTTCTACAGCCTTGTTTGCTACTCAGGTGGTTAAGTGTAGTTTAGAAGACCCTCACACATCTTTCTTTGGGTTCGATATTAAAACTGGGTATACTTATCCGGTGAAGTGCTACAACGTATCCATGCGCTTGTAGAATTATTCAGTAGGCATTAACAGATACCAACAATCTCCCAATTCGTATGCACACGTCGTCTAAGATTCCTTCAGGGTGCTTAACCATCTAGTCTGCAAGCTGCAAGCACATATTCGTATAAACAAAGATGCCTATGGAAAGACTTGGTCAAGGATTAACTTAGGCATGATGTTGACACTGGCACCTAGATCACAGATAACTTCAGAAAAGTCATGCTGTCCAATAGAGATGGGGATTACAGGTCTCCCTGTATCTCCTCTATTGGGTGGCATGGACTCATCCTTCCATCCTCCTGATGATGTTTCAATATAGTATCCTGCATGTATGTCAACAAGATTCATGGTCTCAGGCTCTAGAGGTTGCCCTAGAATCTTACCTTCGTTGGTCAGTGGAATAGCGGTCGCCAACTGAGCTAGTTGTTGTTCTATCATTTTATTAAAGCTAAGCTGGTTCTTAACAGCAGAGGTAAAGCTATCCATTTTAGTGTTTATATTTTCTAGCATTTTATCATTGGATGCTACCTTCCTAGATAACGTCTCCATAATTTTATTTTGGTTGGAGATCACATCTCTTAAAGGCAATTAAGTATATCTATTGAAACTAGTGCCTTGAAAGTTACCTTGGAAATTACCTTGGTAGTTTAGCCTTTGCTGATTCCATCCTTGATTTTGAGGATGATAGTTATTGTTGTTGTTGATGAAGTTCACATCCTCCGGGTCTCAGGGCAGCTGTTGCCTAAGTGTCCCATATTGCCACACACTTCACAAGTCATGCATGAATCACTGATGCGTATGACGTCTTGTTTCAGGCTAGCCTTGTCTTCTAGCTTCTTCATGAGTAGATCTATCTTGGCAGACAACATGTCTATCTCCTTGAGCTGATGCATTCCTCCACTCCTCTTGCGGGTTGGTTGGTGCTCTTCACTGCAATCTTGGTTGGAAGCCAACTTCTCTATAAGAGCAGTAGCTTGTGGTATGGTCAATGACATAAATGCACCTCCAGCAGCAGCATCGATATTGTTACGGGTGCTATTGGTGAGCCCATAATAGAAAGTCTGTATGAGGAGTCAATTCTCCATCCCATGATGAGGACATTCTGATATGTAGTCTTGAAAGCGTTCCTATGCCTCTAGGACTGACTCATCATGTTATTGCTGGAAACTTGAGATCTTCCCCTTTAGGGCACTTGTCTTACCCATAGGAAAGAATCTTGATAGAAAAGCTATGGAGCACTTGTCCCAAGTTGTATGATTGTTCTTGTTGGTATAGAACCATTGCTTTGCCTTTCCCAACAGTGAGAATGGGAACAGACGTAGCAGTGTGGCGTCTCTTGGTACATCTTGGGTCCGGTGCGTATGTTGTTGGTAGTTAGAGAAGAGAACTTGCGCAGTGACTTATCAGCCATTTCCTCGAAAGCTAGTGCTAAGTTGCCTTCTTGTTGCTCTTCTTCTTCACTTATAGGAGCTTGCTTCTCCAAGGAACGAACCTCAGCAGTGGGTGCCTTTGATGGAGATTCAAAGATATCCCTCACTTGCTAGAATTTCTTTCTTCAAAAGAGTTTCTCTGGATTTTCAATGTAGTTACCTGGCAGATCAAAACCATTCATTCATTACCTTGCATAAGATATCACAAAAATAGAAAGCACAAGGGTAAGCCTGCATTAAGTAGGGTTCTATGGGCTCCTCTATCTCATAGTTTGTTAGGTCTATTGCTATTCCTTTTTACACTCACCATTACCTTCCTCGGCAATGGAACAAAAATGCTTGTTGACCCTCCTTAATGTCACTATGAAAATAGATATAAAACTTGTCCCCAGCAATGGTGCCAGAAATGCCAATGAGCATATCATAGCATCGCCACTAAAGCGCCAAGTTGTCATCCCCAGCTATGACATCAGGAGTGTGGTATTAAATCATGCCACCATTTAGAATATAGAAATAGTATCTGCAAGCGCATAGACCAAATACCATTGTAGCATTTTACCCAGAGTATTACCAGGTTGTCATTTATATTTTCCCAAGGGAAGGTCTACAGGGCTTACGTGTAGGATAGCTGAATAACCTAGAGTGTAATGGATAGGCATAACCATGTCCTCGCTACTCAATGCAGGGGTAAGTCACAAGATAAATGATAAAGATAAGTATAAATCAGCAGCATAAACAGATAGAGACTCCTAGCTATATCATTAGGGTTACTAGCAGAACATCAAGAGATATTTCTAAGTTATTTCTAGCTACATGCCAATGCATACCATGGTTAGTGCAATCACACCTAGTAGCCATCGCTAAGGTTAGTATTATATCTACTCATAGTGGACATACTAGGGAAGTTTGAGAACATAGCACGCCCTTCCTTCATATACAAGCCCTATTGTGCCTATAAACGGGGGTTGGAATACATAGGACTCAACAGGATTGTCACACCCGCGATCTACCAAACCCGGCCTATAGGGTGCATTCACAGATAAACAACGTATAAGCACCACAGTTACACAATGTTCACCACTCGCCTAATGATCAATTAGATGAGCACTATATGAACCTATGAATAAGTATAATGTCAATCTAGCTATATTAAGCATATAACCACAGTAGACAAAGAACATAATAACTATGAATATAAGCAGATAAGTATTTATCAATTCAATTGTAGCAATCATATAATCTATACAATGAAAGAGAACAAAGGTGAGAGGAGGTAAGAACTATACCAAATTCAAGATCTTGATGGCTCCAAAATCCAAGCCTTCGCTTGCCTCCCTCTAGTTCTAACTAGCTATCTAGGCCCTAGCTGAGGAGCTCTGATTAGGGTTTCTGGCTGATGATCAGACTTCGAATGAGAGTGAATGAATGTGCCTCCCTCTCGGGGGGGGTCCTGCCCTTCTTTTATAGCCCTGGGCGATGATCGTGAGGCATCAGATCAAACCGACTTTGGCGGACGGCTGAGATTGAAACCATAAGGCGGTGGAGCAACTGGGAAAATCGGGCCACCAGTGGGCCCAGGCCCAAACCGGCCGATCCAGGGCCAGACCGGTCAGTCTGGCCTGGTGGCCGCTGGCCCTCTGGTTCGATATGGTGTCTTCTGGTCTCTTCTAGAACCTTCCTGTGTTGTCGTGGTGCCCGATTTCCTGTTCTGTGTTTCGATAAACTCCTAGGATTGCGTCTTTTCTAGTTTACACCTGCAAAAATAGTGAAACACTAAAACTCATAGAATTCTATCAGTGCAAACCCTATATCTACTTTGGTGTTCGCAATTGCATCCTTTTCTATGGCTAGTTGACAGTTGAATTCGTACAATAACGACCGTCAACAGGAATGTGGTATTTTATCATGCAACTATCTTAGAATATAAACAAGGTATACATAAGCGTACAGATAAAATACCAATGTAGCATTTTACCAGGAGTAATTTTAGGATCGTTATTTATATTTTACCACTGGGAACATCTGAGGCTTTGTATAGGCATATGAATATGACTTAACTATGATGGATGAGTATAATCCGGTCCTCACTACTCAAAGCAGGGGTAAGTCACAAGATAAATGATAATTGTAAGCATGAATCATCAGTGTTGGTATTTTTAATGCACATAGAATAATCACAGAGAAAGATCTGCAAGCGCGCGGATACCATTGTAGCTTTCACCCGGAGGTTTTTAAATATCGTATCCACAGGGAAACGTGTGAGACTAACTATGATCTGACTCAACAAAAGGGATGATAACTGTGTAGTGGTAACTGAGTAAAATGATAACTAGGTTGGTTTATGACAACTGAGAGTAGCAACAAGGTTAGGATAAACAGGAGCGTAGAGAGAATAACTAAGGGTCCTCTACTTCTAACTTTGGGTAAACTGTGTCATCTACTGTTCAACTTCAGGACATTAATTAGAGCAGATTAAGTACAAAAACCTCACCAATAAATATATAAATATTTCTACCCTGACAACCGCATCCTACCAGACCTATCAACGGAAGATGGACTACAAAGGACTCAATAGGTCTGTCACACTGCGATCTACCACCAATCCAGAAGATTAGGGGCATTCATGATTAACCCTAGCCCGAGCACCATGCTTGCACTATGATTAATACTCTACTCTGTCTAGAACAGGAATAAAGCACTCAATGATGATTACCAGAGAAATCTAGAAGATAAACTCATGAAAAACTTGAATCTGCTGAAGTACAAGCTGTAGAGGGAGTACTGATAGGCTGGCACCTCCTCTGAACTCTTCTCTCACTCTCTATCTATTGATGGTGGATAGCGTCAATATTTAATTGTGCAATAAACATGAGAATGGATCCATACACATGCAAATGTAGAAGTCTAGGGTTTTATCTGACAATTTTTATGAGTTTTGGTGAATTATTATTTTTAGAGATTATTCTAGAAAATCATGGAGAAGGACTTAATTATTAAACGAATTATTGAAATTATCCTATGGTGAAACATACACCATTGGACTCTAGAAGGGTCAAGAAGACACCACGATGAAGCGAAGGCCTAAAGCCCCAATTAGTGGGCCGGCCAGCATGGGGGGGAGATGTCGGGCGGCACCCCCTAAAAGAACCTCCTACGCCCTTCCGGAGTCTTCCACCACCGCCTTTGAGGATCAATCTTAGCCCTACATGAAGTCGGTTTGATCCAACGACCATCGTTTCTTTCACTGGGCTATAAATACAGGGCCAGACCCCTCTCTCTGGAGGCATCACATCATTATGGAGTTGTAGAGATTATTGGTATATTTAACGCGCACAGAATAATCAAAGAGATAAATCCGCAAGCGCACCGGATACCGCTGTAGCTTTCACCTAAGAGTATTCCAAGGTATCGATTTTCTACGAGGAACACAAAGTGAACTAGTAACGAATCAAGAATATCTAAGGATAGGTAAGATATATATTTTTGGTGGGTAGAGAGAGGCTATCTAAGGTGATCTAGATAAATAAGAATCAGACTTATGATACTTGTCTACTTTGGAGCAACAGTATATTTCCAACTCTCAAAACGATGAGAAAGAAGTAGCTAGGGAAGGCTGCCAAAAGCTCTACACAAACCAACTCTGATGTGATGGATTATGAAGGCCAACAAAGCTATCACCTCTGAAGGCTACCACAACTAACCGTAAGAATTAGGCGCAAACTCAAGTAAACCATAGCCTAGACTCCATGTCTATGCTATTGATTACTACTCTAGCTACATGCAATAACTAGAGCACTCGATACGAGTGGAGATCCCGTAAGCAAAGTAAAGTAAGAACAAAACTTAATCAAATAGAAAACTTAGAATTACCAACTGAAGAACTTGAAGATGAATCGTCTCTGTAGAGGTACAAAGTTGAGGAAGATCCGACAAGCTGGCTCCTCTTCTACTTTCTCTTCTCCTCTCTCCCTATTTTCTAATTTACAAGAGCTCTAAATGAGCTAGGGCTTCTAGCTCTTTCCCTGGGGGGGTCCGGCCCAGTATTTATAGCCCGGTGGGATGCACGACAGCCATTTGATCAAACCGACTTCACGTACGGTGTATAATAACCTTCAAAGGCGGTGGACGAAGCTTCCGGAAGGGCGTAGGAGCATCTTTTAGGGGGTGCCGCCCGGCACTTGGCCTAGGGCCGGTCGGCCCTCTACCTTGCCCTTTGGGCCTCCGCTTCATCATGGTATCTTCTTGATCCTTGTACGGCCCAATGGTGTATGTTTCCGTCGTGGTTAAGTTTCATTAATCCATTTGACAATTAGGCCCTTCTCCATTGTTTTCTAGAATAATCCCTAGAAAATAATAATTTACCAAAACTCATGGAATCCGTTAGATAAAACCCTAGACTTCTCTATTTTCATGTGTATGGATCAATTTTTATGTTTATTGCACATTAAATGTTGACGCTATCCACTGTCAACAAGCTTCTCCAAGCTTACCCCTTGCTAGTCCCTTAGCAAAGCCTAACTACTGAACTTAGATCAGGAGTTGCTACAATATTTTCATGCCTCAAAAGTACATATGCTTTCAATCAAAAATTCTTCTCTGGATTAGAAAAAACTACTCTAACTTTCAAACTTACCCATTTTACCTTCAAATATGGAGCTTTCACTACTAGAATCGTAAGAATAGTCAATGGTTTTTAAACTCTCGGCTATTACCTTCCACCATCAGCATAGACAAAAGCCGAGCGTATACCATCGGGAAGTTCCCGTCGGCCACTCTTGGTCGGGGAGTAGTGTTTTCAACTTTTGCGTGGGTCTTGAGCAATTAAAATATAGAATAATCAAGTCAAGCACTATGTCTCAAATTCTTCACTCAACCAATATTTTGGAGTTTTTGTAGGTTTTTGAAATAAAATTTAAAGTTTAATTGTATGACACCCTCAAGTCTCTTATATATGTGGTATTTATGGATCTCACTGAGGCATTGATGGTGTTATACTCTCTACAACTAAAAATTATAGTGGAGCTCATAGGAGTGGCATTAATAAAAATGAACATACTTGCAATTCATATATTATAAAGTCAAACAATGGATCCATAGAGAGTTAAGTCATACAATCAAACCAAGATGTGCATGTATATGGAATATGATGGATAGGTGTATATGCAGTGGCTAATCCTAATTCTACTTTTGCTCTTCAAAAATAAATCTCTCTTTTGGACTTAGAACTTTCGTAGGAAAATATGGGCTATCTTTATTTTTTTCTTCTTCTCTCTTTTTTTCTTCTTTTTTTAGGGAGGCGAGCATCTAAGTACCCATTGTTTTAATTGCTTGGACACTCATCTATTTTTTAATTCTCTCTTCTTTTTTTCAATACTTTTTCTTTTGCATAGCCACATACATCCTTTGAATATAAAATAATTGGAGAGATAACAACAAGAACTTAGAGCATTTAACAGATGGTTGTTCTATGGGGTATATTTTTGGGTGTTTACTCCTAGTACAGGAGAAAAATATTTTTAAGATGGACCTAGATGAAGGTGGAAAATGATTGTACTTACTCCCAAAGTAGGAAAAATGTATATGTAGGTGGAGTGTGTAAGTGATCTTGATTTTAAAAGTATGACAAGACTCTCATAAGGTATACAACAAAGGTTAACTGAACTCAATGCAGAGCAAGCAGCACGAATGAACAAATATTTTTTATTCTAAATGTATATCATATATGGCTTTGGTAGAAATTCAAACTTTATCATACAAGAGCTCATCGTGTAAGATTTTCAGTTTTTAAAAGATAAATCTCCAGAACTTAGTATTGCTAGGAATAAGATAAATAGTAGCTTAGACTTTCTCATATCATATCCCTCAATCACCTAGACTTAGCTCAAGCATATGCCTCCATAAGTTTCAGGTTCAGAAATAATCCTTATATCAAAGCAGTCATGTCCAAAACTCAGAAAAATTTAAGGTTGAAAACTAGGCACTTGAAAGGAGTTATAGCAGAGCAACTATTCATCATCTCCAAGAAAAAATTTTATTGTTCTTCAGTTGACTCAAACTAGACACACTCTATGGTCACACCCTAATAAATAACTAAAGTACCTTTATTTGGTTTTAATTATTAGTTATTTATTTTTGACTAATGGACTCACAAAAGACTCTACAGACATGGACCTTCATATGCCCACATGTTTTTGGTATTTTATGACTGTATGACGGACTCGATAATCGCATAGGTATCTTACGATAACTAGGGGATGCTCTCCCCCAAGCTAGATATTTATTATGGTTGGTTGATGAATGATCTTCAGAGCAAGCTTGTCAGCAGTAGTCCACTAATTGGGCTCACTCCTTGGTTATAGTGTTATCCTGACAAGAAAACCAAAACTCAAGGCTCAAATTATGATAAGGGGTTAGCGGTCAGCCAAATGAGTAATCGATTATTCTTATGAGCTAATATAGACTTTCATATTTTAGCAGGATTCTAATTTCACTTCTTTTTGAGATTTTCTATTTTATAATGCAAGAATTTAAAATGCAAAGGTGCAAACATTAATACTAATGACATGCTAACAAATTGGATTAGTCTAAACTAGAAAGAAAAAGAAACAAGATTAGATTTTTTAGATTGGATCATTAAACTGCAGAAATTCAATCATGTCTATTTCTTCTAAGTTTTTAGTTTCAAGAAATATTTTCAAACATTGGCCATTTACCTTGAAGATGTTACCTGAATTGTCTTGAATTATAATGGCACCATGTGATGAGGTTTCAAGAACCTTGAATGGATCTTCCCATTTACTTGAAGTTTTCCATGGCCAAAGAGCTTTACTCTTGAATTAAATAGTAGGACCTTGTCACTAGGCTTGAACTCTTTGTGCTTGATTCTCTTATCATGCCATCTTTTTTGTTCTTTTTTTTGTAAATCTTAGAGTTATGATAGGCCTTCTCTCTCCATTCTTCAAACTCGGATATTTGCATTTAACGATTCAACAAGATAGAGATTCATGTTCTATTTCTTGATTGCCTAGTGCGCTTTGAATTCTAATTCAATAGGCAAGTGGCATGTTTTACCATATATAAGTTGATAAGGTGTCATGCCTATGGGCCTCTTGTGATAAGCCCATAATGCATCAGAAAGATTGTATTTCCACTTTTTGCCCATCTCGTTCATAGTCTTTTTGTAGAACGTCCTTGATTTGCTTATTCAATGTTTTAGCTTGACTGCTTGTCTAGGGATGGTATGGAGTTGCAATATTATGCTTAACTCTATTTTCTACCAAGAACTATCAAAATCTCTTATCAATGAAATGTGGTCCTCCATCACTTATGACCAATCTGGACATTTCAAATCGTGGAAATATCACTTCATTAAATATCTTCTTAGAATTCTTAGAGTCGGTAGCTCGACATGGTAATGCTTCTATCCATTTAGAAACATAGTCAACTGCCACCAAAATGTATTCAGCGTCTCCTGACTTTGGGAGTGGTCCCATAAAATCAATTCCCCCAGACATCAAACAGTTCCACTTGAAGGTTGTTCATGAGCAACATAGCATCCCGAGTATTGATGTTTCCATGTTTTTGGCATCTGACATAGCTTCTGACAAACTCTTTTGTATCTTGATATATCATTGGCTAGAAGAATCTGCTTTGCTAAATCTTAGCATGTGTACGAAACGCTCCATAATGTCCTCCATAGGGTGATGTATGATATCTCTCAATGATTTTCACGCCTTCAACTATTGGGACACATCTCCATAGCAGCCCATTGGCACAGACCCTGTAAAGATATGGATCGTTCCATAAGTGGATACGACTTTCATACTTGAGCTTTCTCTTGTCTTCTCCTGGTGGAACATAACCTGCAATCATATAGTCGACAATATTTGCGTACCAAGAATCAGAGTCTATTACCGCGGGGAGCGTGTTGTCCCTTAGATAGTCATTAATAGGTAGTTCATATGTGTCTTTATATTGAAGTCTAGACAAATGGTTGGCTACCAAGTTTTTTACTCCTTTCTTGTCTATTATCTCTATGTCAAATTCTTGGAGTAGAAGAATCCACTGGATTAATCGAGGCTTAGCATCTTTCTTAGTGAGGAGGTATTTAAGAGCTGCATGGTCTGTATAAATTATTACCTTTGCCCCTACTAAGTAAGATCTAAACTTGTCTATTGCAAAGATAGCTGCTAATAAATCTTTTTCAGTGGTAGCATAATTGAGTTGTGGCCTAGATAAGGTTTTGCTAGCATAGGATATAGCATAATGTTTTTTGTCTTTGGTTTGTCCTAAAACAGCACCAACTGCAAGGTCGCTAGCATCACACATGATCTCGAAGTGTAAACTCTAATTAGGTGGTTGGATAATTGGAGCTAAGATGAGTGCCCTCTTAAGAATTTCAAAGGATTCAAGACACTCATTATTAAAAATGAAAGGAATGTCTTTGGCTAGGAGGCTAGTTAGGGGTCTAGCAATTTGAGAAAAGTTTTTGATGAAATGTCTATAGAACCCTGCGTGGCCTAAAAAGCTGCAAATGCCTTTCGCATTTGTGGGAAGTGGAAGTTGTTCAATAACTTCAATCTTTGCTCTATCCACTTCTATCCCATGTTCGGACACCTTGTGTCCTAGCACAATCCCTTCCCGAACCATAAAATGGCATTTCTCCTAGTTCAGGACTAAGTGCTTTTCTTTACACTGTTGTAAGACCGTGTCTAAATTCTCTAAACACTCATCAAAAGTTTTGCCATAGACGGTAAAGTCATCCATGAACACCTCCATGATTTTCTCGATCATGTCAGAGAAAATAGACATCATGCACCATTGAAATGAAGCTGGAGTATTACACAGCCTAAACGACATTCATCGATATGCATAAGTTCTATACGGGCATGTGAAAGTAGTCTTACTTTGGTCATCTGGGTGGATTGGGATTTGATGATATCCAGAAAGAAAAAGTGATTTGCAAACTGTTCCAATACTTCATCAATAAAGGATAATAGGAAGTGCTCTTTCTTTGTAGCCTTGTTAAGTTTCCGATAGTCAATGCACATACGCCACCCAGTGACACTATGTTGAGGGATGAGCTCATTCTTCTCATTCCTAATGACCGTCATTCCTTCTTTCTTTGGCACAACTTGGATAGGGCCAACCCACTCACTATGAGGTACGGGATAAATAATCCCAGCATGTAGAAGCTTACGACCTCTTTCTTAATAACTTCTCGCATTGCCTTGTTAAGTCTTCTTTATGGTTCCCTCGATGGTGAAGAATCAGGATCGATAGGAATATGATGAGTGCAGAGAATGGGATTAATTCCCTTGAGGTCTTGGAGTGAGTAGCCTATAGCTGGTTTATGTCTTTCTAGGATAGTGACAAGTTGATGTGTTTCTTCTTGGGAAAGCTTATCACTTATGATCACAGGAGTTTCTCGGTTATTATTGAGAAAGACATATTTTAAGCTAGAAGGAAGAGGTTTTAGCTCAATTGAGGGCTGTGATGGCATCTCTGTTTCATCTAGCTTGATAGGTTCTGCCAACTCTTCCCCTTCTTGAATAAAGTGTTCATCATCGAGAGTTGGTTGCGCCATGTCTTCTAAAGTTGCCATCAAGGTTTTTCAATAGGGTCTGGTTCAAGATTGGGTTCTATTATTCTGTTATTTGAGCATGTGAGCGAGATGGTGATAAAAGAACTTTCTAGTTTTACATCTAAGAGACCCTATTTTAGTCTTTTTGAAACAGTATCTCAAAAGGTACACCAATCAAGATAGATGTGTCTGAGATGTCAAAGATATGAAAATTTAGATGATACACAGAACTTTGCATTCACAATGGAATAGACCTTATGACCCCATAACTTTCAAGAGTAACTCCAGAAGGAATTTATAAAAGCTTATGAGATGGGATCACAAACTCGTTGAGATAGAGTTGTTCAGCCAAAGCCTTTGAAATGACATTCATCCCAACGGTTGGACTGTAGTAAGCCTCTATGGTGGTTCCCTTAAGGACGCAAGTGATAACATCTGAGGGGGTATTGATTTGGGCCACCTCAATGGATAACTCTATTTCTGCCAATCACTCATGACTCATAATTGTTGATAATCCTTTAATATGTTCCATAAGGAAAGAATCATTATTTAGACCATCGTCATCCTCATGTGACACAGAGTGTGCCAGAGGCTTCACTGGTAATTTTGAGGTATTTCCAAAATCTTTAAAAAGATCATCATCAATTTCAAAGGGGAACGTGGAAGGATATGGTTTATCATGTAACTGAATGTGTTATGTTTCCTCAATTGGAGGTTCTTTGACAACCAAATCATCTAAAGAGTTTGAAGGAGTTTTAGATTCGGTTGTGTCTGCCTCCTCTTGTTGGTCGGGGCTTGGCTTGACTTATTTTTCTTTAGGAAATTCATCAAAAATGCCAGTGTAAGGGGTGTTTTCAAGGATTTTCTCTAGAATAGCTTCCCCTCGCTCATGGTATTGTGCGAGAATAAACCTCCAGAAGATGAGTCAAGATGCAAAGCAGCTTCCTTGTTAAGACCAAGATGGAAGTGGCAAAGAAGCACGTGGTCGGGCAAGTGAAGGGTTGGACCAGTATTGATAAGACTTAAGAACCTAGCCCAAGCTGCTCCTAGTGTCTTCTTCTCCTTTTGTTTAAAGGTAAGAACTTCTACTCGAAGAGTGGCTATCCAAGAAAGAGGGAAGAAAGCAAGATAGAATTTGTCTTGAAGTTCACCCCAATTTCCTTTCACTCCTCCTACAATATGAGCATACCACTGTTTTGCTCTTCCTAAAAGGGAGAACAGAAACAATTTCTATTTAATGGCCTCTTGTGTCATGCCAGCAATATTCAAGCAAGAACACAATTGCTCAAATTCTTTAAGATCTGTGTAGGGATTTTTGTCTTCTAATCTAGAGAAGGATTGCTCCCGAACCAAAGCTATGAAAGCAGGGCGAAGCTCATAGCCATCTGTAAGTATAGGATGTGATGATGGTGGAGGATCCAACAACTCACCTTTTAGAGCCAAAAATTGAAAGATAGGCGTGGAATCCATGTGGTAAGGTAAAGGTGGTGATAAAAGGAAAATAAAGGATACACGGATGAACTTGGCTTGATCCCAGAACAGCTACCGTTCTCCAGCAATGGTGCCAGAAAGCTTGTTGGTATATTTAACACACACATAATAATCAAAGAGATAAATCTACAAGTGCACGGATACCACTGTAGCTTTCACTTAAGAGTATTCAAAGGTATCGATTTTCTACGAGGAATGTGAAGTGAACTAGTAACGAATTAAGAACGTCCAAGGATATGTAAGATATATATTTTTGGTGGGTAGAGAAGGGCTATCTAAGGTGATCTAGATAACTAAGAATCAGACTTCTACTTTGGAGCAACTGTACCATTCCAACTCTCGAAAAGATGAGAAAGAAGTAGTTGGGGAAGGATGCTAAAAGCTCTATGAAACACCAACTCTGATGTGATGGATTACGAAGGCCAACAAAGTTGTCACCTCTGAGGGCTACCACAACTAACCATAAAAATTAGGCGCAAACTCAGGTAAACCCTAGCCTAATCACCACGTCTACACTATTGACTACTACTCTAGCTACGTGCAATAACTAGAGCACTCGATACGAGCGGAGATCCCATAAGTAAAGTAAAGCAAGAATAAAACTTAATCAAATAGAAAACTTAGAGTTACCAACTGAAGAACTTAAAGATGAATCATCTCCGTGGAGGTACAAAGTTGAGGAAGATCCGACAAGCCGGCTCCTCTTCTATTTTCTCCTCTCCTCTCTCTATTTTCTTATTTACAAGAGCTCTAAATGAGCTAGGGCTTCTAGCTCTCCAAATGAATTGATTTAATAAATTAGGGTTTCCCTGGGGGTGTCTGGCCCCGTATTTATAGCTCGGTAGGATGCATGATAGCTGTTTGATCAAACCGACTTCACGTACGGTGAATATTAACCCTCAAAGGCGGTGGAGGAAGTTTCCAGAAGGGCTTAGGAGGATCTTTTAGGGGGGTGCCGCCCGGCACTTGGCCTAGGGCCGGCCGCCCTCTACCTTGCCCTTTGGGCCTCCGCTTCATCGTGGTATCTTTTTGATCCTTGTAGAGCCCAATGGTGAATGTTTCCGTCGTGGTTAAGTTTCATTAATCCGTTTGATAATTAGGCCCTTCTCCATGGTTTTCTAAAATAATCTCTAGAAAATAATAATTTACCAAAACTCATGGAATTTGTCATGTAAAATCCTGGACTTCTCTAATCGCACGTGTATGGATCAATTCTTATGTTTATTGCACATTAATGTTGACGCTATCTACCATCAACAGAGGTGTCCCTCAAAAGGATGATCTCTCAACTCTAGAGAATTAGGGCTAGACTTTCCAATGTAGTAGATTAGTTCTAGTTAAGAGTAAGGGAGAGCGGAGTGTTGACGGCCCTTAATGTCAATCATAAACCATCAACTATTGCAAATAATAATATGAAATGAATCACAAACCATAGTTGTAGGGTTTGATTCTAACAAGTTCTACGAGTTTTGGTGAATCATTGTTTCTATAGGTACATACCGGAAAAGTTATCAAAGTGAGCCAATATGACAAGTATAAAGGTATCTGCAATGATGAATTAGAATGCACCATTGCAACGGGCTCATTGAGACGATCGAAACAGACATATCATTTGTCTTTTTTGGAGTTTTGGATGAAAAGATATTAATTCCACAGCGGGGGCTACACTAGAAGACTCCAGAAGGTGCGAGAAGACACCACACCGAAGCAGACCGTGAGAGGACCCAGAGCCAGACCGGCCGGTCTGGCCCTGGACCGGTCGGTCTGCTACAGTGGCCAAACGGGCCCAGCTTCGGCCCACGTGCTCCATCGCCTTAGGGTTTCAATCTCAGCCGTCCGCCAAAGTCGGTTTGATCCAAGAGCTCACGTTCATCCCACCTCTTAGTAGTTATTAGAAAATAGGGAGAGAGGACAGGAGAGAGTAGAAGGTGGAGCCGGCCTGTCGGATCCCCTCAACTTTGTACCTCTACGGAGACGATTCTTCATCGATTCATCTTCAGGTTCTTCTATTGGTCACTCTAAGTCTTCTATTTAATTAAGTTTAGTTCTTACTTTACTTTGCTTACGGGATCTCCGCTCGTATTGAGTGCTCTAGTTAACGTACGTGACTAGAGTAGTAATCATTAGTGTTGACGTGGTGTCTAGACTAGTGTTTACCTGAGTTTGCGCCCAATTCTTATGGTTGGTTATGGTAACCTCTAGAGGTGATAGCTCTTTTGGCCTTCGTATTCTACCACATCGGAGCTGGTGTTTCGTAGACCTTTTGGCAGCCTTCCCCAACTACCTTCTTCCCAGTCTTATTCGAGAGTTGGAAAGGTACTATTGCTCCAAAGTTAGCAAGTATAGTAAGCCTGATCCTTAGTTATCTAGTTGACCTAAGTCAACCCCTCTCTACCCACCAAAAATATTTACCTTTTCTATCCTTGGATGTCCTTGATTCATTACTAGTACACTTCGCGTTCCTCATGGAAAATCAATACCTTGGAATACTCTTAGGTGAAAGCTATAGCGGTATCCGTGCGCTTGCGGATCTTTTCTATTTGCGCTAAATATACCAACAAGCTTTCTGGCGCCGTTGTTGGGGAACGGTAGCTGTTCTAGAATCAAACCAAGTTCGTCCATGTATCCTTTATTTTCCTTTTTACCCTACCATATGGATTCCACGCCTATCTTTCAATTCTTGGCTCCAAAGGGCGAGTTGCTAGAGCCTCCACCATCATCACATCCTATACTTACGGATGTCTATGAGCTTCGCCCTGCTTTTATAGCCATGGTTCGGGAGCAACCCTTCTCTGGATTAAAAGTCGAAAATCCCTACACCCACCTTAGAGAATTTGAGCAATTGTGTTCTTGCTTAACTATTGCTCGCATGACACAAGAGACCATTAAATGGAAAATATTTCCACTCTCCCTTTTGGGAAGAGCGAAACAGTGGTATGCTCATACTGTAGGAGGAGTAAATAGAAATTGGGATGAACTTCTAGACAAATTTTGTCTTGCTTTCTTGCCTCTTCCTAGGATTGCCGCCCTTTGAATTGAAGTTCTCACCTTTCAACAAAAAGAGGAGACATTAGGAGCAGCTTGGGCTAGGTTCTTAAGTCTTATCAATACCTGTCCAACCCTTCACTTGCCTGATCACGTGCTTCTTTACCACTTCCATCTTGGTCTTAGCAAGGAAGCCACTCTACACCTTGACTTATCTTCTGGAGGTTCATTCTCGCACAATACCATGAGCGAGGAGAAAGCCATTCTAGAGAAAATCCTTGAAAACACCCCTTACACTGGCATTTTTGATGAGTTTCCCGAAGAAGTCAAGCCAAGCCCCGACCAACAACAGGAGGTAGACACAACTGAATCCAAAATCACTACAAATCCTTCTAATAATTTGGTTGTTAAAGAACCTCCCATTAAGGAAACCCAAGACAATCTGGAAGATGATGAATCCCATCATTCCATGTTTCCTTTTGAAATCGAGGATGGTCTTTTTGAAGATTTTAGAAATGCCTCGAATTTACCGGTCCAAGTGAAACCTCTAGCGTATTCTATATCATCTGAGCATGATGATGGTCCAACTAATGATGCTTTCCTTATGAAACATATTAAAGGACTATCGGCCATCATGAGTCGTGAGTGGTTGGCAGAAATGGAGTTATCTACTGAGATAGCCCGAATCATTGCCTCCTCAGATGTTATGACTTGTATCCTTAAGGTAACCACCATAGAGGCTCACTATAGTCCTACCGTCGGGATGAATATCATTTCAAAGGCTTTGGCTGAACAACTATGCCCCAACGAGTTTTTGATCCCATCTCATAAGCTTCTAAGAATTCTTTCTAGAGTTATTGTTGAAAGTTATGGGGTCATAAAGGTCTATCCCATTGAGGATACGATGTTCTGAGTATCGGTTAGATTTTCATATCTTTGACATCTCAGATACATCCATCTTGATTGGTGTGCCTTTTGGGATACTCTTTCAAGAAAGAGCAAAATAGGGTCTCCTAGATTTAAAGGTAGGAAGTTCTCTTATCACCATCTCACTGGCACGCTCAATTAATGCGATAGTAGAACTCAAACCTGAGCAAGACCCTGTTGAGGAGGTCTTAATGGCATCTCTAGAAGACATAGCCCAATCAACTCTCGATGATGAACACTTTATTCAAGAAGAGGAAGAGTTGGCAGAGCCTGTCGAGTTAGAGGAAACCGAGGTGCCATCACAGCCCTCGATAGAGCTAAAACCTCTTCCTTCTGGCTTAAAATATGTCTTTCTCAATAACAACCGAGAAACACCAGTCATCATAAGTGACAAGCTTTCTGGAGAAGAAAGTCATCAACTTGTCGCTGTACTAGAAAGACATAAATCGGTCATTGGCTACTCACTCCAAGACCTCAAAGGAATTAGTCCCATGCTCTGCACTCATTGTATTCCCATTGATCCTAATGCTTCACCATCTAGGGAACCACAACAGAGGCTTAACAATACAATGAGAGAGGTTGTTAAGAAAGAGGTCCTTAAACTCTTACATGTGGGATTATTTGTCCCGTACCTCATAGTGAGTGGGTTAGTCCTGTCCAAGTTGTGCCAAAGAAAGGAGGAATGACAGTCATAAGGAATGAGAAGAATGAACTCATCCCTCAACGCACTGTTATCAGGTGGCGTATGTGCATTGACTACCAGAAACTTAACAAGGCTACAAAGAAAGATCACTTCCCGTTACCCTTCATTGATGAAATGCTGGAACGGCTTGCAAATCACTCTTTCTTTTGTTTTCTTGATGGGTATTCCAGGTATCATCAAATCCCAATCCACCCCGATGACCAAAGTAAGACCACTTTCACATGCCCATATGGAACTTACGCTTACCAACGAATGTCGTTTGGGTTGTGTAATGCTCCAGCTTCCTTCCAACGGTGCATGATGTCTATTTTCTCTGACATGATCGAGAAAATCATGGAGGTCTTTATGGATGACTTTACCGTCTATGGTAAAACCTTCAATGATTGCCTAGAGAATGTAGACAAGGTCTTACAACAGTGTGAAGAAAATCACTTAGTCCTAAACTGGGAGAAATGCCACTTTATGGTTCGGGAAGAAATTATGCTTGGACACAAGGTGTCTGAATGTGGGATAGAAGTGGATAGAGCAAAGATTAAAGTTATTGAACAACTTCTACCTCCCACAAATATAAAGGGCATTCACAGCTTTCTAGGCCACGCAGGGTTCTATAGGTGTTTTATCAAAGACTTTTCTCAAATCGCTAGACTCTTGACTAGCCTTCTAGCCAAAGATGCACCTTTCATTTTCAACAGTGAGTGCCTTAAAGCCTTTGAAATTCTGAAGAGGGCACTCATCTCAGCTCCAATAATCCAACCACCTGATTGGAGTCTACCCTTTGAGATCATGTGTGATGCTAGCGACTTTGCAGTTGGTGCAGTTTTAGGCCAAACCAAAGACAAGAAACATTACGCCATATCCTATGCTAGCAAAACCTTGTCTGGGCCACAACTCAATTATGCTACTACTGAAAAAGAGTTGTTGGCAGTTGTCTTTGCAATAGACAAGTTTAGATCTTACTTAGTGGGAGCGAAAGTATTCATTTACACAGACCATGCTACTCTAAAATACCTCCTCACTAAGAAAGATGCTAAGCCTCGGTTAATCCGGTGGATTCTTCTACTTCAAGAATTCGACATAGAAATAAGGGATAAGAAAGGAGTAGAAAATTCGGTAGCGCCGACCACTTGTCTAGGCTTCAGCATAAAGACACACATGAGCTACCTATTAATGACTATCTAAGGGACGACGCGCTCCTTGCGGTAACGGACCACGATCCTTGGTACACAAATATTGTCAACTATATGGTTGCAGGTTATGTTCCACCAGGAGGAGACAAGAGGAAGCTCCAGTATGAGAATCGTACCCATTTGTGGGACGATCCATATCTTTACAGGATCTGTGCCGATGGGTTGCTACGGAGGTGTGTCCTGACAATTGAAGGCATGAAAATCATTGAAAGATGTCATTCATTACCCTATGGAGGACATTATAGAGTGTTTTGAACACATGCGAAGATCTGGCAAAGCGGATTTTTCTGGCCAACGATGTATCAAGATACAAAGGACCATTCAAGTTAGTTGAAACATCACCACATGGTGCCATCACAATTCAAGACGACTCAGGTAACATCATTAAGGTAAATGGCCAACGCTTGAAAGTATTCTTTGAAACTGAAAACTTAGAAGAAATAGACTTGATTGAATTTTTACAATTTAATGATCCAATCAAAAAAATCAATCTTGCTCTTATTTCCTTCTAGTTTAGGCCAATCCCTTAGTTGAATAGGTTTTGACTCTCTGGTGTTCCACACCAGAAGAGTCCCTGTTGTTTTCACTGTTCTTATCTGTGAGTAAAAGCTAGGTATAGTCTCGGAGAAGTGTGGGAAAGGTGACACCTCCACCATGAATAGAAGCGTTGAAGCGCATCATAAACTGGTGAAGGAGTCTACATACAACTACTAAAACTCGGTTTGATCTTTCTTGACTCATTCATATGCTTACTGAGTTTTACACTTGTTATGCACTTGCTTAACCCTGCAAATTAAAAAGAACCAAACCACACTTGAATTAAAATTTTGAAAAGTGACATGTTGATAACGTTATTGAGATAGAGGCTTGCAGAGATTGTTCTAAATACATATACTTATGCTTGTGGGAAGATATCTTGATAGGACAATCATATTAACTAAGTTGTTGTGGTGTGTGATATAGTTCTGGCTTAGAAATCCAACCAGTTCTAGTCGAGGTACTTGGAGAATTTATTTTGAAAAATATCATAAAACTATAGTATCTCATACTCCTCAATGATAATAAATTTCTACCAGAGCCATATTTAGGATAGAAGCCTTCTATATTCACTGCTTGTTGTTGTGTTGAGTTTAGTTGAACTTTGTGATCCTTGTGAGAGATTTATCATACTCCCAAGATCAAGATTCACTTGCACGCCACACAAACATGCAGTACTCCTACACTGAGAGTAGTCGCAAAACATGCCATTCCATTTAGATCCACCCAAAAATGTTTCTCTCCTACACTGGGAGTGAACAACAAAAACATCCTGATAGGTTTTCCATCCACCCAATAAATGCTCTAGTCCTTGTTGCTATCTCCCAAAAACTTTTTTGTTGCCAAGAGGAGAGTCATGAGCTATGCAAAAGTATTTAAAAAAGAAAAAAAGGAGAGTTGAAAAAAATGGACAAGAGTCCGAGATGTGAAAACAATGGGTACTTAGATGCTCGCCTCCCTAAAAAAAGAGAGAGAAGAGAAGAAAAAAAGATGAATAAGATAGCTCATGTTCTCTAGCAAGGTTTCCATGTGTCAAAAGAGAGGTACGTTTTCAAGGAGCAGAGTAGAATTAGGTTTTGCCACTTCCATCATATATCTGCACACATGCACATCTTGATCTAAGAGTATGACATTTCGATCTTAGGATCCAAGTTTTGACTTTACAATATATACAACCCAAGTATGCAATCAAGTTCGTCCCTACCTAAGCTCCACATAAGCCTTAAAAGTAGGTGAGGAAGAAAGGCAATTTCACACTCGTGCCTTGGTAAGAAATCATACACCATTGAGCGACTGAGAGTATCATTTGAGGAGTATAAGTGATCTATGATTTTTCTTGTGTGAAAACATTAAAAACTCCAAGTCGCTAAGATGGGAATTTGGGAAGATAACTTTGCTTCAAGAGCTATTCCACTTTTCAACCACTGAAGGATATATGCTAGCCAATGCCACAAATCCCACCTGTATAAGGAATGCTTTGGAATAACCTTTTTTGCTAGCGGCATATCTTGAGATGTTATGATCATGCTTACTTCTATCTTTAGACTTTACTCGAGGACGAGCAAAGGGCAAGTGTGGGGGAACTTGTTGATGGCCCTTAATGTCAATCATAAACCATCAACTATTACATATAATAATATGAAATGAATCACAAACCATAGTTGTAGGGTTTGATTCTAACAAGTTCCATGAGTTTTGGTGAATCATTGTTTCTACAGGTACATACCAAAAAAGTTATCAAAGTGAGCCAATATGACAGTATAAAGGTATCTCAAATGATGGATTAGAATGCACCATTGCAACGGGCTCGTCGAGACGATCGAAACGGACATATCATTTGCCTTTTTTGGAGTTTCGGATGAAAAGATATTAATTCCACAACGGGGGCTGCACTAGAAGACTCCAGAAGGCGCGAGAAGAAACCACGCCGAAGTGGACCGCGAGAGGACCTAGAGCCAGACCGGCCGGTCCGGCCCTGGACCGGCCGGTCTACTACAGTGGCCAAACGGGCCCAGCTTTGGCCCACGTGCTCCACCGCCTTAGGCTTTCAATCTCAGCCGTCCGCCAAAGTCGGTTTGATCCAAGAGCTCACGTTCATCCCACTGGGCTATAAAAGTAGCCCTGGACCCCCTCCCTCATTCATCCAAGAAACCCTAATTTATATTCTCTAAGGGAGGATCAGCTGAGAGGTGTCCCTTGAATGGATAACCTCTTAGTAGTTATTAGAAAATAGGGATAGTGGAGAGGAGAGAGTAGCAGGTGCAGCCGGCCTGTCGGATCCCCTCAACTTTGTACCTCTACGGAGACGATTCTTCATCGATTCATCTTCAGGTTCTTCTATTGGTCACTCTAAGTCTTCTATTTAATTAAGTTCAGTTCTTACTTTACTTTGCTTATGGGATCTCCGCTCGTATTGAGTGCTCTAGTTAACGTACGTGACTAGAGTAGTAATCGTCAGTGTAGACGTGGTGTCTAGACTAGTGTTTACCTGAGTTTGCGCCTAATTCTTACGGTTGGTTGTGGTAACCTCTAGAGGTGACAGCTCTTTTGGCCTTTGTATTCCACCACGTCGGAGTTGGTGTTTCGTAGAGCTTTTGGCAGCCTTCCCCAACTACCTTTTTCCTAGTCTTATTCGGGATTTGGAAAGGTACTGTTGCTCCAAAGTTAGCAGGTATAGTAAGCCTGATCCTTAGTTATCTAGTTGACCTGAGATAACCCCTCTCTACCCACCAAAAACATTTACCTTTTCTATCCTTGGACGTCCTTGATTCGTTACTAATACAGTTCGCGTTCCTCATGGAAAATCGATACCTTGGAATACTCTTAGGTGAAAGCTACAGCTGTATCCGTACGCTTGCGGATCTTTTCTGTTTGCATTAAAATATACCAACTCGGAGCTACGTTCTAATTCTAGAGAAGTCTTCTGAGATTTGGTATGCCTTTGTATCTATTATTTGTAACACATATGCTTTAATATATTCTATCTTCTCTATTTACTTTTATGTCTTGCATTTGATCGGTTAGTATGGTTGTTATACTTTGGCATGGGATGATCTTCGCTCGCATCGAGTGCTCTAGTTATTCTAGATAATTAGAGTAGTAATTGATAGTGTAGACTTGGTGTCTAGACTAGAGATTACCTGAGGTTGCACCTAATTCTACGGATTGTTGTGGTAGCCCTAGGGAGTGACAGCCCTGATGGCCGACGTATTCCACCTCGTTCGGATCGGTGTTTGTAGGACCATAGTCGGACCTTCCTAGCCCTCTTCTCATCCTTTTCCATGGCTAGTGTTCTAATGTCCCAAAGTGCTATTGTGTGATTGCTATATGTATCCATCTTCTATTACCTTAGAACCCAAGTACTAGAGAAGACAAGGACCTTGATCTCTCCCGTTGTCCTCTCACTATGGCTAGCTACTCATTTATCATGGAATTCTCCCTGTGTGTGTTATTATTCATAGCTTCTATTACATATCATTCACCCCCGATTTAGTCTAGCTGGTTTGCTAACTTAGTAGAAACATCATGGTGAATTATCGATTCTTTATCCATTGTTTTTTCTGTGGTAAAAATATAAATAATGATAACTAGAATACTCCGGTAAAATGCTACAATGGTGTTCTCAGGCGCTACGAAATTTTTCATATTTTAATTGTGTATAAGAAATACCAATAAACATTTTTGGCACTGTTGCCGAGAAAACAATTAGTGTAAATATTTTGATCTTGATCTTGATGTCTGCTAATCTAGTTTGCCACTAGCTTTAGTAGGATTACCCCTGTTTTGTTGAGTTGTGAAATAAGCAGGACATCAACCGTTCAACTTTCTAGCAAAATTCCACAAGAACAAGATAAGAGAGATATTGAAGAACTCGTGAGCACCCGAACATTCAAGATCCATCAACATTGGAGCCCCCGCCATCTCACAGGTTTATATAAACATATATATTCCTCTAACCATGTGTAGATTGGAAAAAATTCTTCATCACAACAATTCAAAGTTCATCATATGTGACGAACATGGACACTACACAACTCAAAAATTCCATTGTGAGTCATGGTAAGTATGATAAAGAAAGGTGAGTCTCTTGCTCATAGACTTTAAACTCAATGAGTAGTTATCTGAAAAAACCACCTCACCATGATTATGCTCTTTCATCTCTAATTAAGTAAACCTCTATAGTGCTTCCATGCTACCTTTGATTGCTATTGTATGCTTAGGTTTTGAAGTATTTTCATACATCTTTTAAATTAAGCATGATGCTTGGTTTAAATTGTCTTTCTGAATTAGATTAGACATGGTGCCTAGTTTAATTTTTGAATTAAACGTGGTGCTTAGGTTAAAATGCTTTCCTAAATCAAATTAGACATGGTGTCTAGATTGATTTTTGAACTAAAAGTATGCTCTAGTAGACACTGGATATTTTGTTAGACTAAGCCCTACAGAAAACTCTTAAATTCAATTTCGGTAAGTCAAAAGATGAACTCACATCAGAGATGAATCAAGGCATGTGATGAAGTCCAATAAATTTGCGCAAAAAGAAGACACAGCTCATTCACCATGGAAGAACTATAAGTATCCAAGTTTATTCATCTAATCTTTTGTCGCAAGTTACCTTTGCCATTAACCATGTGAAAATGCAACTACCAACAAAATTTGCTAAAAGAAATCTATGCTAAAGTAATCCTAAAAGCCCATCCTTTCATTAGCATAGATGAAATTTGTATAAATAATGGATGGTAACCCAAGTTTCAAAATGTTGCAATCCTTCAGGTATGTGTCTACTAACATTTTTTCTAGAAAAGAAAGAATAAATGTCTGTTCATGGTTCAAAACGACAAGGAAGGAGAACAAGTGTATAGAAAGGACCAAGATGGAAAAAATCGATGTGAGAACACTTCAACACCTTCTACACTTCACCATGGTAGTGGATCAATCACCCTACAAGACATAAGGAGACTATTTATAGAATCAAATCAAGGTTAGAGATATTCTTCAAAATAATATCTTTACCTTAACGTTGTTGAAAATTTAAAGTAATGGTGAATTATTTAAAATGCGGGCTACAAATTAATCTTTAACTCCTTGGCAAGCACTATACATACTTTAATAAATAGTATATTCTTTTAGATATGTGTTGTCTACTAATCCCTTGCAGAGAAGAAATAATAAGAGAAGCAGAAGACTGGAAGAATAAGAAAGGAGTACAAATATGAGACAAGATGCTAATAAATAACTCAAGATGCAAGAAAGAAAAAGACCATTGAAATTCATCTACCCTTTACCACATGGTGTTATCACACTCTAGTAATAAAGGTAACATCTTAAAGGTAAATGGTCATCATTTCCTCTTGATCTTGGAGTGCACATCATAGCACCATTCCCTTGATCTTAGTCTTAACCAAATGAGATAAAATATTATATATCTTATTTTTGGAAGATGATAGTCATCATGTTAATCTTGATAACTTATAAACATGAACAATCCTTTCATAGGTTAAGTAACTCTACTCCTTTATCTAATGAGCTTAAATGACATATTTATACTTTTGATCTTCTCACCCATGTTATAAATGAATAATGTGAATAACATCAATCTTATTGTGTCTAAGATTAGAGAATAAATAAATTTCTGGTCCTGCTAGTGTATTCCCACCAACAGAGCCCATGCACTTGATCTCTACCTTATCTTTACGAGCAGAACACACATCAAGCAAAGTGTGTGGAGATTCTCCAAATTCTACAAGTGGAAGTTCTCAACCAAGTAATAATGATGCGCACAAGATTGGCTTCAAGATGCTAACAAAAAGAAAAAGAAGAAGGTGACACCACCATTGAAAGCACCAGTAGTAGAGGCACCGCCTCAATCCTCATCCTTAGGAGCAAATCAATGTACTCGATCAATGAACCACCGCAAGGAGAAGTCTAATTCGAAGGACTCAAAACATTGAACCCTCGCCGTGATGTAACATCGGTAGTTATCCATATTTATTTTCTGACACTGCATGGTTTATTTTCTCTTAAGCATGTTTACTTTTCTGTATCAGTATTGCATAGAAAACAATAAAAATAAATAGGCGTGTATTAGGCTGCATTCATCTTAAAAAATTTGAAGCCCCATGTGAAACCCTTGCGGTATAAAAGTTATAGGAGTGCTCACTGTGGTGGCCTAAAAAAAATAATAATAATAGCATTTGTTATTATCTTCTTGCATTTTAAAACAAAAAATCCTAAAAAGAAGTGAAATAATAATCCTACTAAAATTTGAAAGTCTATATTAGCTCATAAGAATAATCAATTACTCATTTGGCTGACCACTAACCCCTTGTCATAATTAGAGTCTTGAGTTTTGGTTTTCTTGTCGGAGTACATATTTTGCAGGACAATAATATGATTAAGGAGTGAGACCCATCAGTGGAACCCACTAAGAACTGCTGCTGACAAGCTTGCTCTAAAGATTATTCAACAATCAACCATAGTAAACATTTGGCTTGGGGGAGGACATCCTCTAGTTATCAGGTAAGTATACCTATGCGATTATTGAGTCTGTCTAATAGTCATAAAATACCAAAAATATATGGGACATGAAGGTCCATCTCTGTAGAGTCTTTTGTGAGTCCATTAGCCTAAAAAATAATAAAAAGATGAATAATAATTAAAACCAAATAAAGATACTTTAGCTATTTATTAAGGTGTGATCATCGAGTATGTTTACACTTATATCTAGTTTATTAAGAGTTAGATAAAAACTAATAAACAATAAAATTTTGTCTTGGAGATATTGAATAGTTGCTCTGCCGTAATTCCTTTCAAGTACCTAGTTTTTAACCTTAAATTCTCTCGAGTTTTGGATATGATTTGCTTGGATATAAGAATTTACTCTGAACCGAAACTTGTGGAGGCATATGCTTGAGCTAAGTCTGGGTGATTGAGAGATATGATATGAGAAAGTCTGAGCTGCTATTTATTTTATTCCTAGTAATACTAAGTTCTAGAGATTTATCTTTTAAAAACTTAAAATCTTACATGATGAGCTCTTGTATGATAAAGTTTGAATTTCTACTAAAGCCATATGATAGTCTTATTATTATCTCCATATGCTCTAAACCCCATAAGGTCTACTAAAGTCAGATTAGGAAAACCTTTGCTCATTTATGATATTTGCTTTGCATTGAGTTTAGTCAACCTTTGTTGTATACCTTATGATAGTCTTGTCATGTTTTTAAAATCAAGATCACATACACACTCCACCTCCATATGCATTACTCCTACTCTGGGAATAAGCGCAATCATTTTCTACTTTCATCCAGATCCACCTTGAAAATGTTTTTCTCCTACACTGGGAGTGAACACCCAAAAAATAAACCCCATAAGATAAATCCCTGTTTAAATGCTCTAAGTTCTTATTATTATCTCTCCAATTATTTTGTATTCAGAGAATGCATGTGGCTATGCAAAAAAAAGTATTAAAAAAAGGGAGTTGAAAAATGGATAAGTGTCCAAGCAATTAAAACAATGGGTACTTAGATGCCCGTCTCCCCTGTTAAAAAAAGAGAAAAAAGAGAAAAAAGAAGAATAAAGATAGCCCATGTTTTTTCCACGATAGTTCTAAGTCCAAGAGAAAGAGAGAGAGATTTATTTTTAAAGAGCAAAATTAGAATTAGGATTAACCACCATATATTTACTTATCCACCATATTTTATACACATGCACATCTTGGTTTAATTATATGTCATGTCTTGGTTTAATTGTATGACTTGACTCTCTATGGATCCATTGCTTGAGTTTATAATATATGAATTGCAAGTATGCTCTTTCTTGTTTATGCCACTCCTATGAGCTCCACTATAAGCTTAGTTGTAGGAAGGCATGACATCATTAATGCCTTAGTAAGATCTATAAATACCACATATATAAGAGACTGGAGGGTGTCATACAATTAAGCTCTGAGTTTTATTTTGAAAACTTGTAAAGACTCTAGAATATTGGTAATGCAAAGGATTTGAGACATAGTGTTTGATTTGATTGTTCTATCTTTTGATTGCTCAAGACCCAAGTAAAAGTTAAAAAGCTCCATAGTTAAAGGTAAAATGGGTAAGTTTGAAAGTTAGAGCAGTTTTGTCTAATCCGGAGGAGAATTTCTGTTTGAAAGCATGTGTACTTTTAAGGTATGAAAGCATTGTAGCAACTCATGATCCAAGTTTATTAGATAGACTTTCCTACGGGACTAGTAAAGGATAAGCTTGGGGGAGCTTATTGATGGTGGATAGCGTCAACATTTAATAGTGCAATAAACATAAGAATTGATCCATACACGTGCAAATGTAGAAGTCTAGGGTTTTATCTGACAATTTTCATGAGTTTTGGTGAATTATTATTTTCTAAGGATTATTCTAGAAAACTACAAAGGACTTAATCATCCAACAAATTATTGGATTTATCCTACAGCGAAACATACACCATTGGACTCTAGAAGGGTCAAGAAGACACCACGACAAAGCGGAGGCCCAAAGTCCCACTTAGTGGGCTGGCCGGCATTGGGGGAGATGCCAGGCGGTGCCCCCCTAAAAGAATCTCCTACGCCCTTTCTGAGTCTTCCACCACCGCCTTCGAGGATCAACCTTAGCCCTACGTGAAGTCAGTTTGATCCAACAACTGTCGTTTCTCCCACCGGGCTATAAATACAGGGCCAGACCCCTCTCCCTGGGGGCATCACATCATTATGGAGTTGTAGAGGTGTCCCTCAAAAGGATGATCTCTCAACTCTAGAGAATTAGGGCTAGACTTTTCAATGTAGTAGATTAGTTCTAGTTGAGAGTTAGGGAGAGCGGAGCTACGTTCTGGTTTTGAAGAAGTCTTCTGAGATTTGGTATGCCTTTGTATCCATTCTTTGTAAGACTTATGCTTTAATATATTCTATCTTCTCTATTTACTTTCATGCCTTGCATTTGATCGGTTAGTATAGTTGTTATACTTTGGCATGGGATTTTTGCTCGCATTGAGTGCTCTAGTAATTCTAGATAATTAGAGTAGTACTTGATACTTTAGACTTGGTGCCTAGACTAGAGATTACCTGAGATTGCACCCAATCCTATGGATTGTTGTGGTAGCCCCAGAGAGTGCCAGCCCTAATGGCCAACATATTCCACCTCATTCGGATCGGTGTTTGTAGGACCGTAGTTGGACCTTCCTAGCCCTCTTCTCATCCCTTTCTATGGCTAGTGTTCTGATGTCCCAAAGTGCTATTGTGTGATTGCTATATGTATCCATCTTCTATTACCTTAGAACCCAAGTACTAGAGAAGTATACAGGAACCTTGATCTCTCCCGTTATCATCTCACTATAGCTAGCCACTCATTTATCATGGGTTTCTCCTGTGTGTGTGCGTGTTATTATTCATAGCTTCTATCATATATCATTCACCCCTTCTTTAGTCTAATTGGTTTGCTAAGTTGTAGATACATGATGGTGAATTATCAGATTCTTCAACCATTGTTTCCCTATGGTAAAATATAAATAACGATACCTGGAATACTCCTGGTAAAATGCTACAATGGTGTTCTGTGTGCTTGTGGAATCTTTTATATTTTAATTGTGCATAAGAAACACCAACACTATCTCACTATTTCTATGCATAAGACTAGATCTATGGAGAACTAATCTTTTCTTGATGGCTAGCTCTAGGAGGTAGATCCACTCAATAGGACCCCTTTCTTACCATTCAATAGGACCCCTCTCTTGATCCTAACAGACGAATATGAATTAGGGTTTTGGGATGCCTCCAGACAGGGGGGCCAGGGGTCTCCTTATATAGCCCGGTGGGATGCGTACGAGCCCTTAGATCAAAGCGACTTAAGGTACGACCAAGATGAAACCTAGGAGGTAGTGGAGGAAGCTTCTAGAAGCTGGAGGCGAGGCGGCTTGGGAGGGTGCCGGCTGGCCCACCATTGTGGCCTTTCAGGCCCATTTTCATCGTGGTGCCTTCTGGTTCCTTCTAGAGCCCAATGGCGTATGTTGACATTTACTACCGTCATTACTAAAAAGCAGAGATAAATCCTACCCCTAGCAACAACGCCAGAAATGCTTGGTATATAATTAACTTGTCATTAGCAACTAGCCACTCATTTATTACTAACATTCCTAAGCATGAATTAAGTTATCATCCTCAATTATAATGCTAAGGAATAACTATAGATTTACATGTATTCAATATGACTAGGCAGAAATAAAAGATATGAATATAATATGAATGTAAACTAAATAGGTTTTGCAAGTAGATAAATAATTATACCGTTGTAGCATTTTACCTAGGGAGTTCTACCAGGTTGTCGATTTATATTTATACCACTGGGAAGGTCTATATGTGGGACTTATAACTATAACTTACACTATTAATGTGAAAGATAGACCATAACTAGAATCCTACTCATAACAGGGATAAGTCACGTGATAAAAGATATATAATAGATAATAATGATCAGTCATCATAAATAGATAAACATCGAGCTCTTCTAGTCATAGTAATAGCTAGCCAATGGATAAACTCAGGAATAAATACTAAGGTAATTCAATAACTACGTCAATGAATAACTCTAATTAGTGCAATTATATCTAGCAATCATTGTTAAGTTAATCCTACATCATAATCACATGTAAAGAGGCATCAACTAATGAGGGTATTAAGACACAAGGGTCACCTCCTTCACGACCGTGCCATGCTAGTCCTACGCATGCGGAGGGTGGATTACAGAGGAACCAACGCAGCTGTCACCTGCGCGGACTACCACACGTCCCGGCACGTCAGGGTGCACTCGTAGATAAACAAGATATCTAGACACCACGTCTACATATTGTCTGCCATCTACCCAGCGGCCGCTTGGGTAAACGCTATACGAGCAATTACATGAATTCAATAAGATCAAACCAACTATCCTAAACATATAATCAAAGTAGACAATGACTATTGTAATTAAGAATATATAAGAGATTAAGAACAATGTTTCCTGAATCATAATATTGAATACAATAAGAGCAAAGTACTAGAACTATACCGAACTCCGCAGGCCTGCATGCACGCCGGGGGCTCCGGATCCCTTTGAAGAACTAGAACTCTTCTACTTCTAATCTAACTAGGCTAAAGCTATGAACTAGAGAGGCTCTGATGAACTTGAGAAGGCTCTTGACGGATTGATCTCCAAATGACTTGATGCCTCTAGGGAGGGGGTCTGCCCCTTTATTTGTAGCCCGGTGGGATCGACGTGCGCCGCAGGATCAAACCGACGTAACCAATGGCCGAGATGCATCAGGAGAGGCGGTGGAGGAAGCTTCCAGAAGGGGAGGCAAACCCTAGCAGCAGGGGGCCGGCCGGCGTAGTGGTGGGGCGGGCCGGCCCCACCTGGCAGGGTCTTGGCCCCCGGTTGCTTCCGGTGTCTTCTGGATCCTTCCCACGTCCCATTTGTGATATTTCCGTGGCGGATAAGTTTCGTGGTAAATATGCACTTGAATCCCTCTTTTAAGCTTTTCTAGAATAATCCCTGGAAAATATAGAATATGCAAAACTCATGAAAATTGTTAGTTAAAACCCTAGACTAGTGTGTAATCATGTATCCTTTTCATGTCTAAAGTTCTAATAAAAGTTAACGTTAACCACCATCAACAATTCCCCCAAGCTTACCTTTTGCCAGTCCCTTGGCAAACAAACTAAGCCTAAGTACTGATATATTTAGATTAGGAGTTGCTATAATGCTTTCATTCCTCAAAGGTACACAAGCTTTCAAACATAGATTCTCCTCCGAATTAGACAGTAACTGTTCTAATCTTCAAACTTACCCATTTTACCTTTAACTATAGGGCTTTACTGACTTTTTGCATAAGTCTTGAGCAATCAAAAAGACAGAACAATCAGGTCAAACACTATGTCTCAAATTCTTCCAAGTACCAATATTCTAGAGTTTCTATAAGTTTTCGCAATAAAACTCGAGCTAATTGTATGACACCCTCAAGTCTCTTTATATGTGGTATTTATGGATCTTTGAGGCATGTTGTCATGCCCTCCTATAACTAATAATTATAGTGGAGCTTATAGGAGCGGCAATAACAAGGATAGGCATACTTGCAATTCATATATTGTAAAGCCAAACAATGGATCCACAGAGAGTCAAGGCATACAATCAAATCAAGATGTGCATGTGTATGGAATATGGTGGATAGGTGTATATAAGGTATTTAGTGGCTAATTCTAATTCTATTTTTGCTCCTTGAGGATAGATCTCTCTTTTAATCTTAGAACTTTTCGCGGGAAAAACATGGGCTATCTTTATTCATTTTCTTTTCTCCCTTCTCTTTTTCTCTCTTCTCTCTTTTTTTAGGGAGGTGGGCATCTAAGTACCCATTGTTTTAATTGCTAGGACATTTGTCCTTCTTTTACTCCCTCTTTTTTTTTCAATAACTTTCCTTTTTTTTAGCCACATGCATCCTTTGAATACAATATGATAATTAGAGAGAAGCAATAAGTACTAAGAGCAATTAAACAAAGGCTGTCCTATAGGTTTATATATATCTTTGGGTGTTTGACTCCTAGTGGAGGAGAAAAACAATTTTTAGGTGGATCTAGATGGAAGTGGAAAATGGTTGCACTTACTCCTAGAGTAGGAGTAATGTATATGTGAGTGGAGTGTGCATGTGATCTTGATTTTAAAAGTATGACAAGACTCTCATAAGGTATACGATAAAGGTTGACTGAACTCAATGCAAAGCAAGCAGCATGAATGAGCAAAAGTTTTCTTAATCTAAATGTATATCATATATGGCTTTGGTAGGAATTCATACTTTGTCATACAAGAGCTCATCATGTAAGATTTTATATTTTCAAAATAAATCTCCAGAACTTAGTATCGCTAGGAATAAGACAAATAACAGCTTAACCTTCATGAATCATATCAATCAATCACCTAGACTTAGCTTAAGCATATGCCTCCACAAGTTTTGGGCTCAGAGTAAATTCTTATATCAAAGCAGTTATGTCCAAAACTTGGCAGAACTTAAGGTTGAAAACTAGGCACTTGAAAGAAATTATAGTAAAGCAACTATTCATCATCTCCAAGACAAAATTTTAATGTTCATCAGTTTTTAATTAACTCTAGCCTAGACTGACTCTAAACACACTCTAATATAATTAATACTGACTAAGACTTCTTTTTATTGGTTTTTAGATTTTATTTAACTAAAGACTCATAAAAGACTCGATAGACGTGGACCTTCATGTGCCCACATGTTTTTAGTATTTTATGAATATATATAACAAGTAAATTTAATAATCGCCTAGGTGTAGTCACCTGATAACTAGGGGATGCTCCTCCCCCAAGCTGGATGGTTGCAATACTTGGTGTAGATGTCCTTTAGAGTGAGCTAACCAGTAGCGGACCTGGTGGGTGCCACTGATAGACTCTCTCCTTGCTATGATGTTATTCCTATATAAATACTCTCCACAAAGAGAAACCAAAACTCGAGGCTCGAATTTGTTAATGGGTTAGCGGTCAGCCAAAGAGTAATTGATCACCTTTATGAGCTAGCTTTAATGTTGTCTAATTTAAACAGGATTCCACTTTCCTCTTATTTTTGAATTTTCTATTTATGATGCAGGAATTTAAATATGAATGCTATATTTTTATCATTTTTATTTTATGCCACCACAGCTGATGTTCCTTCGGAAAATACCATAGGGTATCCACATGGGGCTTTGTGATGCCATGAGTAATGCAGTAAATATTTTTTGTTGTTTTTATATCTTTTAGTGTGTAAACAAAATTATGCTACTAAATAAATTGCAAATGCATTAAATGAGATAACTACCATTCTAACCTTATGGCTAGGGTACGAATTTAAAGTCTACCGACAGGACTTAGATAGAGGAGAACACTTACTCAGTGGGTTCATCGACTGAGGTGACCTCAGTCAACTCCCCGTTTCGTAGTGATGCCGCACTTGCCTGCTTCCATCTCATTTCTGTCTCTTTTGCTTCTCTCTTCTTTTACGGCTCCGGCTCTTATTTTATTCTCTTTCTCCCACGCTTTTAACCGTGTCTTGATAACTAGGGGATACTCTCCCCCAAGCTAGATGTTTGCTTATGGTTGATCGTTGAAGCTGAGTGGTCCTCACAGAGGAGCTCATGCTTATAAGAGCAAGTGTTGCCTGGAATACGTCATCACCCAAGAAGTTACTTCCTTCACACAGGGGTTAGCTGTATGTCGAAAAAGTGTACTTCAAGTGATGAAGATGAAGATTCCTAGGTAAGCTAGCTCTTGGAGTCATCCTACAGAAAGCTCTCACAAAACACCAAAACTTGTGGAACGGTATTAGGATAAAACATTAATGATTAGCCGTTTTTAGAGGATTGGTTGTTGTGGAGGTTTTAAAGAATTTTTATGATAGCAGTATTGCGGCAGGATGCTCAATTAATATTTTTTTGGATTTTATGGGTTTATATGCATAAAGTGCAAATGCATGATATATATATTTTTATTCTATAGGCCACCACAGTGAGAACTCCTACAGCTTTTACGCTACAAGGGTTTCACATGGGGCTTAAATTTTTAAGATGCATGAATGTAGCCTAATGCAAGACTATTTATTTTCTTTTGTTATTTCTATGTATTGCTAATATAGAAAAGTAATCATGCTTAAAGAGAGAATAAATCATACGATGCAAGAAAGTAAGTATAGATAACTACCGATGTTACCTCACGGTGAGGGTTTGATGTTTATAGTCCTTCGAACTAGACTTCTCCTTGTAGTGGTTTATTGAGTACTTTGAGTTGCCCTTGACGGTAAGGATTGTGGTGGTGCCTCTACTAGTGGCTCCCAATGGCGATGCCACCTTCTTTCTCTCTGTTGTAGGCGTCTCAAAGCCAATCTTATGTGCATCATTATTATTAGTTGAGAACTTTCACTTGTAGAATTTGGGGGATTGTCTCCTCAGACTTTAATTGAAGTATGTTCTGCCCATAAAGACAAGATAGAGATCAAGTGCATGGGGTCTGCTGGTGGGAAAACACCAACAGAACTAAAAATTTATTCATCCTCTTACCTTAGGCACAATAAGATTGATATTATTCATATTGTTCATTCATATTACGGGTGAGAGGACTAGAAGTATAAATATGACATTTAAACTTGTGAGATAAAGAGTAAAGCTACTTAACCACTAGAAAGACTGTTCATCTTTATAATGTATCAAGAATAATAGATGAAGTATTTATAGCTTACTTGGTTAAGACTAAAATTAAGAGAATGGTGCTATGAATAAACTTAGAGAACAAATCATGTTAAGTTCAATCAGGTTGATCAAATTAAGTTGTAACTATAACATGGTTGTATTTTCATTTATTGCATACCAAGATCAAGAGGAAATTAATGACCACTTATCTTAAGATGTTACCTCCATTATTAGAGCATGATGAAGGGTAAATGAAGTTCAATGGTCTTCTTCTTTTTTTTTTTTCTTGTATCATGAGTTATTTATTAGCATCTTGTCTCGTATGTTGTACTCCTTTCTCACTCTTCAGACCTCTGCTTCTCTCATTATGTCTTTTTCTGCAAGGGGTTAGTGGAGAACACATACCCGAAGGAATATACTATTTATCAAAGTATGGATAGTGTTTGCCTAAGAGTTAAAGATTGATTTGTAGCTCATGTTTTCAATGATTCATCATTATTTTAAAACCTCTCTTTTTTTCATCAATGTTAAATCAAGGATATTATTTTGAAGCATACCCTTAACCTTGAATTGATTCTATGAATAATCTCCTTATATGATTTAAACATTTTTTTTTATATAGGAGGGGTTAGTCTATATGTACAACTAAATTCTTATATAAGTATGCTTGATTTTCATAATGTTTAAATAATGTTCTAAAGCATACTTATAATAGAATAAGAAAGTTTGCAAGACTAAAGGTATTTATTCACATAGAACCAAGAATATGTATGGTGAATCATAGGAGCATTTTATTATATATATATATATTAGAAAGTTATGTTTGAGCATGGCATAGGGTAGAAATGACCAAGACAAATTAACAACATGGTATGAGACATTAATTGTAGTTACATGTTGCATGAGGCTTGGACAAACGTACCTCATATCTTCATCTTTCTAAGTAAGTGATGACGAACTTACTTGGAAGAGGAGGATTCAGGTTCATCTGTTGGTGAGAGCTTATGGTCTTGCTGAGCAAGGCCTTTCTTTTATTCTTCGTCTTTTCACCATTCAATGAAACTATAGAAGATTACATGCTCTTCACTCATCAACATTTTTCTGATTAATTTGTGGTTGATGAGCTGGGGTCTATTGGAGATGCGATAATGCTCACTTGACAACTTCTTCTCCAATAGATTAAGGTTGTTCTTTTTCTGCAAAAATATTAATGGACACATACCCAAGGGAATAGCAAGATTGAAATACAGGTTTTGTTGTCCATACTCTCTTTTGTGATTTTCTTCTATGCTAATCAGGATGATATATGATTTAAGATTATTTAGCATAAACTGTGTCTATCGTGCTTTATGTTGTTATTGCAATCTAGCATGGTTCAAGGCAAAGATGACTTGTAACAAAGATAAATGAATAAACATTGATAGTTCTTTGTGCAGAGTTATTACCTACCTTGATTCATCTCATATGTGAATTCCTTTCTTGATTTACCCAGATTGAATTTGAGAATTCTCCTATAGGGGTTAATTTAACAAATAACTAGTATCTACTAAAGTGTACTATCAGCTCAAGAATCAACATAGACTCATATCCAATTTTATTCAGGAAAGGATTTTAACCTAAGCACCTTGCTTAATTCAAAAACCTTTTAGAAGTAAGATCAAAACACCTTATGATTTAAAAATTAAACTAGACACCATGTCTACTTTAACTTAGAAAAACAGTCAATGCTCAATTTCAAGGGTGTATGAAGATACTTCTAAATCTAAGCATACTATAGCAAATACAAGTAGCATAAAAGTACCGTAGAAGTTTATTCAAGTAGAGATGAAAAAGCATGATTATAGTGAGTTTTTTTATATTATTTATAAGAATGCAAGTTGGGATGGATATATGAATGGAACTAAACATGTTATGGATGAAAAAAACTTTAAACTAAATGAGATGGATGTTTGGATTGTAAAAAGTAAACATGCGGTGGAATGCGTAAGATAACTACTCATCAAATTTAAAGTCCATGAGCAAGACTTTCTCACCTTTATTTCATCATACTTACCATGACTCACATGCTGGAATTTGTGAGTGATGCAACATCTATGTCTCCGTCACTTGAGATATGAATTAAAGTCTTGTGACGTCGACCTCTTTCTCCAACATTAGATTTGTTATGTTTCTTTTTATTTTGTGGGGGTATGCTGAAAGGTCGTAAACCGGTCGTTTATTACCCTGCATAAGATATTAAAGTAGACAAACAAGGGTAATCCTGCTTGAGCAGGGGTTAATGGTTATCTTGATCACATAATTGAGTATAAGTCTATCAATGTTCTTAATTGCCTAGCTACCTTCCCCGGCAACGGCGCCAAAAATGCTTGTTGACATTTACTACCGTCATTACTAAAAAGCAGAGATAAATCCTACCCCTAGCAACAATGCTAGAAATGCTTGGTATATAATTAACTTGTCATTAGCAACTAGCCACTCATTTATTACTAACATTCCTAAGCATGAATTAAGTTGTCATCCTCAATTATAATGCTAAGGAATAACTATAGATTTACATGTATTCAATATGACTAGGCAGAAATAAAAAATATGAATATAATATGAATGTGAACTAAATAGGTTACGCAAGCGGACAGATAATTATACCGTTGTAGCATTTTACCTAGAGAGTTCTACCAGGTTGTCGATTTATATTTATACCACTGGAAATGTCTATATGTAGGACTTATAACTATAACTTACACTATTAATGTGAAAGATAAACCATAACTAGAATCCTACTCATAACAGGGATAAGCCACGTGATAAAAGATATATAATAGATAATAATGATCAGTCATCATAAATAGATAAACATCAAAGCTCTTCTAGTCATAGTAATAGCTAGCCAATGGATAAACTCAGGAATAAATACTAAGGTAATTCAATAACTACGTCAATGAATAACTCTAATTAGTGCAATTACATCTAGCAATCATTGTTAAGTTAATCCTACATCATAATCACATGTAAAGAGGCATCAACTAATGAGGGTATTAAGACACAAGGGTCACCTCCTTCGCGACCGTGCCCATGCTAGTCCTACGTACAGAGGGTGGACTACAGAGGAACCAACACATCTGTCACCTGCGCGGACTACCACACGTCCCGGCACGTCAGGGCGCACTCGCAGATAAACAAGATATCGAGACACCACGTCTACATATTGTCTACCATCTACCCAGCGGCCGCTTGGGTAAACGCTATACAAGCAATTACATGAATTCAATAAGATCAAACCAACTATCCTAAACATATAATCAAAGTAGATAATGACTATTGCAATTAAGAATATATAAGAGATTAAGAACAATGTTGCCTGAATCATAATATTGAATACAATAAGAGCAAAGTACTAGAACTATACCGAACTCCGCGCTCCAGACAGACGCTAGGGGCTCTGGATCCCGCTGAAGAACTAGAACTCTTCTACTTCTAATCTAACTAGGTTAAAGCTATGAACTAGAGAGGCTCTGATGAACTAGAGAAGGCTCTTGATGGATTGACCTCCAAATGACTTGATGCCTCTAGGGAGGGGGTCTGCCCCTTTATTTATAGCCCGATGGGATCGACGTGCGCCGCAGGATCAAACCGACGTAACCAATGGCCGAGATGCATCAGGAGAGGCGGTGGAGGAAGCTTCCAGAAGGGGGAGGCAAACCCTAGTAGCAGGGGGCTGGCCGGCGTAGGGGTGGGGCCGGCCGGCCCCACCTGGCAGGGTCTTGGCCCCCGGTTGCTTCCGGTGTCTTCTGGATCCTTCCCACGTCCCATTTGTGATATTTCCGTGGCGGATAAGTTTCGTGGTAAATATGCACTTGAATCTCTCTTTTAAGCTTTTCTAGAATAATCCCTGGAAAATATAGAATATGCAAAACTCGTGAAAATTGTTAGTTAAAACCCTAGATTAGTGTGTAATCATGTATCCTTTTCATGTCTAAAGTTCTAATAAAAGTTGATGTTAACCACCGTCAACAGCGTATGTTTCATCACATTTAAGTTTTGTCCTTTTAAACATTTTAATCCTCCTTTGTATGCTTTCTAGAATTATCCTGCAGAAAACACGAAATCACCAAAACCCATGGAAATTGTCAGTTTAAACCCTAGACTTCTACATGTATTGCTCATTTCTCATGTTTATTGCACTATTAATTGTTGACGCTATCCACCATCAACAATCTCCCCTAAGCTTAACCTTTGCTTATCCCTTAGCAAAGCCTAACTAATAAACTTAGATCAGGAGTTGCTACAATGTGTTCACGCCTCAAAAGTACACATGCGTTCAATCAAAAATTCTCTTTCGGATTAGAATAAACTGATCTAACTTTCAAACTTACCCTTATTACCTTCAACCATGGGGCTTTTCAACTTTCACTTAGGTCATGAGCAATTGAAAGATAGAACAATCAAGTCAAGCACTATGTCTCAAATTCTTTACTCAACCAATATTCTAGAGTTTTGGTAAGTTTTTAAAATAAAACTTAGAGCTTAATTGTATGACATCCTTAAGTCTCTTAATTTATGAAGTATTTATGGATCTCACTGAGGCATTAATGATGTCATGCCCTCCTATAACTAAGGATTATAATGGAGCTTATAGGAGTGGCATAAACAAGGATGAGTATACTTGCAATTTATATTTTATAAAGTCAAACAATGGATCCACAGAGAGCCGAGTCATACAATCAAACCAAGATGTGCATGTGTATGGAATATGGTGGATAGGCATATATATGGTGGCTAATCCTGATTCTACTTTTGCTCTTTGAAAATAGATCTCACCCTCTTGGACTTAGAACTTTCACAGAAAACATGGGCTATCTTTATTCTTTCTTTTTTTTTTTCTCTTTTTTTAACAGGGAGGCGGACATCTAAGTACCTATTATTTTAATTTCTTGGACACTTGTCTATTTTTACTTCTTTTTCATTTTCAATACTCTTTCTTTTGTATAGCCACATGCATCCTTTGAATACAAAATAATTGGAGAGATAGTCATAAGAACTTAGAGCATTTAAACAGGGGTTATCCCACGGGGTATATTATTTTTGGGTGTTTACTCCTAGTGTAGGAGAAAAACATTTTTAAGGTGGGTCTAAATAAAAGTGGAAAAATGATTGCGCTTACTTCTAGTATAGGAGTAATGCATATGTAGGTGGAGTGTGTATGTGATCTTGATTTTAAAAAGCATGACAAAACTCTCATAAGGTATACAACAAAGGTTAATGAACTCAATGCGAGCAAGTAGCATAAATGAACAAAGGTTTTTCTAATCTAAATGTATATATATGGCTTTGGTAGGAATTCAAACTTTGTCATACAAGAGCTCATCATGTGAGATTTTGAATTTTTAAAAGATAAATCTCCAAAACTTAGTATTATGAGGAATAAGATAAATAGCAGCTTAGACTTTCTCATATCATATCTCTCAATCACCAAGACTTAGCTCAAGCATATGCCCCCACAAGTTTTAGGTTCAAAGTCAACTCTTATATCAAAGCAATCATATACAAAACTCGGGAGAATTTAAGGTTGAAAACTAGGTACTTAAAAGAAATTACGGTAGAGCAACTATTTATCATCTCCAATTCATAATTATATTGCTCATTAGCTTTTATTCGACTCCTAACAATCTAGACAAAACTTATTAAGCACACTCTATGATCATATTTTAATAAATAGCTAAAGTATCTTTTTTGTTGGTTTTAATTTTTGTAACACCCAGTTTTTTAAAGAACAAAACCGGGTATGCTATATGTGTGCCCTGGGGAAGTCCACACATACAACCATAGAATAAATAGTATCAGTAAACAATGTTATATATAGCGTGATCATAAGTATATTAACACTTACATCAGAGTAACGCGGAATGGGAGCTAATCTTTTCTTCAAACTCTATTCTTCACAGGGACGGTTGACCGGGGGTAACACATGCCTAGCACTCCAATTACTTCTCATAAAACTCACTACATCCTCCATCTGGTACCCATCCGGGATTTTGCCAATGTATTAAAAAAGTAAAGACAAGCGTAAGTACATGTCGTACTCAACAAGAATAACATGGGGTTAATGAGGCTCAAAAGGCTGACATGGTTTACAGCGGTTAGCAACTTTTATCATATCTCAATTTTAGCATAAGTGAGTAGCAACAAGTAGCATAAATCCCAAATAACCGTATGATCATGTAAACAATGATTAAAGTATAGCAAAAACAGTAACCAAGAATTTTCCATCGCACAAACCATTATTCTATAAGAAGTCCAGGCCGCTCGTGACCGTGAGCACGGCTGATATATCAGTTTTAACACTCTGCAGAGGTTGTACACTTTTACCGTGAGTCGTGATTCCCATGTGCCGTGGTCATGACTTCCATATCGCCTTTACCTAGAAAGCGCGGCGGGGTACACTTGCGGAAGTCTTTTAAAGGTTCATCTAACAAGTTAGGGCCGCTAGGTTTCCTCGACAAGCAGACATAGAATCCCCCTTCCAAATGGTTCACACCGCAGCAGCACACATGAGGACAGAAGCCACGCTATGCCCATCGTGTAAAGCCCCTCTTGCGCCTTTTGGTAACCTCTAACAAGCTAGAAGAGGGTCCTCATACTTGACTAAAGCCAGAGCCATATAGCCCTCACGGTTGTACTGTAAGTCCCGGATGCTTACTTACAGATAAGTTCTTAGGGAGGAGAAGAGCAAACAGGTACTCATACCCTTTAATTTTCCATTGCTAAAAAGCAAGTTTTAACCTTTTATTGCATATACCATTAATCAAGTTATAGATCATAGTGGTTATTTCTTGAGCAATAGCATAAGCTACACAATGCATAATCCCATGGTAGTCAAGGTACAAGATACAATTGCTAGAAAATCCTTAGTGGTAAACAAGGAAGACACATGCAATATGAATTAAGTGATTAAAGGTGAGTAGGTAACAAGGATGATCCCATGCTATACTTGCCTTTACACTTAGCTCAAACTCTCTCATACTTCACTCCGGATCAACACCTTCTGATTTCTAGCTCTCACAAGCAGTTCTCATTCTACTCGTAGCAAGCACCACGCATAGGCAAACATACAAGCAAACAATAAAACGACTAAGAACAATACATCACGCAAAAGAGGAAAACAACATGCTAAGAGATCTAAGACGTCGGTAACGGAACTATTCGTTAAAAAGAAACAACTACCAGAAGTTTTATAATATAAAATAAAAGAAAAGTCTATATGCTTGATTTATTTTAATTAAACAAAATCATGAAAAGTTATTAATTTAGATTAGATAAAATCATAATTTTATTTTGAAAGCCGAGTCAAACTAATCATATTTTATTTAGTGTTTTCTAAGCACAACCCAAAATTAGAAATTTTGGGGTATGACAAATCTACCCCACTTAACAGGAATCTCGTCCCGAGATTCGGAGACTAGGGAGATAGATAAAGCTAATCTTGAAGTCTTTACTCATCCCTGATCAACACTTATCCAATGAGGATGCCACAAGCTCAAACCCAACTTTGTGAAGGTGTTATTTGGGCCCTTGTAATCCTTGTAGATGTCACTTTTATGTCCAAGATTACAATGCTTCTCCAAAATCTCGAATGGTGGCTTATTATTCTCATGAAACTCGAGTCTCACATTCTTCGTTGGGTTCCAACTCAACACATTTTTTTTGAGTTCTCCTCCATAATTCCACCATGAGAGATATCACATAACCTAGAAGAGAACTTCCTTCAATCAAAACCTATTTGCCATGTAGGGTATAACATTGATGTTTCCTGAGCCTTAGAGAACTAACTATAGATTTCCAATATCTCTTTCCTATGCCATCAATGTCAACTTGCCTTGGGTATGCCCAAAATTGCACTCCCAACTGATGATATCTTAAATTGAAGATCAATATTGTTGAATAGATGAGCTCCACGTAGATGAACCAACAAGATACCAATCCAAGACAAGGTACATGCGCTTGATAGTGACTTCACTACCATGGAGATAGCGCATGCTTCCACGTGAAACACTGGAACACATGAAACCTTCATCCTGCAACTTTCCTAACTTGGCTGCTCTGCACCCTCTTAAAAAAATATCAACTAGGGGGCACCAAAGTAACTTGCATCTTCTTCTAGTAAGTTAACTATCATGGAGACCTTATATCCAACAGAAGCATAGGTGCATAGACAGGAACAAGTAATCTAGAATTCCTCGCGAGATGAAAAACAGCAGCGTAGTAAAGCAGTCATAACTCGAGTTCTGTTAATCCAATGAAGTTGTAGCATATACTGTTGGAAAGCTTATGAAATCCTCTACAACTTTCTTATAGACCACTTTTCCAGATTCTGCAGTTAAGGTAGTCGAAAACAGTGCATAACAGAACCTGTTTCAGGTTGCTGACAGCATAGACGTGTCGCCTTGTGATTTTCATAACTCCCAAGCCATAATTGATATCAAGGTGGTTCTTGTGGTCAGAGAAAGATGTTGAAGTCTAGTGTGGTCCATAGATTTTCTATGATATTTTTGGGCATCCAAAAGCAGAGATATAAGTTGAGGAAGATAGACTACTCTAAGAAAACAGGATATGATAGAAACATGATTTAGGGAAACTAAGGAGATGGATAAGAATAATCTTTAAATCTTCATGCTTCTTTGATTTATATTGATGGGATATAAGACATGGATCTTGGATATCCAAAAGATGACAAGAAAGATAAAGTTTGATCTTCAATTCTTTGTGCTTTGTCGCTTGAGATACTCTAGAGTTGTTGTTGATAGGCTAACCCACTTAACAAGGACCTTACTTAACTCCCTAAGATCATCCTTCTGTTAAAGTAGTCCTTAACACTTTCTTCTAGAGGGGTCACACACTCAAACCACACACCAAGAAACACGTCAAACAACAAAAGCACACATTGCAACATCGGGCTACACGTGCTTATGTTTTGTAGCAATGGCAGGCATCCTAAAGGACAGGTTAGAGATGATGAAGGGCCACGAGCATTTGAATAAGATGCGATAGAAAGTTTAGTAAAATAATAGAAATATGAGGTCAAGGAGATTAGTAGAAATAGGTCAAAGGAGCTATCACGGGCGGCCTTTGGGATTCTTACGGAATAGCTGATCATTGATGGATGTTGTTTAATTATGTTGCTTAATCATATTGTGAATTGTTATGTATTATTCTTTATTCTTGTTCACTTGATCATGTGGTTATGGGATATGCTACTACCTTGTTGCTATTAATGCCATAAATGTTAATCATCTAAAAGCTAAATGCAGTAAAACAGTAATCAAGAATTTTCCATCGCATAAACCATTATTCTATAAGAAGTCTAGGCCGCACGTGACCGTGAGCACGGCTGATATATCAGTTTTAACATTCTGCAGAGGTTGTACACTTTCACCGTGAGTCGTGATTCCCATGTGCTAGGGTCATGACTCCCATATCGCCTTTACCCAGAAAGCGCGGCAGGGTACACTACGAAGTCTTTCAAAGGATCATCTAACAAGTTAGGGCCGCTAGGTTTCCTCGACAAGCAGACATAGAATCCCCCTTCCAAATGGTTCACACCGCAGCAGCACACATGAGGACAGAAGCCACGCTATGCCCATCGTGTAAAGCCCCTCTTGCGCCTTTTGGTAACCTCTAACAAGCTAGAAGAGGGTCCTCATACTTGACTAAAGCCAGAGCCATATAGCCCTCACGGTTGTACTGTAAGTCCCGGATGCTCACTTACAGATAAGTCCTTAGGGAGGAGAAGAGCAAACAGGTACTCATACCCTTTAATTTTCCATTGCTAAAAAGCGAGTTTTAACCTTTTATTGCATATACCATTAATCAAGTTACAGATCATAGTGGTTATTTCTTGAGCACTAGCATAAGCTACCCAATGCATAATCCCATGGTAATCAAGGTACAAGATACAATTGCTAGAAAATCCTTAGTGGTAATCAAGGAAGACACATGCAATATGAATTAAGTGATTAAAGGTGAGTAGGTAACAAGGATGATCCCATGCTATACTTGCCTTTACACTTAGCTCAACCTCTCTCATACTTCACTCCGGATCAACACCTTCTGATTTCCAGCTCTCACAAGCAGTTCTCATTCTACTCGTAGCAAGCACCACGCATAGGCAAACATACAAGCAAACAATAAAACGACTAAGAACAATACATCACGCAAAAGAGGAAAACAACATGCTAAGAGATCTAAGATGTCGGTAACGGAACTATTCGTTAAAAAGAAACAACTACCAGAAGTTTTATAATATAAAATAAAAGAAAAGTCTATATGCTTGATTTATTTTAATTAAACAAAATCATGAAAAGTTATTAATTTAGATTAGATAAAATCATAATTTTATTTTGAAAGCCGAGTCAAACTAATCATATTTTATTTAGTGTTTTCTAAGCACAACCCAAAATTAGAAATTTTGGGGTGTGACAATTTTTATTCATCTTTTCTTTTCTAATGGACTCACAAAGACTCTATAGACATGGACCTTTATGTGTCCATTTATTTTTGGTATTTTATGACTATAAGACAGCGATAATTGTATAGGCATACTTACCTGATAACTAGGAGATGCCCTTCCCCAAGCTAGATGTTTGATATGGTTGATGGTCGAATGATCTTCAGAGCAAGTTTGTCAGCAGCCGTCCTTAGTGGGCTCCACTGATGGGTCTCAGTACTTAGTCATGTAATTGTCCTATGAAATATGTACTTCGACAAGAAAACCAAAATTTGAGGCTCGAATTACGATAAGAGGTTAGCGGTCAGCCAAATGAGTAATTGATTATTCTTATGAGCTAATATAGACTTTTAGATTTTAGTAGGATTCTTATTTCACTTCTTTTTGAGATTTTCTATTTTACAATGCAAGAAGATAATTACAAATGCTGTTTTTGTTTTTAGGCCACATGGTAAGCACTCCTACAATTTTTATAGTGCAAGGGTTTCACATGGGGCTCTAAGTTTTTGAGATGTATGAATGCAACCTAATGAATGCCTAATTACTTTTGTTGTTCTCTATTCAATGCTAATGCAGAAAAGTAAATATGCTAAAGAGAAATATACAAGAAAGTAAATATGGATAACTACTGATGTTACCTTTTGGCAAGGGTTCGGATTTTTAGGTCCTTTGGATAGAACTTTTTCTCCACTCTTGTTTATGATGGAAACTCTAATAATGATGTCACCTTCTCCTTCCATATCCTTGCTCTCCGATTGTTCAGTTGAAGTGGAGCATTAATGGGGGAAGCTGGTAGCATCTTGCTCAGTGTGCATATTCATGTCTTTCCCTTGTAGAATTTTGGGGAGTTAAAAAAACCCTCCACACTTTGCTTGAAGTGTGTCCTTAGGTTGTCTTTCGGTGGTCCTTTCCTTTCTTGCATCTTGAGTTGTTTATGAGCACCTTGTCTCCTCCGTTGCACTTCTTCTTTCTTATCCTTTTATTATCTTTTTGCTTTTTTTGATCTTATCACTCTTTTCACTTCACTCATTCTTATGCCTGCAACAGACTAATAGACAACACATACTCGAAGGAATATACAATCTTAAAAGATAGGTTGTTTGTCTAGAATTTTATCATATTCCGTCTATGCTAATGAAAAGATAGTGTTGAGATTATATCAGCATAGACCATGTACATTATATTAGCATAGACCATGTTCTACATAGGCATGGCTCAAGGCAAAAAATAACTTGGCAGCAGAAGATAAAATAAATGAAGCATTGATACTTACAGTTCTTCCATCCATGATGAATAAGCTATGTCTTCTTCTGCAAAGTTATTGAAGTTCGTCATGTGCCTTGCTTCATCTCCGATTTGAATTCATCTCGTGACTTACCCAGATTGAATTGAGAGATTCCTACAGGGGTTAGTCTAACAAAATAACTAGCATCTACTACAGCATACTATCGGCTCAAAAATTAACCTAGACACCATGTCTAGTTCAATTTAGAAAGGCATTTTGATCTAAGCGCTCAGTTTAAAAGACTTTTGAAAATAAGATCATCACTCCTAAACTAAGCACCATGCTTTGTTTAAGAGATTTATGAAAGTATTTTAAAGTCTAAACATATACTATAGCAAATGTAGGTAGCATGAAAGCATTATAGAGTGTTATTCAAACAGAGATGAAAGAGCATATTTATTAATTAAATTAAAAAAGTAGAGATAACCAATATTAGCAATATAAGATTTTACAAATAAGCCTGTTCCCCAAGTTTGAATTTTGCAAAGCAAAGTTAAGTTTGGATGGAGATAATTCTATGCTGCATGATAATTGGTTGGACATACCTTGTGCTGCCACTATTTATTTTTTCACTTCAAACCAAAAATAGGTGGTGACAAAATTACCCCCGAAGGAATATCTTCACATTTCTATGTTCAAATCACAAGGGTATTATAGCAAAAGGTGCAAGCTCATATTATCTCTGAAGCGTTTGGTTTAGGACACAAACTTGTCCTTAGAAAACCTTCTAATTATTGTACTTTAAGTTGGTGACGTGGTTTCCTCTACAACACCAACCTTTAAGATTCTCACTATGGGATCTGCAATATTCATGATAAATATATGCATCTACAACCACCCTTTTAACAATTTTATGAACAGGTAGAATGAGGAGGTTGAAGATCTCGTGAATGGTAATGCTAGAGAGACCAATTAATTCAGAAATTTTCTCATATGACCCGGATGTAGCTTTCATGCTCATCAATGATATAAATTCTAGGTTTAGTCTCTGTTGGTATTTCTTAGCATCATCACCATGTTTGTATCCCCAGTAACAACGCTAGAAAGCCTATTGGTATAAGTTAATACAAACAGAGAAATCTACAAGCGCATGGATACCGTTGTAGCTTTCACCCAAGAGTATTCTAGGGTACCGTATTTATCCTCAGGGAAGCAATGGTTAAAGAAGCTGATAATTAACCATCACATGTCTGCTAACTAGTGTACAGACTAGACTAAAGTGGGGGTAAAAGGTAAAAGATTGGATTTTTATATAAGCGACACACACAGGAGAACTCCATGAAAAGATAAAAGAGCAGACCGGCTAAGCTGGGAGGACAACGGGAGAGTTTAAGGCTCCTAGTGACTTCTCTATTACTGTGGTTCTATTCTAGCTCATACTATAGAAGATAACTAAGCAAGGGTTAAACATAGCGATCACACCATGACACTTCAGAGCAGTAGTTCCTTTCCGGTTCTCGAAAAGACTGGGAAGGGGTAACCGGGGTCAGGCTGCCAAAAGCTCTACAAAAACACCAACCCGAACGTGGTGGAATACAAAGGACTGGTCGGAGCTGTCACCCCTAGGGCTACCACAACTATCCGTGGGGTTGGGCGCAAACTCAGGTAACTCGCTAGCCTAGACACCACGTCTACGCTAACGGCTACTACTCCCGATATCTTAATTAGACTAAAGCACTCGGTCGAGCGAAGATCCCATGCCAAAGTGTAAACCACCATACTAACCATGCTTAGCTAGCTACTAAAGCAAGAACTAGATAACCATGAAAGATAATTCGGTAATAAGAGAAGATGAATATATGAAATACTTGAGTCGGACAAAGAAACGATACAAGATCATACCGAACCTCCGAGGATGAAATGATACAAGATTGTACCGAAACTCCGAGGACTCCTCCGGAACTTGAGTACCTCACCCTAACTCTCAACTAACTAGTACTACTACTACATCTTGGTAATTGGGATGGAAGAACTCCTTGGTGGTGTGTGAGAGAGGGAGGCTCTCCTCTCCTATTTATACTTGTCTATGATCGGTTTGGAGGGGAATTAAACACGGTCAGAAGACAAAACTGTCTCTAGGGGCATTAATTGAACTGCCATAGTAAGATGGGGCCGAGCGGAGCTAGGTGCAGTGCGCCCGCACCAGGGTGCGGCCGCACCCTGGCCGGCCCATCTCGCCACCGCCTTGCACTGGCAGGCTTTGCTAGGTATGGGCTTCCTGTGTCGCTCAGTGCTTTTGCTGGTGGACATCGCCTAGGCTAGCTACTTGCATGGGGAGTAGGTGGGGCCGCCTGCACTGCTGTGTGCTGCTTCTGCCGGCAGATGTGGCCTGCTCGGCCCGCCTTGCGTCAGGTGTGCCAACGGCTGCTGGATCGGCAAGAGTGGCTATGTGCCTCGGCCGGCGAAGCTGCTAGGATGGGCCTCTGTCTGCTGCATGTTGGGCTCTTGGTTGACAGTAGCTGAGCTGGCAAGACCTGCCTGCCCCATATATATGTATATACACACACAGGTGTTCAAACCTTGAAGGCAAGCACTGTAGGAGTTACATATATATACATATATACACATGTTGCTGTACGGACGTGGCATGCATGCTCGTAAAGGCTCATTTCCTTTTGTAATATTTTTATTTCTGAAATATTAATCCAATCATCTTGACGAGCTCCTCTGAGTGCACTTCTCTAAATATTTATTTGAGACTATTTTGCAACATCCATTATCTCAATATATTTCCTTGTCAAATTTCCGCCCGAGCTATATATATATATATACTCTTTATTATCTTTTGATGTGAATTCGAGTATATCCTGCAAAATAACTCCAAGCAACAAAACTCGTGGAAATAATTAGATTAAATCCTATGTTGCTAGGATTTTTATAGAATGTTGTCATTTTATATTATTTTGGCGGTTAAAATATATGCAATAAGGACCGCCAACAAGCTCCCCCACACTTGTTTCTTTGCTCGTCCTCGAGCAAAGGTAAATGTAACTATGAATCATGACTTTAAAAGATGTGATACTAGCATAAAAGATATTCCATATCTTTCCTCGTACCTGTGGATTTCGAAGTGTCTACCATGTCGTCTTGAGTGGTTGAAAAGTAGAACAACTATGACACCAAATCATTGCTTTCCATCTATGAAGCATACTTGGAGTGTTTGTATTTTTGAAATTGAAAACATAGCTGATACTTCCTCTCAAATGGTTCTCTCAAGTTGCTCAATAGTGTACGTATCCTTACCAAAGGCTTTTGAATTTTGCCTTCTTTTTTACCCTATTTCTAAATGGCCTATGTGGAGTTTTGGGTAGGGATGGAAAGAAAGGCATACTTGCATCACATAATATTGCTCAGTCAAAGACTGGATCCAAGGAGATACAGGCCATACATTTTGATAAGAAGTGCAAGTGTTGGAATTTTTAATTTTTTTTGTACTCCTTGTGCATGACACTCTCTTTTGAGTTTTTTTTTGGAGAGTATGAGCTATCTTTTATCCTCTCAAGTGGGCTTCAAGGCACCCACTGTTTTCTCTCTCTCTCTCTCTTTTCTTTCTCATGCTTTGCATGGATATTTCTTTTTCTCTCTTTTTTTTCTCATACCGTTTTGGTATGGAATTTTCTTTTCTCTTTTTTTTGCATAGCTCATACCCTCATTTTGGTAGTGGAAACTGATAATTGAAGTTTTATTTATTTAGTGGATGGATGACATGTTGTGCGTAACTCTTAGTTTAAGAGTTAGCATTAATTTGTGGCGTGCAAGTGAATCTTGATCATGGGTGCATGGCAAGTATCTCACACGGGTCACAATAATTTGACAAAGCTTAACAAGATAACAAGTAGCATATGAGTATGGTTTTGCAATATTTAAATCATCATATGGCTTTGGTAGGAAATATTACCATTGAGGAGAAGTATTACTATAAATTTTGAAGTTTTTAGCCAAGAATAAATTCTCTAAGAGCTTATATAGAGCAGATAGGATTTCCTTAGTCTTTGCCATATCACACTTCTCAACAACTTAGTTGACATGTTTTCCTAATAAAGATATATCCACAAGTAGCAAGTATATGAACTAGGAATAAAGTTTATGCCGGCCAATCTTTATAAAGTCAAGTTCATAAGTTGGCAAGATTTTACTTTTTATTTTGAAGTCTGATTACCAAGTTTGGCATTTTTGAACATAATCAAACTTATAGGAGCAAAGCATGGGTGAGGAGACAGAGTACAAACCAGCGTGCCCGAGTGATGGCATGGAAGGGTCGGGTCCCCCACACTTGGATTTTTATGTCAATTGACACTAAAAACTAAGGGTGAATGTTGGAGCATTTCCTTAGTTTGTATTGCAGCACCCATGTTTCTAGACACCATTCATCCTTCATTCCTGTAATTGTTAGTAGCAAAGAATACCCGAATGGAACATGTCTAGCACCAAATTTTTTTTTATTTGTGGGAGAAAGGGAGGTTGTATCTTTATTCTTACAAAAGTCCAAGTTAAAATAAGTTTATTATGCAAAGCAAAGATTATTATTATATATTATTTTTTTATTATTGAAAAGTTATGGTAACTAAAAAAAGTGATATTCATTTTATTTATTATGATGATGATGATTATTATTATAGTTTTTTTAATTTTTAGATTTTATAAAGAAAATATTTTTTTATTTATAAAAAATATTTTTCTTAAAAATTGTTAATTTTTTTTAAACTTTTGATGCACATGCATAATTCTAAACATGAAATTTGAAATTTAAAAATGTATTGAATTTAAATATGTGATAACTACCGATTTACCTTCGGCAAGGACTCACCATTTTAAGTCCGCTGAGCAAGGACTTCTCCATTGCATTCGGCTTGAATTTGCATCATCTCATCCTGGAGATGGATAAGGATGATTGCACTTCTTATCTTCGCCATGCCATCGGGATCTTCATGTGGTTTTGGCTTGGTGAGCTTATGGTTCTTCTTTTTTTTTCTTTTGATCAAGGTTTCATTCAAAGTTCACCAAATGAACTTTGATGTACCTCTATTATAAATTCATCTCAAAGACTTACCCTTATGGATTTGAGAAATTCCTGCAGGGGTTAGTCTATGCATACAACCAAAGTCTACATGAGCAGTTTCGGTTCAAAAATCAAACAAGACTCCATGTCTAATTTGATTCAGGTAGGCTAATCAACCTAAGTACCATGCTTAATTTAATTAACCTATAAAAATATGATCGTCACATCTAAAACTAAGCACCATGCTTAATTTAAAAGATGTACGACCAACATCCAAACCAAGCATACGAGCATAGAGAAAGGTAGCATGGGAATGATGAACACGAGACTCACTCAAACGGTGTTTGAATATTGAATGATGAAGCAAAGAACCATTTTGTTTTTATATGCTAGGTAATGCAAAAATGGGGTGAATGAATGTGATTAAGCAAACATGCTATGGTTTTGAAAAAAAATTAACTAAGTGACATGCATGAAAATCTAGGCTTTAGCTTTTGCCCGTAGCGCGGACCATCTAACGATATCATCATACCTATTGGCAAAGCCAACATATGAAGCCGAGATGGTCCCGTTTAACATCCGTCTACTATGAAGCTAGACTAAGAGCATCGAATAGATAGATCATAAAAATTGTTGTCTATCTAGACTAGGTATGGCGCCCGAATACAGTAGCGAAGACTAGGAGCCACCCAAAGAAAGCACTAGATATATGATGAACTAAGCAACATGCAGTGGTGAAAATAACATTAGAGAAAATTAAATATTTTTGGTTGGTTCACTCCTACCTTGATCAATTCATCACTCACAAATTATGATTTGAATTGTGAGAGTGATGCATTGTAGTTGTTCCGTCACATAAGATGGTTTTGTTTGCTCTTAACGGCGACCTTCTTTTCATCTGCAAATGATTAGTACATATGCATATACATATTTATGGCATGGCAGGGTGGTAGTGTTGATTGTTCATGAATGATCAGGCACCCTGGGCTCATGATGATTTTTTTTATATATTTTTCCCACAAAAGCTAGTGGTAAATTAGGTTAGCAGATATCAAGATAAATATCAAAATCTTTATGCCGATTGCTTTTCCGGCAACGGTGCAGAGAAAGCTTCTTTGGCATTTCTTAGCATCATCACCATGTTTGTATCCACAGTAACAACGCTAGAAAGCCTTTGTTGGTATAAGTTAACACAAATAGAGAAATCCGCAAGCGCACGGATACCGTTGTAGCTTTCACCCAAGAGTATTCTAGGGTATCGTATTTATCCTCAGGGAAGCAATGGTTAAAGAAGCTGATAATTAACCGTCACGTGTCTGCTAACTAGTGTACCGACTAGACTAAAGTGGGGGTAAAAGGTAAAAGATTGGATTTTTATATAAGCGACACACAGGAGAACTCCATGAAAAGATAAAAGAGCAGACCGGCTAAGCTGGGAGGACAATGGGAGAGTTTAAGGTTCTTAGTGATTTCTCTATTACTGTGGTTCTATTGTAGCTCATACTATAAAAGATAACTAAGCAAGGGTTAAACATAGCGATCACACCATGACACTTGAGCGCCAGGTTCTTTTCCGGTTCTCGAAAAAAGACTGGGAAGGGGTAACGGGGGGTCGCCGCAAAAGCTCTACGAAAACACCAACCCGAACATGGTGGAATACAAAGGCCTGGTCGGAGCTGTCACCCCTGAGGCTACCACAACTATCCGTGGGGTTGGGCGCAAACTCAGGTAACTCGCTAGCCCAGACACAATGCCTATGCTAACGGCTATTACTTTAGTCCGATATCTTAATTAGACTAAAGCACTCAGTCGAGCGGAGATCCCATGCCAAGGTGTATACCACCATACTAACCATGCTTAGCTAGCTACTAAAGTAAGAACTAGATAACCATGAAAGATAATTCGATAATAAGAGAAGATGAATCTACTACTCCTATATTGCTAAGACCCACTAAGGAGTTCCATCCAATCAAATCACTCTATTTTATAAAAGTGATGTTAGCTGACATCATCAAAGGAGTTACATGCACTAAGGCTCATTTATCTCCCACTAGCTATTTCTTTTGAAATAGAAAAAAAGCCGTAGCACCTAAACCAAGTATCGTAATTAAAATCCAATTGCACCATGATATTCCTCGCAATAAACTCTTCAAAATAAGATCCCACATGGATATATTTAGATAACTTTTTTGAAAACGTTTAAGCTGTTTCTAAGAAAAACCTATTTCTAAGGAAAAACCTAGCAAAACTGCATGGATTACATGAGGTCTTCTAAAACATGCTTGATTTTGTGAAGGAAAACTGCCAGAACTTTTGGGAGGGGGATGACCCTTAGGTATAGTAGGGTTGAGGGGTTCAGGTGGACGATATTTAGGTGATGCCTATATATAAACCCGTTTTTAAGAAAAAAACCTAGCAAAACTTCATATCACATAGATTACATGTGGTCCTCTAAAATATGTATGATTTTATATGAAAGAAAACTTCTAGAACACATCTTCCAGGTATAGTGGGGGTAGGGATTTGAGTAGATGAGATTTGGATGGTGTCCATATATATTTCTATTTGATGACCCGCATCAACGCGCGGGGATTTCATCTAGTATATGAAATACTTGAGTCGGACAAAGAAACGATAAAAGATCATACCGAACCTCCGAGGATAAAACGATACAAGGTTGTACCGAAACTCTGAGGACTCCTCCGGAACTTGAGTACCTCTCCCTAACTCCCAACTAACTAGTACTACTACTACATCTTGGTAACTGGAATGGAAGAATTCCTTGGTGGTGTGTGAGAGAGAGAGGCTCTCCCCTCCTATTTATACTAGTCTATGGTCGGTTTGGAGGGGAATTAAACACGGTCGCCAGGCAAAACCGCCTCTAGGGACATTAATTGAACTGCCATAGCAAGATGGGGCCGAGCGGAGCTCAGGGCGGTGCGGCCGCCTTGCACTGGCAGGCTTTGCTAGGTATGGGCTTCCTGTGTCGCTCAGAGCTTTTGCTGGTGGACATCGCCTAGGCTTGCTACTTGCATGGGGAGCAGGTGGGGCCGCCTGCACTGCTGTGTGCTGCTTCTGCTGGCAGATGTGGCCTGCTCAGCCCGCCTTGTGTCAGGTGTGCCAACGGCTGCTGGATCGGCAAGAGTGGCTATGTGCCTCGGCCGGCAAAGCTGCTAGGATGGGCCTCTGCCTGCTGCATGTTGGGCTCCTGGTTGACAGTAGCTGAGCTGGCGAGACCTGCCTGCCCTTATATACGTATATACACACATGGGTGTTCAAACCTTGAAGGCAAGCACTTAGGAGTTATGTATATACTAGGAAATATACCCGTGCGTTGCTACAGATGCACATACGCTGAATCCTAATGCTCAAAAGTAGAAGAAGAAAAGAGCCTGGATCATGTTTGTGCTTGAAGCCCTAAAGGTTTTGAAGTCTAAACTTATATCAGATGCAGTAAATATTATTGTTGAATAAATGTCACAATTAATACACAAAATAACCTTTTACCATGATTCAAAACTGTAACAGTAGTATTATATAAAAATGAAAAGACCAACATAAATCACAGTGCTTGCAAAAAATTACAATTGTATTAATGCGCTACTCATATCAGTTAGCCCATCATAGCATGCCAAGTCAATGAAGCAAGACATAATAATTAATTAGTACCCCGAACAATTTTACAAGCTGTGATTAGTATATGCTTAGATCAGAGTTGCAGAACCCACTGCAGGCATGGTCATGGCCACAACCCAACAAGCAGGACAGCTCTAAATGCTAGAGGAGAAAGTACCGCTTAAGCACTATTGTGATTGTATCAGCTGCACTTTACATCTTGAGCATTTTCCATGCTCCAATCAACCTATGAAATAATTCATGCAAGAAGAGAAAATTAGGGCTTTGTTCTGAACTCTGATGTCCACTCCACAGTTAAGTGCAAACAATTAAGCACGTATTTGAAAAAGGAATATATGAGAAATTTGTATGATCATATTTGATGACAAATAAATCAATGAAGCAAACTGAACTGCAAGTTCAAAATCACATTATCAGAAAAAAACACAAAGAGCACACTATGTAGTGCACTTAAACACCTCAACATACATTGCAAAAAAAAAAAAACCCCTAAAAGCTGACAGCATGACCCCTCCTTTGTTCTCCAAAACTCAAAGCAGCTGCAGTCCTTCAATCTAATCTAATTTATAACACCACCGCTACATCATGAGATCGATCTTCGTGTTAAAAAAAATCAATCTTCGATTGTTTAGTTTAGCTGCTTATACCTCTCTGTTTTCTTTCACTAAACACTGCAACTGCAACACAACAGCTTCAACTCCTCTCGTCTATTCTCCCTCAATGAGTCAACATCGTGTCCATCTCTAAATTTGCTTCTAAAATTTGTCAACATCATCTCATCTGCACCAAAACAAAGCAGCAACTCAGCACCGGTAGCGCGCACACGCTCTCTCCCATACCTGTTGATCTCCTCCCTAAAATTAGGAGACAGCATGCCCAAGCAGCTTCCAACCTCTCTCTCCGTCAAGAGTCTGCAAAGCAAATATTGTTCCTCCACCACAGCTCTTAATCCAAGCTCGCCCACCGCAACTTCATCCAAGCCAGCTATGCACATCTTCGCGCATGCGCGACATTGTGGTGACCTCATCCTTACAGATGGTGATGTTGCAGATATGGAGCTAGTGGTCCTCAGAATTAATAATAATACAATGAAAACAATAGGTATAAAAGGACAAGAATGAAAATTTTACCTTGTGGGAAATAGTCATATGAATAAACTTTTATCTGTTTATCTTTTTCTGGTAGCTTATCATCTAGTTCACTCACCTGCATTATATCTTCTAATTCAGGATTTGGAGATAATGCCTGGATGATTGGTGATGTAGGTGAAGGCAATAGATCACCACTTATCAAATCCGGTTCAGAACTTTTAGCTTTCTTTAATGGTCATTTTCTCTACAAACAACAAAAAAAAATATTTCAATCAAGTTACCATCTTCTAATTCAGGATTCAGAGATAATTACCATCTTCTAATTCAGGATTCAGAGATAATTACCATCTTCTAATTCAGGATTCAGAGATAATGAATATTTCAATCAAGTTACCATCCAATATCCGTATTGTTCAAACAATAATTGAGAACTCGCAAAGATTCAGTTAGCATGGAGTTGAACAATACATAAGTTAGATAAGTTAACAGTTGCTTTTTTGTTGCTGTAAATAAATATCTCAAAAATGTTTGAAAATAACCAGAAAAAAAAGCACTTGTATATAGTTAGAAAACCATTACTACAATGAATCAAAACCCGAGTCAGATTTTGCCCCAGCACAAGTGCACTCAAATAGCAATAGCAGCCACATATGAATACACATATATATTAACAGAACCTTGTGAATCCACAGGGATTTGAACTAATCTTCAAAAATTAAAAGAGAGCCCCTTGGCAGTATACAAAAAAAAAAAAAAAAAAAATCTTAATAATACTCAACTGTACAAATTAGTGAAGAGGAAGAAATATATATCAACATCAACAAGAAAACCTTCAATGATATCAGGATTTGAAGGCGAGATGAGGAGCTTCTGTTCTTGTTACGTTATGCAAAATCAGGATTCCACGGCAAGATGATGAGCTTCTGGATTTATACAGTTTGCCGAGATCAGGAATTCGAAGCCTGCAATAACAGATATGCCAATGGCGCCTTTTATAAAAGGAAAAAAGGGGAAGAAGTATGCGTGGGGTGAGGAGTTCATGTCAAATTTACCATTGTTTTTCCTGATCCGATCCGGTGTCTTCGTTCGATTGGATTGAGTTCCGATTCTGATTCGCTAACTGGATAGAGCGTCGATGATGCAATGAATGGCGACCACCGTGGAGATGATTGCTTCTCTGAAAAACGCAGCGGCGACGCAGTCCAATTCAAACAAATCGATTGATGACAATGGATCATCATTTAACTTTTTATCTGATTCCAAAAAATCTGGTTCAGAACATTTAACTTTCTTTAAGGGCCGATTATCAAAATCCTCAACAACGCTTGATTTAAGAATATGATCCATTCTCTGTAAAAACTTATTTATCTCTAATATGTTCACAGCAGAAATAAAACCAGTAAAAAATTGTTTTTTGGCACATTAGTATAATTACAATACAATAAATCAGAGCCCACATAATACTACTCATCGGTAAGAACAATCACTGAGAAGCTAACCTTGCTGATTGTGTGCAAAGCAAGATCGGAGGATTACGTTCTTGCTCAGCTCGAATTCGAAGGTGAGGTCTGCTTGTCGAGGCGCTTCTCTGCTAGGCGAAATCAGGTACGAATGTCAAGGTGCTTCTCTGCTCATGAGATCAGGTACAACAGTAATATATAAGCAGAAGCAATCGAGGAAAAGGAAGAAAAAAAAGAAATCAATCAAGGAAAAGTAATTTGTGTCGGACATCGAGTTTTAGTGACTTACCGATATAGAAACTGTAGTCCTCACGACTTGATTCCGAGTCCCGCACAAAACAGCCTGGGGTCCTACGACGGCCAGGACAGCGGGCGAGCACAGGCATGGCGTCTGGCCTAGGGTCTTGCGACGGAGGTGACGGGCGAGCGGGTGCGGACCTGTGGAGACAAGGCTGATCTTTCCGCCGTCCATCTCCCGACGGCCAGGACGGGCTCTAGACGTCCTGGGTTGCCGCGGAGGCAGCCGGGGCGCCGCTGCCGTCCATCTCCCGGCGAGCGAGGTCCTAGAACGAGGAATGAAGGACAGGATGCGAAGAGGAGGCGCACAGGCGTGTGGCAGTCAGAACAGCCGGCCAGCTATGGCCGCGTTCATCGGCCTAGGCTGCCGGAGCCTAGAGGAGCGCCGCCACTGTGTCAACTCGAGAAGAGCGACGTTGCGAGGAAAGGAAAGGATGGAGAGAAAGGAAAGAATGAGATGGGAAACTTGGGCTTAGCCGGAAGGAGTGGACTGGTGGTTGTTGGGCCGAAAAATCGAATGGGCTGGACGAAAAAAGATGGGCTGAAAGTTTTGCCTCTTTATTATTAAGTATAGTTACATATATACACATGTTGCTGTACGGACGTGGCATGCATGCTGGCAAAGGCTGATTTCCTTTTGTAATATTTTTATTTCTGAAATATTAATCCAATCATCTTGTTGAGCTCCTCTGAGTGCACTTCTCTAAATATTTATTTGAAAGTATTTTGCAACATCCATTATCTCAATATATTTCCTTGTCAAATTTCTGCCGAGCTATATATATATATATATATATATATATATATATATATATATATATATATATATATATATATATATATATATATACTCTATTATCTTTTGATGTGAATTCGAGTATGTCCTGCAAAATAACTCCAAGCAACAAAACTCGTGGAACTATCTTGCTAGGATTTTTATGGAATGTTGTCATTTTATATTATTTTGGCGGTTAAAATATATGCAATAAGGACTGCCAACAGTCTCATCTAAGGCTTCCTCCAAACTTAGATGTTCTATGTTTATTAAATCGGTTGATTTAAGTTCACCATCTAGGTCTAATCCGAGTTTGGACCATAAGGCTTCTTCCTTATCCTTCCAATAAGATTTTGCAATGGCATCTGAATTCTTTCTAATACATTCTAGCCATTGCCTTATCTCTTCTTTGTTATCCATGTGGTCTTAATGACTCCTATGCATTAGGTGTTTTAGTGGGTTTCTAGGGTTATTGTTGTAGAACTTAGGAGAGAGAGCATAAGAAGGATCATCAGGGTCAAGGATGGGTTGAAAAATGGGTTTAGATGAGACACCTAATATGGGCATAGAAGGGCCTAGGTGGCTTGGTTCTCCTTCTATGGCATCACTAGGCATGCCATCCCTATATTCTTTCCAATATCTTATATTTTTAGGGGAAAGGAAGATAAGAACACTTTTTTCAAGATGTCCTTCTGAGAAGATCTGATATATATTAATTTACAATCATTTTCATTAACTGGGCATCAATTTTTTCTTCCTATGAAGGTCTTAGATTTGGGGGTATTGATGATTTGGGGTTGACAGCTAAACCTTGGGATTGGAGTGGTTGTGATTTAGCTATCAAAACTTCTTTTTGTTCAGGAGATGATTCTTACTCTTCCTCGGAGAGCTCAGAGTTGGCTTGAGAAGCCTTTTCGAAAATAGCCCTTGCTTCACTTATAGGTAAATGAAGAAAAGCTCCTCCAGAGGCTAAATCAAGAGATTCTCTAGAATCCTTGGCAAGACCCAAATAAAAATATTGAAGAAGTACAGGGTCTAGAATACCAAGGTCCGGGCTAGTAAGGATAAGTTCTTGAAAACAATCCCATGATTAGTCAAAAGATTCTTCTTCTAGTTGCCTAAAAGTTAGAACCCCTTTTCGAAGGCTAACTACTTTGGAGATAGGAAAGAAATATAAACCAAATTCAGAGCACAACATATCCCAATCTCCTTGCATACTTCCTATGATTCGTCTACACTAATGTTTAGCTCTTCCCGTCAAAGAGAACGGAAACAACTTCCATCTTAAGGTATTGTCTGACATGCCAGCAATACGCAAGCATCCACAGATTTGCAAAAGCTCCTATAGGTGTGAGTATGGGTTTTCATCGCCTTCTCTCGAGAAGGATTTTTTTCTGAATCAATTCTATAAAAAAGACAGGCTCGGCTCAAAGCCGGTGTTAGGATGGGCTCTATAGATTCTGGTGGCTTTAGGTTTGTGCTCATGGCTTTAGCATATTGATAGATAGAAATGGAATCCATGCTAGACAAAAAAAGAAAAATAAAATAAAAGATAAAGAGTTAAGCTAGGCTCAAAGTTAACTCAGCAAACGTTTCTCCGGCAACGATACCAGAAAGCTTGTTGGTATTTTTAACGTATACAAAACAATCACAGAGAAAAATCCGTGAGCACATGGATACCGTTGTAGCTTTCACCCGGAGGTTTTTAAATATCGTATCCACAGGGAAACGTATGAGACTAACTACGATCTAACTCAACAAAAGGGATGATAACTATGTAGTGGTAACTAGGTGAAATGATAACCAGGTTGGTTTATGATAACTGAGAGTAGCAACAAGATTAGGATAAACAGGAGCGTAGAGAGACAAGTTCAGGACATTAATCAGAGCAGGTTGAGTACAGAAACCTCACCAATAAATATATAAATATTTCTACCCTGACAACCGCGTCCTACTAGACCTATCAACGGGAGATGGACTACAAAGGACTCAATAGGTCTGTCACACCTGCGATCTACCACCAATCTAGAAGATTAGGGGCATTCATGATTAACCCTAGCCCAAGCACCACGCTTACACTATGATTAATACTCTACTCCATCTAGAACAGGAATAAAGCACTCAAAAGAATCATAAACTAGATGAACAATATAAACAAAGTAAACTTAGATCAGAAGACGATTACCAGAGAAATCTTAAAGACAAACTCATGAAAAAATTGAATCAGCTGAAGTACAAGCTATAGAGGGAGCACCGATAGGCCGGCACCTCCTCCGAACTCTTCCCTCACTCTGTATCTCACTATTTCTATGCATAAGACTAGATCTATGGAGAACTAATCTTCGCTTGATGGCTAGCTCTAGGAGGTAGATCCATTCAATAGGACCCCCTCTCTTGATCCCAACAGAGGAATATAAATTAGGGTTTTGGGATGCCTCCAAACAGGGGGCTAGGGGTCTCCTTATATAACCTGGTGGGATGTATACAAGCCCTTGGATCAAACCGACTTAAGGTACGGCCAAGATGAATCCTAGGAGGCGGTGGAGGAAGCTTCCAGAAGTCGAAGGTGAGGCGGCTTAGGGGGGTGCCGGCCAGCCCCGGCCCACCATTGTGGCCTTTTGGGCCCATTTTCATCGTGGTGCCTCCTGGTTCCTTCTAGAGCCCAATGGCGTATGTTTCGTCGTGTTTAAGTTTTGTCTTTTTACGCGTTTTAATCCTCCTTTGTATGCTTTCTGGAATTATCTTGTAGAAAATATAAAATCACCAAAACTCGTGGAAATTGTTAGTTTAAACCCTAGACTTCTATGTGTATTGCTCATTTCTTATGTTTATTGCACTATTAATTGTTGACGCTATCCACCGTCAACAATCAGCGTAAACAGATAGAGACTCCTAGCTATATCATTAGGGTTACTAGTAGAACAACATGAGCCTAAGTTATTCCTAGCTACATGTCAATGCATACTATGATTAGTACAATTATACTTATTAGTCATCGCTAAGAGTTAACTTCATATCTATCCATAAGGGACATTACTAGGAAAGTTTAAAAACATAGCACGCCCTTCCTTCGTAACTGTATCCTACTAGTCCTACATTTGGGAGTGGAATACATAGGACTCAATAGGATTATCACACCTGCGATCTACCACCAAACCCGGAATATAGGGTGCATCCACAGGTAAACAACGATAAGCACCACGCTTATACAATGTTGACCACTTACCCAACGATCGATTAGATGAGTGCTATACGGACCTATGAATAAGTATGACGATAATCTAGCTATACTAAGGATATAATCAAAATAGTCAAAGAACTCAATAACTATGAATAAAGACATGATGAACAATATCAAACATATAATGTATATGAGAGAATACAAAGGTAAGATGAGGTAAAGAATTATACTGATCCACGCTCTTGATGGAATCAGGAATCCAAGCAAGTGCTTGCCTCCCTCTAGTTCTATCTAGCTATCTAGGCCCTAGCTAAGTACCACTGATTATGGTTTCTGGCTGATGATCTAACTCTGAATTCTTAGAATGTGGTTCTCTGTAAATGAGGTGCCCTCCCCAGGGGGGTTGGTCTTGCTTTTATAGTTCTGGGTGATAAACCGTGACCCTCAGATCAAACCGACATTGAGGAATGGTGGAGATTCATCCTCAAAAGCAGTGGAACCTGTGGGTCAAAGTGGGCCGCGAGTAGAGGAAGTAGTGGGCCGACCGGCCCAGTGGTTGGGCCGACCGGTCCCCTCCTGGATCTGCTCATGGTCCGCTTCGGCGTGGTGTCTTCTAGATCCTTCTAGATTATTCTTTTGTTGCCATGGTGTCCAATATCGCGTTGCATGCTCCTAGGTAGGTCTGGACTTGCGTCTTTTCCAGTTTAAACTTGCAGAGACAGTAATTCACTAAAACTTATGGAATTCTATCAGTGCAAATCCTATATCTATGTTGGTGATCGCAATTGTGTCCTTTTCGATAGCTAGTTGATGGGTAATTTTGGTACTTAATGACTGTCAACAGAGGGTATCCAAATCACGAGCAATCCACTAGAGTACCTTTCGGCTCTCCGCCGTGGACAAGGTCAAGAACTCCTCACAAACCGATCACGGTGTGGCCTCGAACAATCACCAATCGAGTTCAACACCACCAAGCTGCTCCAAGCCGTCTAGGAGTTGGCAAAACTCCAAGAGAACAAGAAAATCTATAGCAACTTGATCCCCAAATGCCTCTAGATGCAATCACTCAAGCAAAAGCACTTGGGAACACTCCCAACTCACTTGGATTCACAATCAAGCAAGAGAGATGAGTGGGAGAGTGCTGGCTAGGCTCACAAGAGATTAAGAATGATCAAAATGTCCTAGAGAGACTCCCCAAGTCAACCAACCATCTATTTAAAAGCCACACCAAAGAATAAAGCCGTTTCTCTCTTTCTCGGTTTGACCGGACAAATTGCATCGGACACTGTGTCCGGTCGGCCACAGCCATCCACGTGTCCTTCTCCGTTCAACCATGTTCATTGAATCCGAATGGTTGTCTGAACACTGCGCGCTGTTATGTTGCATCGGACGCGTCCATCACACAACCGGACGCTCGCCAACCGCGAGTCCGAGGCGAGACAGAAAGGCACTAGAGAGGTTACGAACACACCAGACGCGTCCAGTCGCGTTCACCGGACGTGCCCAACATCCGGTCACAAACTGCCCCACGCCGCACTGTTCACAAGTCCGGTGTAGCGCCTAGTGAATTCTGCCGCTATGCCGAAGGTAGAGTTAGGTACCGGACGCGTCCGGCCCCTCTGGGAGGCGCGTCCAGTCAGTTAAAACTGACCCTTTGTCAACTCTTCTCGCCGCCCTTGCTCACATGTGTTGTACATGTGTGTTAGCATTTTTCAAAGCTTTTAATGGTGCAATTAGTTCACTCTAGATCCTAATGCAATATGCAAGAGTCTCATGATCTAAAGGAACTCGATAACCGAATTAACCACATTTTTCTCCCCTTGATATATGGCTATCTATCCTAAACACACTCACACCCTCTATGGTATCTTGAGTGCCAAAACAAAGAGCTCCTATGGGTTTATACCTTTGCCTTGAGCTTTTTGTTTTTCTCTATCTTCTTTTTCCAAATGTGAAGCACTTGATCACCATCACATGGCCATCTAGCTCCATTACTTGGATTTGGACAACCTCATCTAATCACACACTTAGATCAAAGGTTAGTCCAATCGGTTTCATCAATTAACCAAAACTAAACTAGGGCTCACCACCATCGCCAACGTCGCTGGCAGAGGCGGCGTCGTCATCCTCTTGGTTGATGGCGGCCTCGGCTGCTTCCCGCTTCAGGCGGCGCGGGCGGCGCTGAAGCGAAGCGCATCGCGAGCTCACGGCGGCGGCATCACACTCCCTGGGCCGTGGCTGCAGCTTCCTACTCGATCGGCGACACCAAGTTGGGCACGCTCGAGAGCGGCAGCTCTGGTAGCCACTTGCTGGCGGCGGCACTCTTGGCCGCACGGCAGGCGGCTTCGGTCTCCTGCTGAAGCGTGTGTTTGGCCTCGGCGGTGTAGGCGCTTAGCTTCCAACGCGGCCGGCATTGGTGGCGGGGAGCGAGCCAGGCATGGCGATGACAGTCGGGGAGGTACCCACGCAAGGGATGTGCCGCCGAAAGGCGCGCATCGTGCGCAGCCAAGGGGCGCGTGGTGGAGGCTAGGGCAGTGGAAGAAACCTAGGTGAATGATACCATGAAAGCAAGATATGGCACAGGAAATTGATAGATTGATTAGGAGGCCAACATGCAAGGTACAAATATAGGGTACATAGGAGTAACATCCACGTGAGTAGACAATGTGGTACTATTCCTATTTACATTAATCAATAATTAGCCATAATGGGCCAACCGCCCAAGTGCCTATACGGCTGTCTAACAATGTCAAAACAATGAGATATATTTTATAGTTATTTGGTGTCATAAACATTAGTTACCTATATATTTGATCAAAGTTTACCCACTTTAATCAAGAATACATCTACAATTGTATTCTTTTTGTGGACAGAGGTAGTAGCTTGTGAAATCAATGTGTTCAAGAAAAAAAAAACTTGTGAAATAATTCATGGTGGCCAGAGGATACATCATAAGCATGACGAGAGAAATCTGCAAAAACAAACCAACTGAAACAAACATATATTCCATTCATAACACTATGATTTGTGAACAAGGGTGGTTGAATTTTACAGTTTTGCCAAACTCGGACGACTTGTTATCCATGGGTGGTTGGGGTGCTAAAACTGCGGCAAATGCAATCAGCTACACAGCCTTTGGCTCTAATTTTCTATATATAAGGACGCATATATTGGCCCAAAGATGATGTATCCCAGGTCAAAAACGTATACACAAGCACTAGCTTTCTATATCAATATCAGTACCAGGACGTTTACTCATCGGCGTTGTTGGCATTGAACTTACTGAGAGGCTCATGGTCCGCTTTTTCTTTGGTGGTGGCTGCCTGTCATCAATGAATGAAATGAATTTTCTGAGACTGCGCTTCGATGTTGATGATCCTGCATCCATGGAGGTTGCTGATCCCGGCTGTTCATGTCTCAGGTACTGGCGTAGCGTGATGCCAAAGTAAATGAGCAGGGCGAGGACACATGCTGTGCCACAAATGAGGAACAGGCCCATGAAGCTCTCAAGGCGGAGCTGGTTCGAGTCCACAAACTCAGTGTTGTCAGTTGAGCAATCGCCTGTCTTGAGCCACTTGTCATGGATCCGCTGCAGTTCCCCATTCTCCGACAGTGTTAGGATTGCGGTGGACAGGTCTACTTGCAGAGGGGAATCCCTTGGAAATGCCTGATAGAGTGAGTTTCTGTAAGAGTTATGTATGAATTAATGAACAAAGTTGCTAATTCTGGATATTAGACTTCGGCTGCAAATAAGTGCAAGGCAGGCTCCATAATCTTAGAGAATGTGACCCTTTCTCTTAAGAAAAACTAATCTTAGAGTGTACCATAAGCTATGTGAACAGTAGATAGAATGCTTTGTATTTAAGTTAATGCTGTGACGCTACTTTGATAATCTTGAAGGAATTATAAGATGTGTTTCTGTTATTTCTACTAGAATAGAATGTATTTAAAGACAACTTAGAGTTCAGTGCACTTACAAAGCCCCATCCATCACTGGTAAAATCTGAGCCAGCAACAGCAATCTTGCAGTAAGTTGACAAAAATAGCTCAACATAGGGGCGCTCATCAACAATGGCCATAACACCTCCTTTCTTGGGGCCTAGCTTGAGGTTTTCAGCGTACTCTTCAGGAGAACCAAGAGCTTTTAGCCTCGACTGTGGGATGTTCAGTTCCTTGATCATGTATTCTTCGACAAAAGAACCAACTTGGAAACCAATAGGATAATCACTATTTTTCAGGTCATCAAGTCCTCTTATAGAAGTATCAAGTTGTTGCACGGTTAGGATGGAAGTAAGACTTGCAGTATAGCTTGATTGAATGATCAATACAACAAATAGCCATATGATCAAAACACCACGTCCTAAGGTACTCATAGTGTTTTCTCCTGGTAATAAAAAATAAGATTAGAGGTGCCACATCAGAACAGAGGGTCAGTTATACTGAAGGACAGAACAGGAAAGGATAGTTTACTCACTATGTGCAAAAAATAGAGTCGAAAAACTGAACCTGCAGAAAACAAATCATATCATAAGAATTACTTTGAGAGGAAAGAATCAACCATAAGACAAGCATTTAACAATATGTGTGGAGAAGTACTTTGACAGGCAAAACTAAAAAAAATAGTAGTATAATATACCATAATATCACATGAAATAGATTATGAGAGTGCAGAAATCCTTTCTTCAACCAATCTAAATTACAAGATTTAAGTTCCTTGTTCATTGCTAGATTTTCCATTTGAACAAAATGTCAATGTTGGAAAACACAGTTTAACGCTGCCATTAAAGTGTAACATGTTACATGAAACAACGGAAAAATAACATTTGTAAGTGAAAACAAGATATGTGTACTTACCAAACAATAGTTATTATTTGTTGCCGCGGTGAGCCGCGAAACTCATCATTTATTCGATGCTCAAGAATCCAAACAACCACACCCACAACAAGAAAAGACAACCCTGTAACACACCACATCCCCAATGTAAATGGCTGCAAGAATGCCCAAGAATTTGTTATATGCTTTTTGATCGGAGCCAAGATAACCAGGCCTGACTCAATGAAGGGCTGGGTGAAATCAACAATTTTGGTCCGGCTCATTGTAATTACGATATCCCCTATTGCTGCATCAAAATTCTGCAGGATAAAGTAACTCTGATCACTACCATACATGATGAAATGTGGAGGAGGAAAAGAAAATTGCATGTCCACACTTACATTGTCTGCAACCATCTGTGCAAGTTGGTCATAATTAGGGTTTTCAGTACCATTGCCGAAAGGTATAAACCTGTATGTAACTGGATAAGGAAGCAATGCCAATGCTTGAGTGAAGACATCGATGCAATAGCCCTTCATTGACCCAGTAGCATTATCTTTGCTAACAAACTCTTTAAAGCTAAATCTGTTAGGGACGCCAATTTTCAACTCCTTGGCATTGGAAGGAAAGGCCCAGCCTCGAGGCTTCTGTGCAGTCTCTCCAGCCCAAATGACATCATAGAGTTGTTGATTGGCAAGAGAAGTATTAGGAGGCTTCGAATATATGTCCTCTGGAAGTACAGTCGATAGCAATCTTGTATAGTTCGACCAAAAACCAATGGTCCGCATGCCATTCCCAATTATGCTTATGATATCATAGGCAGGATGAATGAGTTCATACTGAGCATTAAACTGCATTTGGCCAGACACCCCAGTGAAGTTCACATTTCTAATCTTATCCAGTAATTTGTTTCCCATGTCAAAAATACTCATGGCTTCAAGGTGAAGAGTTCCCCCATTTTCGTCACGCAACCTTGAGTCATTTGTAAAAGAAATCCTCCCACCGTCATCAAAGAAGGCATCAAGGGCACGAGCTACAGTCCACACACTATCATAAACATAAAAACCATAAGCACTGATGCGAAGATCACTGTGGTTGTATTTCTTGCTTAAGCTGCTCCACCTGGACACCAGATTACTCTTCATCTTTGATTTTGGGGTGTGTGGACGTACAGTCAGAACACCTTGCATGCCATTTATAGTTTCAGCAGGGACAGATAAATTAGCATCAAGATAAGCAGAAAGCCAATCAGTTGCAATCCATACATAGCCATTGCCCATCATGTTTAGTGCATTAGCAAATGACAAAAGCTTGACGCCGGGTTCTGAACCAGTATGGAGGATAATAACACGAGACTCCATATTACTAACAGTAACCAATAGATTTAGAAGCTCACTTTTTTTAGCATTGGAACGGAACCCGACCTTGTATGAAATTTTGCAGCGCCTTGCAGTAAGTTCATCATCCAAAGCAGCAATTCCATTTCGACCATAATCATCATCAACGTATATGGCAGTCACTATCTTCCATTTGTAGTAATCAACAACTGCCGCCACAGCCGCCATTTGGTAGAGATCGCTGGGCATAGTCCGCACGAAGAATGGGAACTGGATTGATGATAGAGTTGCATCCGATGCAAAGGACATCAAAGGAACTTGGAGCTCATTTGCGACATACGAAATGATATGTGCAATAGTAGAGCATTGTGGCCCAATGATTGCAATAACATCAGTCTCCATGAACTGCAAAGCTGAAGAAAGGAATACTGTATCATCATCACAAGTATAAAATGAAAGCACGCAGTACTGAACAATGCAAAAAGGGGAAGTGGTATTAAAGATGGTCTACCTTGAACCATGCCAAGAAAACCGTCATCACAGTTTGTATCCTTCGTCTGAACATATAACGTTGTTCCATGTAGAACTGTCGGATCTGAGTTGATATCCTCAACTGCGGCACGGATGGCAACATCTGAAACACCTCCAGTGGTGGAGTTCAACTGAAGAATAGATCCAATATTCACGACTGAAGGCCTTGCAGCTAAGCTTTTGGGGATCCCATTAGGGAAGAGAAAATTGGAGAGAACCAACAACATGAGAAAAGATATCTTCATTTTGGCCCAAATGTTTCAGAGGCTGCTACGAACTTATGCAGAAGTTGGCAAATTATCAATGAGTGTGTGAACCCTATTGAAAGAGAAAAACATAGGGATACCTTATTAGGATGAAAATATAGAAATGTGCACGCGAATAAATATATAGAACATTTACTTGTAAATTGGAAGGAAAACAATAAGAAAGGAGGAGGACAACAAATGTAGACTGCAGGAAGCAAATATAGGAATAAGATGGACATATGGACTCAACATCGCAAAGAAAAGAAACTCAGTGATTACACTAAACATATCACGAATGGAAAAACACTCATTTCAAATATGGTACAAAATGTTTTGTTAGGCGCCAATCATGATACCCACTTTTCCTATTTCCAGAAAGAAGAGAACGATAGAGAAACCATGAAATGTAATCCCAGCATTGATCAACCCTCACCATGAAGGTTAAAATGGATAATGGATTCTTGTGGCAATCGTCATCCAGAACCTAACTTTGTTCATATGGTCCTATTCCATAACCCAGATGCAATGTGTGGTCCATGACTGAACAGCGACAGATAAAACATGTGGCTGTCTTACTCAATCCACATATTCCATTTGGCACACCCTTTCGCTATGAACGAAAATAAGAAAAGGTGGGTATCGGTGCAAACCATAAGAACCAATCAAGGTATCGATTCTATTCCTTCCACAATACTATAATGATGAGGCTGCCACGAGGAGGTACGAAGGATTACAATTTCGGCAAAATTTCACCGAAATTTCTGAAATATCGCCTTTTCCGAAATACCGTACGATTCCATACACTAGCACAGTACGTTCCAACAAACTCTCAGGGAGGGGCTTCCTGAAAAAAGTGCAGCAATGCCTAGATTGTCAAGCAATCAGCAGCCCCTCCATGCGGTTCGTGCTCGTTTTAGCAAGTGATGATCAACAGGACGAACCTAAATCGCGGATTTTCTAGCGGACTCCTCGCTCCAATCAAACCCGACAGCGTCAAATATTACTGCTAGGAGAAGGAGAAGCACTAGCGGCCGGGAGTCAAAGGATCAACAGGGATGTGCAGGAACTAGTCCAAGAAGACAACTTTTGCTCCAAATCACCGCTAAGAGAACAGGAAACAGCCGGGAACAGCAGCCATTGGCAGGTGGAGACATGGGGATTCGCTCGGCCGGCTCCAGGAATGAAATGGTGGAGGGGAGGAGGTGTGCTAGTTCGGAAACAGCAAGCGTGACGAGGAGGAGATGGGGACTTACGTCGTCGTGGCTGGCGTCGGTGCTCGTGCTCCCCCGAAAGAAAGAGGAAATCTTGGTCGTCTCCGGGCCGGTCAGCGTGCTGCGGCTTGACTCCTCGTCTTCGTGTCCTCCTCAACTCAACACCCCAGGACCAGGCGGCGGCGGCGGCGTTCCCTGAAGGACCTCCCCTATTTGCTCAGGTCATTTTAGGTGGCGATGGGACCGAACGTGTAGTTCGAGTGGCAAGCGCTCCGGCTGTGGAGGCTGTCGGTCTCGTGTTCGAAGCCACGGCTCGGCATGAGATTTCCCACCGAGAACAGTGATTCACTAAATAATCTCGGAACCACAGAGGGAATGCGACGCGCCCATCGCCTACAGGTCCATGGATGGATCACAAATGCGACGCGCCCGTCGCCTATAGGTCTATGGATGGATCACAAAGGGAATGCGACGCGCCCGTCGCCTACAGGCCCATGGATGGATCTGGTGATCTCATGAAGGACGTGATCTAGTAGTCTGAGTGTAGTTGTAGGTTTGCTTATGTACGCGGGGTGTGAGTGTGGTGTACGTGTGTAGGATTAGTGTGAGTTATACATGAGCAGATACTACAGCTGTACCCAGATGAGAGGCATTCAAAAAAAAAAAAAAAAGGGGAGATGGCGATGGTACATGGCAGCAGGTAGGCACTGGGGAGCAAGGGTGTAATCATACCCGTACGTGGTGCACCACGTCAGCCGTGAGCCGGCCCATCTTGTGCGCTTGCGGATTGCAGTAGCCGTGTGATCTAATGACAGTGGTAATCTACTTGCAGGGCGCTTTATTTACTTAGAGCATCGGCACTCTTTAAATCATCGTTTGGAAGGTTATATGCATAAAAATCGTTTTCTATATGTTTTCACTCTATGGCAGCTTTTCTATATCTTGTTACACTCTATAGAGCCATTTTCGCTATCTATCTTTAGCTAACAAAAAATCCAAAATAAAAAACAACTATATTTACATAATCATTTAAAGAAGTTATTGGAGGATATTTTTCCATCAGAATTTCTATTAGGATGTAGAGAGTCTCTTGGAATTGCTCTTATTTATTTATTTATTTATTTATTTCACTAGCTCTACAAGTATGTTGACTTTGGGTTAACCGGTTAAGTGAGGACTCATTATCTACTAGCTAGTAATTATGTATTGTGGCATCATGTAAATGATATTCCTATGGTTGATATTTTTAACCATAGTTTTCATATCTTCGACCTTTGAAAAGGTTTGTCTTAAGTCGAGCTATTTACCATGTGATCATAGTAATAGCCTACTTCATCCTCTCATCAATGTAAGTGCGGTTAGCAGGTTCATCTTGAGTTGAACTATTTTAACTTTGATTGTTAATATCTAAATATTATACACACACTAGATTCATTATAAAAAAAATATTATTTTACTTCAGATCGAATCATGTTCAATGGTCATAGAAATTGTTTCCATCCTTCTATTCCTCAAGATAATTTGAATTTCTTGGCAAGTCCGGCGCACATGTTACAACCCCAGTGGTGGATGCATGGCAACGACGACACCGGCCCCACCAACACGCTTCATCTTTTCATCTGCAACAATGCAAGTTTGCAGACAGCAGGGGCCAAGGCATCTTCTTCACTGCTTTGAACTTTTGCCGCCGCTCACCTCACCTCGCCTAGCCCGCTCGAAAGGCTACGATCAAAGACGTTTGGTTCCTCTTTCCGCCGCTCGCATTGCCTCGAACTGCAGCTCGAGCAAAAACCAGTCTGGAAGCGGCGGAGGTCCGATTCGGCAGCAACGAGATTGATTTGGTGAGGTAGAGGCCGATTTGGTTTCTGATTCGCTAGGGACAAGATCGATCCGGCGAGGGAGAAACCGATTCGGCACCGGCACAGTCCGATTCGATTGCAGCAAACTCCGATTCTGTGGCAGCGGACTCCGATTCGGCAGCGGAGGAGACTAGTGTTCAGCGGCGGCGGAGGCTACCAGCATGCGAACGCACAAGGCGAGCCAACCTTGCTCACGTGGGAGAGACGATTTGGCTCGCCCGGGCGAGCAAGGGTTTCCTTGCCATGGCAGGCGAGCTTGCCTGGCAAAGCAAGCTTTTCAGCTTTGTGCTGTGCCAAACAGGTATCCTAGCTGAGCAAGGCAACACAGGAACAGGCAAATGCTGCAACCTCTAGCTCCGCAACTTCTGGCTATAGCTAGCACAGTAGCCTACTACTGGAGCCTAGTGGTGACAGTCTCTCCAAGCATGATCCAAGCAGATCCACGGTCCGTGCATAATAATACGTATGATTGCTCCCGGGGCCTGCAAAGTCTTGGAGTGCATGACTGGGCAAAGAAAGGAATACATGCATGCAATGCCATTAACTAGGTTTTATTTCATTTTTCTCTGTTATTTTGTTTCCTACCACAGATTAAAGGTATATGCCCATAAATTTACGACTCAAATCATGCCATAGATTTTTATCATTGGGCAAAGAAAGGAATATAGATTAAAGATACAGATTATAAATGTTGGAATACAGATTAAAGATATTGATTATAAATGTTCTCCTGATGCTTGTAATGCCCCGCATTTTCACTACCAAGATAAAAATGCCGGCTTAAGGATTATTACTCGACAAAGCCATGATTTTTCAAGTAATGACCCCAAATCAGAGTGATGCGACAGAATATAGTTAGGACTTTACAAGTTCATTACATTTAGTGGGAGAAAGATAAAAAGGATCGTTACCTAATACAAAAATATTAACAACTCTTCATGTTATGCTAGAAATTTTCTGTATACACTTGTGACCTCCTTTAGATTGTGTGGCTGGCATATCACATCATCGTAGGTTGTCTCGTTTTCATCTGAAGGGAGAGGGTTAATAGCAAGAGTGAATACAAAGTACTCAGCAAGCATACAATAAATCAAAATGAAATACATACATAGCCCTTCGTCATATCCATTCTCAACCATAATCATTTATCAAAAAGTTGTATGTTTAGAAAAATAAGTTAACAAATCTATTATCACCCATATAGTGAAACAGAGCCTCCTATAGGCTCCCGTAGCCTCGATTCTAAGAGACATGACGTGAATTCATGATTTAACCCTGCGCATATTTGTATCACTTTACCCATGATTACCTCGGCCAATTCTCCATCGTACTTTCTTTTATACGACTTATGGTCAAGATACCGGACTTTCCCCATTTCCGTAAAGTATATACATCCATATCTTTCCACGTGCGCTAATATATGCGCTTGAGTGTACTTCATCGACACCAGAATGGGATTCACCAACCAAACCTCTCCTTACTTAACATAGGGAGTATATAGCAACGTTCATGGATGCCAGACTCAGCCCGTCCCAAATGAGTTCATGGCCAACACGGTTTCATATACGGGACACATAATGAGCGAGAGGAGTTTAGTCCTTATATGTTCATAGTCGTATGTAGAGAGAGCTCGCCCACCCAAATTCATCAACACATCCCATGAACTCTCTCTACACCGAATAATGAATTATCATCCATTCTCCACCGTAATCATCATGTTCATCCAGTTTAATTTAGAAAATAATTTTTTGATGCAAGTGTTTTGGAAATCATTTTGTGCTCTGGTAGTTCCGAGTACGGTAGTTTTTGGTCCAAGTGTTGCTCACGTGGTAGGTGTTTTATGCTCTGGTAAGGAAGATAAATTTTCTCTTGACTGGGTCAGTGAAACTCACCTTAATCCCGATGAAGTTTAGCTCTAGGCTTGTGTTCTGTCAACACTCACTCCTTCTCCACCATACAATGCAGATCTTAACAGCTTCAAAGGTTCTTCACGATCGGCCGGATCTTAATATGGCCTTCCCTCTTGACTTCCACCCCTAGTCAGATCCCTTTTCTCTCACCCAGTGTTGATCTACATGGCTGATCAGTTAACCATTTTGCTGTTGTGTGGGATTGAACTAATGATTGTTTGCCAGGATTTGGGAGCATGTAAGGTGGTTCGTCGTGTGCCTCTACTCTTGAAGAGGGAGAGAGAGAGAGTGAAAGAAGAGGAAGAGCTGATATTTTGCTGCCTCACAGGGACAGGTCCTCACTTCTACTTCGACTGGGGTTCTTGTATTATATATTATTACTCTTCACCCATCTTACCCTGTACAAATATTGACTTCCCTTTGACTGCCTGTGTTTGCTGCCCATACACAGGACAGGTGAGCTGCTCCTTCTAGAAGCCCTTTTTTTTCTATTTTTTCGCAAATGGTCATGTGCATGAATTAGTACAGTACATACATATTTTGTGGAAAAGAAGATCTAGTGGAATGTTCTACTGTGTAACTGGATGAGACACAGAATGATGTGGGGTGTGTGTGTGTGTGTGTTATTTGGTGAAGCTACATTGAATTTCCATTTGTACATATTCAGCTCCAAGAGCGAACATATGATTTGATTCTTTGCCAGGATTGGGAGAAAGGAGGGAGAGAGAGAGAGAGAGAGAGAGAGATGAGGAAGAGCTGATATTTTGCTGCCTCAGAGGGACAGTTCCTCACTTCTACTACTACTACTGGGGTTCTTGTATATTATTATTATTACTACTCTTCACCCATCTTACCCTGTACAAATGTTGACTTCTCTTTGACTGCCTGTGTTTGCTGGCCATACACTGGACAGGTGAGCTGCTCCTTCTAGAAGCCCTTTTTTCTATTTTTTCGCAAATGGTCATGTGCATGAATTAGTACAGTGCATACATATTTTGTGAAAATGAAGCTCTAGTGGAATGTTCTACTGTGTATCTGGATGCATGACACAGAATGTTGGTGTGTATGTTATTTGGTGAAGCTACATTGAATTTCCATTTGTCCATAGTCAGCTCCAAGGGTGAACATATGATTTTAGATTTTCCATGTCAAGGTGTAACGAATACGTGGGACGCACGGCGTAGTGCAGTGGTGACGCCTTCTGGTGTGGAGCACACACGCCCATGTTCGGTTCCCAGAATCGAACCGGTGCTGCACCAGGGTTTTTCTCTAGAATAAATTTGCAGGTCCTGGAGTATTTGCAGCCTCACACGTAGATATGCCATAATGGTCAGGATGATGTGCCCGTCATGTGCGAAGCCTAGATGACTTCGGATATCTCTCAGCCACGTGCAGCCTCTTCGTATAAGGGTAGATCTAACTTGTGCGCTTGTCATACCCAGTTTTGAAGACAAAACTGAATACAAAACCATATGTGTGCCCAGAGATCAATCACACACATAAAGGGACAAATCACCGGAGTATCAAGCTCAGTGCCTTTATTACATCACGAATAGTACTTTATTACATAAATTTATTCAAAGTCTCAGCGGAAACGAAAATAAGATAACTAGCACTCCGATAGACTCCAAAGCCACAGGGACGTCAACTGGTGAAGCACAAGACTAGTAGTCCTCATCAGAGTCCTCATAGACACGATTATCTGTTACCCATCCGGGATTTTCCAAGTAATAAAAATAAACAAGCGTAAGTACATGTCGTACTTAACAAGAATAACATGGGGTTAATGAGACTCAAAAGGCTGACACGGTTTACAGCGGTTAGCAACTTTTATCATATCTCAATTTTATCATAGTGAGTAGCAACAAGTAGCATAAAACCCAATTAACCATATGATCATGTAAACAATGATTAAAGTATAGCAAAACAATACTCAAAAGTTTTCAGCGCATAAATCATTATTCCATAAGAAGTCCAGGCCGCTCGTGACCGTGAGCACGGCTGTTATAACAGTTTTAACACTCTGCAGAGGTTGCACACTTTCACCGTGAGTCGTGATTCCCATATGCTTGGGTTAATTACTCCCAAACTACACTGCCGTGGTGCATAAAGGGGGTTTCACTATGAAGTCTTTCAAAGGTTCGCCTAACAAGCTAGGGCCGCTAGGTTTCCTCGACAAGCGACATAGAATCCCCCTTCCAAATGGTTTCACACCGCAGAAAGAACACATGAGGACAGAAGCCACGCTTATGCCCATCGTGTAAAAAGCCCCTTTTGCGCCACAAGGGTAACCTCTAACAAGCTAGAAGATGGTCCTCATACTTGACTAAAGCCAGAGCCATATAGCCCCCACGGTTGTACTGTAAGTCCCGGGTGCTCACTTATAGATAAGTCCTTAGGGAGGACAAGAGCAAACAGGTACTCTTCCCCTTTAATTTTCCGTTGCTAAAAAATGAATTTTAAACCTTTGTTGCATATAGCACTAATCATGTTACAGATCATAATGGTTATTCATTTAGCACTAGCATAAACTACCCAAATGCATAAACCCACGGTAATCAAGGTACAAGATACACATGCTAGAAAATCCTTAGGGGTAAACAAGGAAGACACATGCAATATGAATTAATGATTAATGGTGAATAGGTAACAAGGATGATCCCATGCTATACTTGCCTTGCTCAATGAACCCTTGGTGATACGGCTCGTCAAAGTACTCCTGATCACCAGCGTATTGCTCACCGTCTATACTCCACAATAATCAACATACAATCATCCAAGCGCAATCATGCATAGCAAACAAGAACATAGATTAGAACAGTACACCAATATCATAAAACAAAGATAAAAAGTCTATAAAAACGAATCTACGTATTGCTAGGATCATCACAATGGACGTTTGGATCACCAAAATCGAGCTAAAACGGTCAAGTTATAGATTAAACAATATTTCATGTAGAAAACTTATAAATTTTATTAAACAATAAAATTAAAAATTAGAAAACATGATTACCAGTACCATAAACATGTAGATTATTCAATTACGAATCTAACGCAACTTGAACGGATCAAATCGGAGTTAATTTGAAGAAATTATACTCAAAAGAATCCAAGTGGCAAACTTGTAAATAATCTGAAAACGAATTTCAAATTAAAATAAATAAAATTCGGTTTTAATTCAAATCAGAGGACGGCGGGTTCAATAATAAAGAAACAGAGGGGCTCTTTTGCAAAGTTAACAACGAAGGGGTATCTTTGATTTTCGGCCGTCGGTTTGGATCTGGACGGCTCAGATTAAAAGGATTGGGAGAGAAGGGTCCGGCCAGGGAAGAAGACCAGCGCGGCGGCGCCATTACCGGCGGCGAGGAAACCTCGTCGGCGTTCACGGATCTCGGCCCACGGAGCACCTCTGAGCAAACCAACAGCACCGGGAGATAGAGAGAAGCGAGGCGAAGCTCACCGGCCAGCGTTCGCGGGGGCTTGGGGAGCGACGGAGACGGCGCGGCGACAGAAAAAGGCGGGACGGCGGCTCCTACAAGCATCAGCGGGCGGTTAGCTCTTGACCGAGGGCAAGAAAAGAGAGAGGAGAGGTTCAGCGGCGTCGCGCGGCCGGGCGCTGGCTTTCGGCCGAGCTTACCGCGGCGGATCGACGGCTTGAAGGCGGAGTAGCGAGCGGTGGCGGCTCGGTAGGGTTGCGGCGGCGGCCGCTCCTCTCCGAAGCGAAACGGCGGTTGAGCTAGGGCTGGATGGGGCGGTGCAGCATGGAGCACCGGCTTTTATAGCTCGGAGGAGGCCGCTCCCCAAGGAAAGCGAGATCGAGCTCGGGTTCAAGAAGGAAACCGGCGGCTTCCATTTTAGGAAGGTGCCGAAGGTTGAAGAAAGGAAGGGGCGGCGCCGTTGACATGCGGGCCCCACCTGCCGGCGCCGGCACCTGAAGGAAGAAAGGAGGGCTTGGCATGGGCCTGCTTGCTGGGCCGTCGGAAGAAGAAAAAGAAGAAGGGAGGGAAGTTGGGGCGCTGCGGGCTAAAATGGAGAGAGGGTGAGAAGTTCTCCTCTTTTTTTTTTTTTTTCTTTTATCTATTTCAAACCAGTTTTGAAATGCAAATTGAATTCAAATTTGAATTTGAACAACACCAAGCAATCCAAAAACAATTATGCACCAGCATGAATGCAAAAGGCATGTCTCTACCTTATGATGGATTTTATTTTAATAAAATTAATTATTACTCTATGTTTAATGCACTCATACAATTGCATAATAATTCAATTTCACCTATTTTGGAAAAAAAATGCAAATTTCAGGGTGTTACAAATTCTGCCCCCCTTAATTAATTCTCGTCCTCGAGAATTGGATATGCTTACTCGAACAACTGCGGATATGACTTCCTCAGATCATCCTCTCTTTCCCAAGTCGCCTCGTCTTCGGAGTATCGGTTCCACTGTACCTTGCACATCTTGATAACCCTGCTCCTGGTTACTCGCTCTGCGGTCTCCAAAATCCTCACTGGAAATTCCTCATACGTTAGATCATCACTAACAGCAATCTCCTCTAACGGTATTTGTTCCTCGGGCACTCGCAAACATTTTTTTAGCTGAGACACATAGAACACATCATGCACACCTGACAATCTGTCTGGCAACTCTAGCTGGTAGGCCACTTCTCCACGTCTCTCTAAAATCTTGAAAGGTCCAATATACCTTGGGGCTAACTTTCCTTTCATGTTAAACCTCTTCACACCTCTCATAGGTGACACTTTTAAATAGACGTAGTCACCCACTTTAAATACCAATTCTCGCCTTCTAGTATCAGCATAACTTTTCTGTCGAGATTGGGCCACTCTTAAATTATCTCGGATCGTTCTCACTTGTTCTTCGGCATCTTTAAGAACATCAGGTCCAAATACTTGACTCTCCCCTGTTTGATTCCAAAACAGTGGTGTCCTGCACTTGCGACCATACAATGCTTCAAACGGTGCCATCTTGAGACTCTTCTGATAACTATTGTTGTATGAGAACTCTGTATATGGTAAACTCTTATCCCAACTAGTACCATATTGTAAAGCGCATGCTCTCAACATATCCTCCAATATCTGGTTAGTCCTCTCAGTCTGTCCGTCAGTCTGAGGATGATAGGCTGAGCTGAAGTTTAACTTCGTTCCTAGTGACTCATGTACACCCTTCCAGAAATGTGATGTGAACTGAGAACCTCTATCAGACACGATCTTCTTGGGTACACCATGTAAACATACTATCCTCTCTATGTACAGCTCTGCTAACTTAGGTCCATGGTAGGTAGTCTTGACCGGTATAAAGTGAGCAACTTTAGTTAACCGATCCACTATTACCCATATCGAATCATACCCTCTCTGAGTCCGTGGCAATCCTACTATAAAATCCATACCAACTTCTTCCCATTTCCACTCAGGTATCTTCATTGGTTGTAGTAACCCTGCAGGTCGTTGATGTTCAGCTTTAACCCTCTGACAAGTGTCACACAAGGCTACATATTCTGCCACATCTCTCTTTAATCCATACCACCAGTACTTCTCCTTCAAGTCCAAGTACATCTTGGTACTACCCGGGTGTATAAAATAAGCAGACTCATGGGCCTCTCGCAAAATGGCATCTCGGATAGCCTTCACACTGGTACACATATCCTTTTCCCAAACCATAGAGTCCCATTATCATCCAGACGAAATCCTGGCGCTTTGCCGATCACTATGTTCTCTGCAATCTCTTTTAGTTTCTCATCCTCAAGTTGACCTTTGCGGATTTCTTGCTCTAGAGTCGGCTCAACTACCAACTCCACTGTATTATTGACAAAGCCCAGATTGAGATGTTCAATTTCAGCACACAACTCCTTAGGCATGGGTGTTGTCCGAATCTCATTCGCATAACTCTTCCTGCTAAGAGCATCAGCTACAACATTGGCCTTTCCGGGGTGATAATGTACTTCCAAATCATAATCCTTAATCAATTCCAACCATCGACGTTGTCTCAAGTTTAGGTCTGACTGAGTGAAAATATACTTCAAACTCTTATGGTCAGTGTAAATATCGCTCTTATGCCCAATAAGATAGTGCCTCCATATCTTCAAAGCATGAACCACTGCTGCTAGCTCCAGGTCGTGAGTAGGATAATTCAACTCATGCTTCCTCAGTTGCCTTGATGCATAGGCCACTACTCTTCCTTCTTGCATAAGAACACACCCCAGACCAAGACGAGATGCGTCACAAAAAATGGAGAAGTTCTTGCTCAGATCTGGCAATATCAACACCGGGGCTGTAGTTAATCTCTTCTTTAACTCATCAAAGCTAGACTGACATTGGGAAGACCATACAAACTTAGCATTCTTCTCCAACAGTGCAGTCATAGGCTTAGCAAGCTTGGAGAATCCTTCAATGAATCTCCGGTAATAACCAGCTAACCCAAGGAATCTTCGGATCTCACTAACATTAGTAGGTGGTGTCCAATCTAACACATCCTTCACTTTGCTAGGATCCACTGCAATACCACCATTGGATACAACATGGCCTAGAAAGGAAACTTCCTTCAACCAGAACTCACACTTACTTCGCTTAGCATATAGCTTGTGCTCCCTGAGCTTCTGCAAAACCAACCTTAAATGCTCAGCGTGTTCTTCCTCATTCTTGGAGAAGACCAATATATCATCAATAAATACCACAACAAACTTGTCCAGATACTCCATAAACACCTTGTTCATCAAGTACATAAATTATGCAGGTGCATTGGTTAGCCCAAATGACATCACGGTATACTCATACAACCCATACCTTGTAGTAAATGCTGTCTTAGGTATGTCGGTGGCACGAATCTTCAATTGATGATAACCAGAACGAAGATCAATTTTAGAGAATACACAAGCACCTCTCAACTGGTCAAATAAATCATCAATTCTAGGCAAAGGATACTTGTTCTTGATGGTAACCTCATTGAGTGATCGATAATCAACACACATCCTCTGAGTACCATCCTTCTTGTCAACAAATATGACTGGTGCTCCCCAAGGTGAAGAACTCGGACGAATAAAACCTTTCTCAGACAACTCTTTTAGTTGCTTCTTTAACTCTTCTAATTCAGGTACCCCCATTCTATATGGACGCTTAGCTATAGGTGCAGTGCCAGGTAAAAGCTCAATAATAAATTCAATATCAAGGTCGTGGCATACCCGGCAAATCTTCGGGAACACACATGGGAACTCATCCACGACGCGGTCCTGCTGGTTGCCATCTCCATTCAGCTGAGTCACAGTGGCAGTTTGCTGCGGCTGTACCACTACATCAACACTGATTCTGTCTCCACTTGGCGTTGTCAGAACTACAACCTTCTCTTGACACTGAATCACTACATGATGTTTCTTCATCCAGTCCATACCCAGGATAAGATCAATCCCAGCTGTTCTCAACACTATAGGGCAAACCTTGAAGTCTACCCCCCTTATAGACAGACTAGCTGCCGGACATTTATACTGTGCTGACATACTTCCACCCGGTGAATTTACTATGAAGTTGTTTTTCAGAGCACATACTGGTATGCCATGCATTTGGATAAAAATATGCGAAATAAAAAGAATGCGAAGCCCTCAGTCGAAAAAGAACAGTAGCGGGGATGGAATTGACACTGAACGTACCGAGCATGACCTCTGGTGCTTCCTGGACGGTATCGGTGGACACATGATTCACCTTCCCAGTGTTGTTCAGCCGAGGGTGCGTCTTCTGGTTGCTGTTCTGGTTCTGTGGAGTCTGCGGGTTCTGCTTCTTGGGACAGTGGTAAGACATATGACCTGCTTCACCACAGATGTAGCACCTATTGGGGGTGTTAGGTGCCTTGCTCTTCACCGGGTATTGTTGGGGTTTCCGGGGACGGGCGTCGATTGCCATATCGCCGCTGTGGCGCCGGCCCACCGCATCGCTTTGTGGATACCGAGGTATTTGTTGATTTCCCGACTGCGGTTCCACCTGGGGATAAGAACCTTGGTACCTTGGCGGTTGCCCCCCCGATTGGTGCGGGAGCGAGTGTTACTTCAGAGCCCCGTCCCCCGCCACCTTCTCTTCTTGTGGTCCAGCTCCTGGCGTAGATTACCCACCACTATTGCTCGGTCCACCAGTGCATGAAAATTGGGGTAGAGAGTAGATGAGAGCTACAACCTGAGATCATCATACAACCCCTTCAGGAATCGTCCCTGCTTCTTTGCATCAGAGTCAACATCCTCAGGGGCATAACGAGACACCGAGAGAAAATCGGTCACGGTACTCGCCCACCGACATGGAACCTTGCTTCACCCTCACGGAACTCCTCCTTCTTAACTTCAATCTCCCCCTCGGGGATGTGGTGAGCTCTGAATGCCTCCCCGGAACTCCCGCCGGGTGATCTGGTTTGGGTGGGGGGTGGCCATACTGGTATGACTCCCACCAGGTTTGAGCTGCCCCCCAGAATCGCCCGTAACCATATAGCACCTTCTCATAGTCATTGCATTGTGCTATATTGAGCTGCTTCCCGACTGCACGAAGCCAGTCATCGGCCTCCAGTGGATCTGCAGTATGGGAGAACACCGAAGGGCGACCCTTCAAGAAATCACCACGCTTATCTCTAGCAGGTGGTGGTGGTGGCGGTGTGCAGCTGGCTGGTTCTGAATGTGTTGCACCAAGGTCTGCAGCAACTGAGTTTGTGTTGCAAACATCTGCTCCATGGTCGGCGGTGGCGGTGGTGGAGGTGGCGGTGGATAGTTGCCCATACCCCTACCACCTCTACGTCCCCTAGCTCCTCTGCCTCTTGCTGCCATCTGTTCTCCAAAAGCAAATGCTCAAGTTTAGCATATACCCAACCAAATGAATCACTAATGCAAGTAAACACTGAATCTGAAAATTTCTGGGCGCCTTCATGCACAGCAGCACAGTAAATCAGTCATAACTCGAGCTACAGATAATCAAATGAGTTGTGACATATATGGATGGAAAGCTTAAGAAATTATCTACAACTTTCATTCAGGTGAGATTCCCAGATTCTGACGATAACTGGGAGTAAAACAGCAAAACTTTAATTCTGTCCAGAGAGGCTGTCAGCGCAGAAACCTTCAACTCCAACAATTATATCTCTCAAACCATAACTGATAAAAAGGTGATTCCAGCGGCATTTGAAAGATATTGAAGTCTAATTACTCTCATAAAAATTTCATAAATTTTTCACAAACAGATTGGCAGGTATCAACTAAGGAACACAGACTGCTCCAGAGACAGATTTCAGCAAAACGATATAACCGACCCAAACTTAAATATTTATTAATCTAATCTTAAAAATTCTTAAACATTGGGACTTGTGGACATGCCCACAATCTCCCAGCACTCATAACAAAGATCCAACTCAAACATAAGCATAATGATAATCATCCACACACTAAAAGTTCACACGCACACACTTGACTAGACTCGACTCGACTCGACTCAAACCACTATACTATCGCATTATGATAAAGATGGACTCCAACTCCTAGGCTCGATCTAGCTTCTCATAAAGTCTTGGACGGTGGAGTTCCTCCCTAAGGTCATCAGCTTCCCTCTGGCTTCTCTTGCGTGACCTTTGTTGTGCCCGCAGCCTCGGTCTTGAGTCGCGTTGTCGCGCATCAACTCATGAGCAAAGAGGACTAGCGATCGAGTGGTAGGATCCGCATCCTGGGGATTCAGCATCACCCATCCCAGCTCCTCATCATAACGAGGAAGGTAGCGGTCCTCATCCTCCATCATGTCCTCATAGCGCCTCTCATGGTATACAAGGTAGGCTTCCAGAGCTGCGTCTTCCATGCTGGCCCGAAGAGAGGTACGTCCAGCCGTATGCCTCAGCATCGAGTCCACTTGGAAAGCTTCTACCTCCTCATTCTAGATGTAGACAACCACCTTTGCCTTCCAGTAAGTGCCCTCAACAGGGTGGATGTTCTCCTCGCAAAAGTACTCCACTGCGAACTAGCCATCATAGTAGCTATGGAACATATCCATAAGATGAGCATGGTAGTAGTTGGCATAATCTCCCCGCTTGGAGTAGAGCCTCTTGGTCCATCCCATGGGAAGATCATCTCCTCCTGCTGCGCCACCCTAGGGTGGTGGTGGTGGATTAGCTCCAGCAACGTCCTCTTGGTGTTCCTCTTCATCATCAGAGATATCTATGATCACCACTTCCGGTTCTTCTTCTTCAGGCTCCACTTGGTGCATCTGCACATCCTCATCTTCCTCGACCATGACCTCGTCGCGGGGCTCCATCGGGGCGTACTCAGCACGGGGTGTGATGTAGCCTCCGGTGCTAATGCGAGCGGTCTTATGGGCACGTGTCATCTACAGAATTAGACCAAGATTAAGTTAGAATTAGAGCCAAATAATTTTGTAATAGAATAAGATAGAAAACAGCATAAAAATTTAGCAAAATAACAAGATCAAGATAGTAAGCATGAAATAAGTGAACAGGAGATGCTGAAATGACCATTGCTAACTAGGCTTGCGTCCCCATAATCAACACGGCTCTACGATACCAATTTGTCATACCCAGTTTTGAAGATAAAACTGAATACAAAACCATATGTGTGCCCAGAGATCAATCACACACATAAAGGGACAAATCACCAGAGTATCAAGCTCAGTGCCTTTATTACATCATGAATAGTACTTTATTATATAAATTTATTCAAAGTCTCAGCGGAAACGAAAATAAGATAACTAGCACTCCGATAGACTCCAAAGCCACAGGGACGTCAACTGGTGAAGCACAAGACTAGTAGTCCTCATCAGAGTCCTCATAGACACGATTATCTGTTACCCATCCGGGATTTTCCAAGTAATAAAATAAACAAGCGTAAGTACATGTCGTACTTAACAAGAATAACATGGGGTTAATGAGGCTCAAAAAGGTCGACACGGTTTACAGCGGTTAGCAACTTTTATCATATCTCAATTTTATCATAGTGAGTAGCAACAAGTAGCATAAAACCCAATTAACCATATGATCATGTAAACAATGATTAAAGTATAGCAAAACAATACTCAAAAGTTTTCAGCGCATAAATCATTATTCCATAAGAAGTCCAGGCCGCTCGTGACCGTGAGCACGGCTGTTATAACAGTTTTAACACTCTGCAGAGGTTGTACACTTTCACCATGAGTCGTGATTCCCATATGCTTGGGTTAATTACTCCCAAACTACACTGCCGAGGTGCATAGCAGGGTTTCACTATGAAGTCTTTCAAAGGTTCGTCTAACAAGTTAGGGCCGCTAGGTTTCCTCGACAAGCGGACATAGAATCCCCCTTCCAAATGGTTCACACCGCAGCAAAGAACACATGAGGACAGAAGCCACGCTATGCCCATCGTGTAAAGCCCCTTTTGCGCCACAAGGGTAACCTCTAACAAGCTAGAAGATGGTCCTCATACTTGACTAAAGCCAGAGCCATATAGCCCCCCACGGTTGTACTGTAAGTCCTGGGTGCTCACTTACAGATAAGTCCTTAGGGAGGACAAGAGCAAACAGGTACTCTTCCCCTTTAATTTTCCGTTGCTAAAAAAATGAATTTTAAACCTTTGTTGCATATAGCACTAATCATGTTACAGATCATAATGGTTATTCATTTAGCACTAGCATAAACTACCCAAATGCATAAACCCACGGTAATCAAGGTACAAGATACACATGCTAGGAAATCCTTAGGGGTAAACAAGGAAGACACATGCAATATGAATTAATGATTAATGGTGAATAGGTAACAAGGATGATCCCATGCTATACTTGCCTTGCTCAACGAACCCTTGGTGATACGGCTCGTCAAAGTACTCCTGATCACCAGCGTATTGCTCACCGTCTATACTCCACAATAATCAACATACAATCATCCAAGCGCAATCATGCATAGCAAACAAGAATATAGATTAGAACAGTACACCAATATCATAAAACAAAGATAAAAAGTCTATAAAACGAATCTACGCATTGCTAGGATCACCGCAGGACGTTTGGATCACCAAAATCGGAGCTAAAACGGTCAAGTTATAGATTAAACCATATTTCATGTAGAAAACTTATAAATTTTATTAAACAATAAAATTAAAAATTAGAAAACATGATTACCAGTACCATAAACATGTAGATTATTCAATTACGAATCTAACGCAACTTGAACGGATCAAATCGGAGTTAATTTGAAGAAATTATACTCAAAAAAGAATCCAAAGTGGCAAACTTGTAAATAATCTGAAAACGAATTTCGAATTAAAATAAATAAAATTCGGTTTTAATTCAAATCAGAGGACGGTGGGTTCAATAATAAAGAAACAGAGGGGCTCTTTTGCAAAGTTAACAACGAAGGGGTATCTTTGATTTTCGGCCGCGTCGGTTTGGATCCGGACGGCGCTCGGATTAAAAAGGATTGGGAGAGAGAAGGGTCCGCCGGGGAAGAAGACCAGCGGCGGGCGGGCGCCATTACCGACGGCGAGGAAACCCTCGTCGGGCGCTCACGGATCTCGCCCACGGAGCACCTCTCGAAAGCAAACCAACAAAGACCGGAGATAGAGAGAAGCGAGGCGAAGCTCACCGCCAGCCGTCAAGGGGCTTGGGGGAGCGACTTCGAGACGGCGCGGCGACAGAAAAAGGCGCACGGTGGCTCCTACAAGCATCGGCGGGCGGTTAGCTCTTGACCGAGGGCAAGAAAAAGAGAGAGGAGAGGTTCAGCGGCGCCGCTGGGCGCCGGGCGCCGGGCTCTCGGCCGAGCTTATCAAGGGGCGGATCGACGGCTTGAAGGCGGAGCAAATGAGCGGTGGCGGCTCGGTGAGGGTTGCGGCGGGCGGGGCGGCCGCCTCCTCCGGGTTTAAACGCTGGCCGAAGCTAGGGTCGGATGGGGGCGGTGCAGCGGGAGCACCGCTTTTATAGTTCGAGGCCGCCCCGCCTCGGCGAAGGAAAGCGAGATCGAGCTCGGGTTCAAGAAGGAAACCGCGGCTTCCATTTTAGGAAGGTACCGAAGGTTGAAGAAAGGAAGGGGCGGCGCTGCCGACATGCGGGCCCCACCTGTCGGCGCCGGCACCAGAGGAAGAAAGGAGGGCTCGGCATGGGCCTGCTTGCTGGGCCGTGCAGAAGAAAAGAAGAAGGGAGGGAAGTTGGGCTGCGCGGGCCAAAATGGAGAGAGGGTGAGAAGTTCTCCTCTTTTCTTTTTTTTTTCTTTTATCTATTTCAAACCAGTTTTGAAATGCAAATTGAATTCAAATTTGAATTTGAACAACACCAAGCAATCCAAAAACAATTATGCACCAGCATGAATGCAAAAAGCATGTCTCTACCTTATGATGGATTTTATTTTAATAAAATTAATTATTACTCTATGTTTAATGCACTCATACAATTGCATAATAATTCAATTTCACCTATTTTGGAAAAAAATGCAAATTTCAGGGTGTTACAGCGCTAGGGGTGTGTGTGAGTCTGTGTGCGTGTGGTGGAGTGAGTTAGTGCGAGAGTTCAGATACTACAGCTTTTGTACCGAAGAGTTGAGGCATAAAAAAAAGGTGTAATGAATACCAAACTTGATTTAGTAAAAATTAATTGCTCACCTAACTATGGCTGATTATTTGCTAAAAACAGGGTCGTAAAATGCTGCTCATCAAACATAAACTAAGGCATGATTATTGAGCCGTAAGTTTTAGATCAGTACATACTCCCTCCGTCTAGAAAAGAATGTAATTATAGGAATCGTGCCGGTCAAGCTAGCTCAAGTTTCACCAAGTTTATAGTAAATAGTATGAGCATTTATATATAACTAATCTAATGTATTTATTTGTCTTATAAGTGTTAGTAATTTTTCATATGATTTTAGTCAAAGTTTAAACTGTTTGACTTCTTGAAATGTTAGAATTGCATTCTTTTGTGGACGGAGGGAGTAGCTAGTTGCCTCAAGATTTGAAGAAGGTGTACCTTTTCTAGTGTGTATATAATACATAACTACAATAGAGAAAGACTACGTAACAAGTACGTACAAGATGTCATGTCTGATATATGTATGTTTCAGACAGGCACAAGCATAAGGGTAACAAGGCAAGTACTAGGAGATGAGAATAATGACGAAGGTGACAGCATGCGTGTAATCATTTTCAGTACTTGCATTGCTGAAGAAAGCTACTCGATCTATCCATCCATCCACCCATCGATCTCGGTATAATTTTTGTTTTAAAAACAATTTTATTTAGCAAGTGACCAAAGTCATCGTGAAGCCATGCATGTGTAAAAAAATACGCAAGTGGTCACCCATTTTATTAGACTGTTGCTGACTTTAGTTGTTGTCTTGAATGTCAAGTATGAAAGGACAAGTGCACATGCATGGACAATGAGTAAAGCTATATATCTGTGGGAGACAAAGTTTAGACTGAGAGCAATCAGGAAGGAACCAAGAACTAGGTAGTCTGTGTACTCCCTCTGTGCTTAAAAAAAAATGTGAAACTCGCTTCTCATAAGTCAAAAAACAATCTCAAACTTGACTAGGTTTATACCAAAAAGTACGCTCTCTATTCTAAATTATAAGTTTTGATATGCATTTAGATATGCACTTTGTCTAGATATATAGGCAAAACTATGTATATAGAAAAGTTAAAACGTCTTATTATAATTTGAAATAGAGGGAGTATCAATATTTATCTCTTTAAATTAAACTATTGTAAAAATAATATTTTTTATTAATTTAGTGATACTTATTACATATTATCAATATTAGTAATTTTTTTATATATATTTAATTAAATTTAGGATTGTTTGACCGTTCGGAGCATGGGTACATACGGAACATGCAAATAAACGTGCACCACGAGCTCATATGAATAGGATACATCACTGTCACTCAAGTCTACCTTGATGGCTCGATCAAGACTACTGTCCGCTATATGTGTATTGTGCGTGCGTACGTCTCTTTCGATGATCTGATCTCTGTCCACACAGCAGTTGACCAGGTCGTCGTCCAATTCCTTCAGCTTTATGCATCATGCATGCTATGTACTCTCCAATTTCCATTCCATCTTTCTTTTTTTAGTTTGGGAGATGACAGTAATTTTGATAATCGATCGAAACATATTCTGACAACGTAGAAGGTCGCTTTATTGTTTTCGAATTAACAGTATAATGCAGACACTCACAACGCACGCACACTCACACCACTATGAACGTACGCACGTAAACCATACCCCCTTGAGCATCTTCGATGACTGAGCTGGCAAATCGTCGAGATTGACGAAGTCACCACAAGTGCCTCGCCATGGACAGGAACGTCGCCAATAAATGTAAATGCATATCTTTTTTTTCTCATTCTCAATTGGAAAAAGACAACAATTAATGCAAATAATCATCTCTTTTTCTAATGCTTCATCGGCAAGACAAGCCAGGAAGAACATCTGTATTTAGTTAGCATTTTTGTCTTAGCATCTTTTTGCTAATATACTTCCTTTTTTATAAATGTGTGGTCAATATACTACTAACATTAATTTGGTTGGTCATGTTTGTATGTTGGTACAAACGGGCAAGCAGCAGGTACCTTTTAAATTATTTGTACATATATCCTCCTTGCCTCACCTTATTGGAACAACGACAAGACAGGCGATTGGATCTCGGTATCAATTAATCTCTATATATACCTTGCGTTACCTCAGCAATAAACTGCATCATATATATTCCATGACTAGTACTACCTCTTCTGTCCACAAAGGACACAATTATATAACACTGTTCAGTCCAATCCTTCTTAAGTTGGTTAAATTAATTTGCATAAAAAAAAGATAGCAATATTTAACATACTCTAAGGTGCTGTTTGGATAAGCTAGGGCTAGTTACTAGTTGGGCTAAAAAGCTCAAATTAGCCAATATTGGCTAGTTAGTTGACTAACAACTAGTTGAAGACTTATCTAAAAAAAATTAGCCTACCTATTAGCTCTTCTGTTTAGATGCACTAGAGCTTCCTTGGACTAATTTTTAGCTAGGTAGTGATTATTCCTTGTATCTAACCAGGCTCTAAGTATGCAACATTACCATTCATCATAGATTATATTTTTATGGTATATCTATTTGAAGTCATAAGCGACACTGATACTATTTTCTATAAACTTACTAAACAAGGTTTTTTTTGCGAGTGCTAAACAAGGCTAATATAGTTTGATTTGAACCTGACCTAGAATTAGGTTATTGTGGAACGCAGGGAGAGTATTTGGCAAGACACTCTGGTATATACACACAGAATAAAGAACAAGTAAAGGTCACTCAAGATATTAAACTGATCCTTAGTAGCAATCTGTGAGCTGTCGAAATCAGAGACGAATATGTCCTTATTTTTTGCTTAAGGAACAAGAAAAGACAAAATAAAGACGCTGCTGTGCATGTGAATGTGATGGATTAGCGCTAGCTAGCATGCATCTGATGCTGCCTGCCTGCCCTTCCTGTCTCAGAATTCTCCTCCATCTCGCTCTACGCGCGCGGTGGCCGGCCGGCTTTACAGTCATCAAACCAGCCTATATATATGCATTAATGCATGTGTGTGAGAAGAATATGAAGCCCAAACCTGTTTGCTACTCGCCCAGTTAATTAAGCTGCAGATGAAATGGAAACGCAGCATGATGCTTCTTCCAGTCATTAATAGCAGCATATCCGAACATTTTTTTTTTGAACACCGCCAGGAGCCCTGGCATATCATATAAGACTCGTATTGGACACCTATACTGACTACACGCTCTAAGTATAAATGAGACTGTCCAAGATTTCTAGGAACGCATTTACCGAGCACACGTGCACACACACACTACTCACACACTCTCTCGGCTCCCTGTGGGGATAATCCCCGGTGCAGCACCCGGTTCGCCCAGATTGGGATTCGAACCTAGGCGGTGCGCTCCACGACGGAAGACGCAACCACCGCACTACGCGCGCGCCCGCCGCATCTGAACATTTTGACATACACGGCAGAATATATATAGTTATTGTTGCTTCGGTACCTAGCTGTGATGGTGCAATATATGCGGATTTGATGCTTGGCATGACCAACCATAATAACTAACGGTAATTCATGCGCCCGGACGCCCGGATGCCGGCGTGCGTCGGGGACGCTTGGCCTCGCGGCGCCCTCGCCCCCGCAAGAACCACCGCCCGCCGCCCGCGCGGGGAAAGGGTTCGCCGGAGCCCGATGAGCTAGGGGCCACCCGGCCCTAGCTCGTCGGAGCTCCGGCGAACCCCGGTGCCGGCGGGCGTGGCGGTGGCTGCCCTCTTCCCCCCCCCACCGGCCCTAGCTCGTCGGAGCTCGGCAAAACCCCGGCGCGGGGGGCGGGGCGGTGGCTGCCCTCTTCCCCTCCCCCACCTCCTTCTTCCCATCGCAGGCGTTTGCCCCGCCGCCGCCTACCCATACCCCTCCATCCATCCAGCCCCACCCAGCTCAGCAGCGCCGCCGCCGCTCGCTCACCGCCGGCCAACCCGCCACTACTGTGTCGACGATCACCGCTAGGCCGGCCGACCGGATTCTACACCAGAGGGGATGCTTCAACCCTAACCCGGGCCGACCATCGCCGGAGAGAGGGGGAGGCTCACCGGAGTTGGAGAGGAGGAGGGCCTACCTGGGTGGGGGAGGAGCTCGCCGGGAGGAGCGCTGGCGCTGGGGGAGGAGCTCGCCGGTCGCCGGGGAGGAGCGCGAGCGGGGGAGGAGGCGCGGGCGCGGCGTCCGTCTGCGCGACGTCCATCCGACGTTTTAGCTGAAGCATTTCTGAATAACTAACGGCGTCGTTGGGAAGCACACGTAGTATAATACTATACTACTATGGCCCAATTTTTTTTTGAACTTACTATGGCCCACTTTGGTAGGACTCTCCAACGCACGCACTGTTTATAGGAATTTTTTTCGATCTCCTTCTCTCACAGAGCCGGTGAAGCCAGATGCACTGGCTCTGCGAGAGGAGAGAGAGGAAAAAGAGCTCCTGTCACTACTACTGTAAACTTAATGGAGGCGGGCATAACGGCTTAACGGAGGCGGTTATCCCAACCGCCTCGGAGCACAGGGCAAGGTTAATCGTGGCATTAACCGGGTCAACCGCCTCCGTTAATACCAATAACCGAGGCAGGCACTCTAATATTTTACAGAATAAAAAAAGAGCTTGACTGTTCTAAATTGATTTAAATGTGAATTTGAAATTCAAATTGAAACACATACCACCAAAGAATACACGCAGATAAAGGATAAACACGTATATTACATCCATTTATTTGTCGTCGCATGTCGTTCCACGATTCAACACAAGAAGTTCATATTTACAAATACAAGTTTCAACAGATGAGTTGTAAATGATCGAGAAGCTAAGATGCTCTAGCTAGTCAGAGTTTCGGCAACACGTATTCATGCATATTCAGCTGTGTCCTCCAGTTGCGTAGCCTCTCGTACTTTTCTGCTGACCCCAGCTCACTGTCCTGGTAGAAGAATTGACCGTCGATATGACAACATTGGTCCATTACAAACTTATAGATGTCGTAGACTGTTTGCCGGATGTTCGCGTTGTCCAGCACCCTACACCTTTTCCACCATCCAGGTGATTTCTTGAGCTGCCAATAGCTGTCGCAGTACTTGCCGCAGGCCCTGAGGTACTCACAAGCGTAGTACCCACATAGAAGACTACCTTCAGGTTGTTTGATGCACTACATGCACGATAAGCCCTGAGGTACTCACAAGTGTAGTACCCACATAGAAGACTACCTTCAGGTTGTTTGACGCACTGCATGCACGATATATGCACAACATGTAATATATATAGTTAGTACATATACAGAGCATGAACGATGTAGCAGGACATGAGTTTCAAGACACTTACCGGGAATTCTCTTCTCACTTTCAGTACGTGTCTATACTTCGCCTTCTTCTTCTCGGACCTTCGATCGAAGGTGTCAGGGTCTTCGTAGTACTTTCTATAAGCGCTGTATATATGAAAACCACTAGTGTCAACAACTAAGCTGATACTTGCTTATAAGTATGTAAATGAATATGTATCATCACTTACTATCGGAGATAGTCTTCGAAATCCACGTACGCCTTCTTGTTCGTCTTCCGCAAGGAGTCGAATATGACCGCCTTTCCATCCTGAGGGTAGATTATGAATACAATCCAGTGGCTCATGATGCCCAAGCTACACCATTGAATCAATTTAGATCTCAAATCATAAAATATAAGGAGCAGTGAACCCAATAGGTATTGCAAGTATCATTTGAACTTATTACCCGAACTGGTGCGCGGCAAGGATACACCCATATTCCGGCGCCTTCTTCATGGCTTGGAGGATGTACTGGTCCTTTCTAAACTTGATCTCGCCTTGAAGCCTTGTCCGGGCTAGCACCCGTTCAATCCCGTCCAGGCCCGCCAATCGCGGATCCGTGTCCGGTACATCATAGCCAATGATGGCCCTCTGGGTAATATGCATTAGAGATAGGTAGATAATATCCTCCTCTATTTCCTTGCATATATATATGCTTGCATCCTGGAAGCACAAGTTATCGTGATCACATTGGTTAGTTTGATCCAAAAAATATAGCTACAGCAATGAAAAGGTTTTCATACACTTACATCACAAAAAGGGTGACTTGGGCAACGTCGAGGTCCTTGTGCCGCAGCATCCTATGCATGTCATGGAAGTCAAGGGTGAAATAGCAATCATCGTCCAAATGAAAGTACTCCTTTGGGACCCGCACAATGAAGTCTTTTGCCTAATTTGGATGCATGCATATACCATATATGCCACCTCCGAACCTCCCACGTCTCCTCCTGGACGAGCTGGCCCAAAGGCAACATGAACTGACCATTCTCAAAGTGGTCAGGGCAGTCTGGAGTCAGGGGCAGGAGTGACACCGGGCTTGTATTTGAGATGAATGAAAAACTATGTTAGCATCATGTACAAGAAGTCTATTGACCATATTTGGTTTGTTAGTAGTATGTGTACCTTTTGAACATCATTGAGAAATTATATTGGCCCGACTTAGCTATTTTGTACGCTGCCCAAGCCTCCAAGGGAATGTTCGAGGGGCAGTCATCAAGTGTTGCCCTCTTCGGTGCAGGAGGACACTCTGCGGCACCCTCCCCCCTCTTTGTCTGTTGGCCTCTTCGGTGGAGGAGGACACTCTTTGCTCCCATCTTGGCCGTTTGGAGGCGGTGTTTCGTGGCCCGATGCACCTTCTTGTGGGTTGCCTTTCTCAGGAGACGGGCTCCGTCCTGGACTGCTGCCGCCTTGGCCGCTGCCAGCACTGTCGTTGCCGTCGTCGTCGTCATCATCACTTGGGCCACCGGGCGAGGGAGATGATGACGGCTGTAACGCAGGCGTCGGCATTTTCAGCTTGATATCCGCTTTGTTCCATAGCACAATCTCCTCGAGTGCATCACCGAGCCTTGTACCACCAATTTCAATTGGAAAATCAAGTTCATGGTCCTCAAAGTCATCTTTAGTGTACGACACAAGCACTAAGGTGTGGTCGGGCGGGAGTGGCTTGCCATTGTACCTAGCTTCATCGTTTGGTGGCTTAACCTCGTCTTCTGCCACAACCTTCTTCGTCTTCCCTGTCCGGCCAAAGGGCACCTAGAGCTTGCACTCTAATAGCTCTGTTATCTCATCGACAGGGTACCTTTGCTGTTGTGAGGTACCCGGCACCATCTGGCCCTGTTCAACGGTGGCCTGACCCTGTTGTAGCAACATGCCAGCCTAACAAAACATTTGCGTCCTCAACTTTACCATCTTGGGGTCAGTGCTCGTGAAATCATCTTGTATCTTGCCCATGATCATTTCTTGCACTGCCTCATCTCTGTCTTTCTGGATGAGCCCTTCCTTGTACCTCTACCTCATGTGGTCAGAGCTAGCGTTGGATTGCCATGAGTCCACATTCTTCCAGCTCTGCCTCGAGGAGACGCCCCAGACGCGGCCACGATGCTCGGGGTTTCCAAGCGCCTCGGTCAACTCGTCATGCTCCCTGCGAGGTTGGAACACGCCTTGTTGCTTGGCCGTGTGGATCGCGAGCAAAGCCCTCTCCGCCTCCTTGGTCTGGGGCTCATTGTACTTCGTGCTCCCCTCCTTTACCTTCTTCGGATGCCGGGCATAAAAGAAGTCATGTGCCCTCTCGTCAACTCCTTTTAAGGGATTCTCCTACCCGACAGTAGCTGCCTGAGCCTCCTCCTCCCACCACATCTTCCTCTTAGCGGCGTACCCTGTCATACCGAGGTGGTGGGGGATCGTGTTCCTCTTTGCGAGCTTTGAGTACTTCTCAGCCTTGTTCTTTCTTCCTTCTTCATTAATTTTCTTGACAAACTCCTGTCAAGCCTCTTTTGTGATGAAGTTGTAGTCTTTAAAAGGTGTCTTCCCTTCCTTCACATAGTTCTTGTTGAGCTTGTACCTCAAGTTGTGAAGGGCTTTGCCAGCAACGTACAGAGTGTGCTCTTCGCATTTCTCCATGTCAACTCCCGGAGGATAAGTGAACCGCCTCTGTATTTCTCCCCACATGGCACCCTTGAGGTCCTTTGGGACTTTCTTCCAATCAAAGTATGTGATCGCCACATGCTCCCTAACTATATAGGAGCACTTTGGTTGCTAAATCGCCCCGAGGACATCTTTTTTGGCTCCAAGGGCTCTCTCCCCGTGGCCCTACGCTATGTATGGCATGCACCTTCTTGTGAGATTGCACCTTGTGCCTCCCGTGTTGGCCCCTCTTCAACCCTAACTTGCTGCCACTCTTGCTACTAGCTATTTTGGTTGAAGAGCTCGGGGTGGGACTAGATGCATGCCCCTCTTCTTCTCCCTCAGATGGGAACTCCAAACACAAAGGCACCGCTAGTAGCTATAGAGGACAAGAAATCACATTAGTTTTATGCTTACACGGCCCGCTTAGCAACAACTACTGATGTTGTGTTAGTTATATACATACATGGTTCGCCTCATCTTCTTGGTCTCGTGCTGGGGTGCGAGAAGCCGCGTTGAAGGCCCTTCCTCAGTCGGCGTATAGGTCGGATCATCCTCTTCCTCCGTTCGCAACTTCTTCTCTGACATTAGTGTTGGCACCTCCTCCTCGTACTGTGCATCACTGTCGTCTGATGAAGATGAGCCTTCAGAGCTCTCATGCGGACTTGGGGGATGCCATTCTTCATGTAATTCAGCCATGGACAGCTATGAAGAAGAGTACGTAAGATATTAGGAGTTAAATGCCACAAGTTTGAGAACAAAAGCCAACATCCCCAACAGTAGTAGTAGGTGTAAGTGTGGTAAGTAGTAGTTAGTAGTTAGTAGTAAGTAGTAGTTAGAAGTAAGTAGTAGTTAGTAGTAGTTAGTAGTAGTAGTTAGTATGTAAATGACACAACATATTTGAAGGATTCTGTAAATTATATTTATTTGAACACAAGAGTACATTCTATTTCTCATTTACATTGTGAGTTGTTTGACGGTGGATAACATCAATATTTATTAGAACTTTAGACATGAAAGGATACATGAATACACACTAGTCTAGGGTTTTAAGTGACAATTTTCATGAGTTTTGCATATTCTATATTTTCTAGGGACCTTTCCAGAAAAGCTTAAAAGAGGGATTACATTGCATAATTATCACAAAACTTAACTGCAACGGAAAATATCGCCAAAAGGATCAGGAAGGGTCTAGAAGACACCCGGCGGCGGGGGCCCACAGACGGGACTAGGTGGGACCGGCCGGCCCCACCCTGGGGCCGGGCAGCGCCCTAGGGTTTCCGACGGTGCTCCCCTTCTGGAAGCTTCCTCCTACCGCCTTAGGGTTTGCATCTCCACCGTTGCCCATGTCGGTTTGATCCAACGGCGCACGTTCATCCCACCGGGCTATAATTAAAGGGGCAGACCCACCTCCCTGGAGGCATTCTACACCCCGGTGCTTCGTATTCTCCACATAAATTAGGGTTAGGGTCCCTCTAGTTGATCTAGTTCTAGTTCATCTATTTCCAGTTCATCTAGATGTAGCAATTAGGAGAGACTAGTTCTTCTAGATCTAGTCTTGTTTAGAGATTAGAGAGATTGAGTAGAGGAGTAGAGATTCTGGAGGAGTTCTGGCCTGTCGGTGCTTCTTCATGGCTGTATTCTTCTGGATTCAGCTCCCTCGCCCGGAGCTGCATTCTGAGGTACTTTTGTATTCACCATTCCGATTCAAGTAAGCAGTTGTTCTTATTTGTTCTTAAGTTCACAGCTCATATAAGTGCTTTGATCTTGGTCATTACTTGGTTGAAGTAGTATTTTGTAGTGTAGGCGTGGTGCCTAGGCTAGGTTTACTTGTGGATGTCCCCGGATTATCCGGATAGTGGTAGCACGCCAAGGTGACTTTATAGCTTCGTTGAATCCTTTGTAGTCCACTTCCCGTTGATAGGACTGATAGGCTTATAGGTGTTTGGTAGGAGATTACTCTGTTTCTTCTCCTATTCGGGTTACTTGCCCAGTTAGAACGGTATTATACAAAGCTTACCGGTTGTCAGAACTAGAGTTCAATAGTTATTTCCTCTTTCTTGATATTATCTAGCCTAATTGTAGGGTTAAGTCTATAGACTTTGTCATTATCACAACCGTTCCCTGTGGATATGATATTTAAAACCTCCGGGTAAAATGTGACACTAGTATGATATCTATGCACTTGCGGATAATCCTACTTAAAACTTATTTAATGGAGTGCAATTAATTTATATCAACAAGCATTTTTAGCGCCGTTGCCGGGGAACGATTTGCTGATTTTGACTTAGTCTAGCTTAATCTTGTATTATACTTTTACCTTTCTTATTTTATCCCATTCTCTTCATTATTTTTGTGTTCATCCTTATGGATGCTTTTAATTCCATTTCTATCTATCTTTATGGCATGCGCGAAAGCTTTGGGCCACCAAAATCTAATAAACCTATAACACCTGGCTATGAGCTACGTCCATGTTTAATTAATATGATTCAGGATAAACTCTTCTCGGGAGAAGGTAACGAAAACCCATACTCACACTTACGAGAATTCGAGCAGACCTGTGCATGCTTGCGCATTGCTGGCATGTCCGATAAGACTATTAGATGGAAGCTTTTTCCGTTTTCCTTGACTGGAAGAGCCAAACGTTGGCATAATCGAGCCGTAGGGAGTATGCAAGGTGATTGGGAAACATTATACTCTGAATTTTGTTTATATTTCTTTCCCATCCATAGAGTAGTTAACCTTTGAAAAGAGCTTCTAACTTTTAGGCAACTAGAACAAGAACCTCTTAGTAAATCATGGAAACGTTTTAATGAACTTGTTACATTTGGCCCTGACCTTGGTTTTCCAGACCCTGTGCTTATTCAACATTTTTATTTGGGTCTTACCAAGGAATCTAAGGAATTCTTTGATTTAGCCTCTGGAGGAGCTTTTCTTCACTTACCTATAACTGAAACAAGGTGTTGGCACTTCTAACGTCGCTATGAATTAACAAGATTAGAAATGCATGGTATTAAATTAACTTGTCATTAGCAACTAGCCACTTATTAATCACTAGCATTCCTAAGCATGAATTAAGTTGTCATCCCTAATTATAATGCAAAGGAGCAAATATAGATTTACATTTATTATTCAATATGACTAGGCAGAGATATGAATATAAACTAAAATAGATTCTACAAGCGGACAGATAATTATACCATTGTAGCATTTTACCTAGGGAGTTCTACCAGGTTGTCGATTTATATTTATACCACTGGAAAAGCTTGTTATAAACTCTATCTATTATATTGATAAGAAAGTATATACAATGAATAAGTGATATTACCAATGTCATCTACTCTACTCATAACAGGTAGAGGTCACAAGATAAATATAGATAAATACGGGTGATAGCATAATCAAATATCATAATTATATAGATAATCATCGAGCAGCATTTTCTAGTCATAATCATTGTTAGCCAATGGATAAACTAAGGAGATAACTGTCTAAGGTAATTCTATAACTACATCAATGAATAACTCTAATTAGTGCAATTACATCTAGTAATCATCGCTAAGTCAACCCTATATCATGATCACATATAAGGGGGCATCAACTAGGAAGGATGTGAAAATGAGTCATTATCCAACTTCACGACCGTGCCCCTGTTGTCCTACATACGGAGGGTGGACTACAGAGGAACCAACGAAGCGGTCACCCACGCGGACTACCACACGTCCCCGACATGTCAAGGTGTACTCACGGACAAACAAGATATCTAGACACCACGTCTACATACCGGCCTATCATCTACCCATTGTACACTTGGATAAACGCTATACGAGCAATTACATGAATTCAATAAGATCGAACTAACTAAACTAGACATACAATCAAAGTAGACAATGACTATTGCAATTAAGAACATATGAACTATTAAGAATAATGTCTCCCTAACCTGAATAATGAATACAATAAGAAAGAAAGAACTAGAACTATACCGAACTCCTGCGCTCCAGACAGATGCCGAGGGCTCCAGATCCCGATGAAGAACTAGATCTCTTCTACTTCTAATCTAACTAACTAGAACTATAAACTAGAAGGCTCTTGATGAACTTGAAGGCTTCTTGATGCTTGATGGCTTGAGGCCTTGATGAATAATGAATTGGCTCTCTCCAGGGGGTCTACCCACATATTTATAGTCCGATGGGATGAACGTGCGCCGCAGGATCAAACCTATTTAACCAAGGGCCGAGATGCATTAGGAGAGGCAGTGGAGGAAGCTTCTAGAAGGAGGAGGGCCGAAACCTAGGGGGCGCCGCTGGCTCTATGGTGGGGCTGGTCGGCCCACCTAGCCGTCCCGGCCCCGCCGCTTCGAGTGTCTTCTAGATCCTTCCCACGTCCCAATGTTGATTTTTCCCGTGGCGGATAAGTTTCATGATTAATATGCACTTTAATCCCTCTTTTCAGCTTTTCTAGAAAAGTCCCTGGAAAATATAGAATATACAAAACTCATAGAAATTGTCAGTTAAAACCCTAGACTAGTATGTATTTATGTATCTTCTTGTGTGATGACGTGATATCACCCGACTTCTACCTGCCCTAAGCATGGCTAGCATTTGCATCGCCTCCTAACCTAAAACATAGGATTCGTGGATATAATATATGACATTGGACAAGGATAGGATAAAATGCACCAAACATCTTTCAATCAACTTCCTACTTAATGCAATAAACAACATAAAGTAGTCAAGTGCATTTTATAAACGTGGGAA